>JAEIFT010000309.1:0-313004 GCA_018904225.1 Lordiphosa mommai
AAAACAAAAAAGGGTTTCTTACTAAGACTTATTTTCCGACTGATCGATCCTATGGCAGCTATAAGATATAGTAGTTAATAATCCGGCCGGTTCCGACATATTAGTTGCGTGCAGTAAAAAGAAGACTCTGTGCAAAATTTCAGCCCGATAGCTTTAAAACTGAGGGACTAGTTCGCGTAGAAACAGACAGACCGGAAAGACAGACGGACTGACGGACAGGCGGAATTGAACTCAGCTCGTAGTCCTAATCAAGAATATATATAGTTTATAGGGTCGGAAATGAATATTTCTATGCGTAACAAGCTTCTGGGCAAAATTAATATACACTTTGCAAGTGTATAATAATTACGCTGGGCATTTTGTGATTTAATAATACATATATTTTTAAATAAGCCCTTTCCTGAGTAAAGGGATTATCGAAGTCGGGCAGAGCCGACTTTAACGCTCTCGTTTTATAATAAATCTATAAGAAGCCGGAACAAAATAAATGATACTAATGGAGTGCACTAAAATATGAGCAGTCGCGATTTTTATTAAAAAATGTTGTCTGCAAGCATTGACAAGTGAACGTTATAGTCTTTTCTCGAAAACTTTTATCTTATGGAAAAAATCACTTTAAATAAAATATGCGCTTGCACAATCGTTTGATCCGAATTCCGATTCGATATTCGTGTAAACGTTCCTATTTCGAGTTGAAATTGCATATTGGTATATGAAAGTTGACAAGTATAACTACGGCTACTAAATTAGATTATAGTAAGCTCGGAATTGTTCTAGAAGTTGAAATCGATTGCTCAATGCAAAGGGGATTCGTTTCGATCAAAAAGAAGCGAGGTAGGACTTCATCGAAAGTTCATCCAAATATAATAATTCAAATCTTGTAATGAGTGTTGATTAAGTGAGGTTTAAATATTATTAAGTGCTTAATTATATTTATGTGGATATTGACATCTCATAACGAAATTCCGAATATTACATTTTGGGTTTAACATGGATACAAATTTTTCCTACATTCACTTACTCATCACCTGGAAAATACTACAGCCACAGACGAGTTAACATAGATTGCTTATTTGCTCAATCCCTCTTGTATTTTGAAGCCATGGTACTCTGAAAACAGCTTTGAGTGTTAGTTGAATGCTAAAATTCATTTAATATGTGGTACATTCATGGAAAAATAGCGAAAATCTCGCTGCGTCTGTCAGGAAAAAAGGAAGAAGAATGAACACAGTCGAAATCAGCACATAATGTAGGGTAGGGCTGTGCTCTTGTTGCAGTGTCGTCTGCTTTGCGCGTCGTAAAAGCGATATATTGATAGCAGCACTGTTGGCGTGCTCTTTAGACAGAGTACCAGGGTTCGCTTGGCAGCGAAGGATGATGCCTTGCGCCAATTTACTCTGTCAATTTAAAACTCGATGTGACGACAATGGATGACGTTTCGGCAGTTGCCATGGGGAAAACTCTGAAGGTGGTTGAAGAAACGAACTCGAATCTGTGCTTGAGTAGCTGTCGATTATGTTATTTAATGCTGCTGGGACCAGGGGCTGTCATTGGGAACGCTATTCACATTTATTTCTGGCAGGAACATTGTGTCTGCGATGTCTTAACGAACAGTTGTGTTATATTAGTATTTGTATAAACACAAATGTTTGGCCATTTTTAGTTCAATTCTGAAAAAAAATTTGAAGTGGTCGTTTGTTCACGACTAAACTAGTGCTTAGATGTGAGTAGTTTTTATGTAAGTCATTTAGTTGAACTCCAGACAATTTACATATTTTGACAAGTGTATTTTGTAATTAGGGCGGATGCCATCTGGTTCAGATAAATTGTTTTTACCTTCAACAATTTAACAGATATCAAGCTCTTATTTTACATTTGATCGGATAATAAAAGGCGGAGATATCAAAATTTAAATTTGTGTCTCATATTCTGTCATATATTTAGCGCTCAGTCAGCCAACTTGATATTGATTTTACAATTTAGTGTTAATTATAAAATTTTTTGTTAATAATAACATTTTATGTTAATATTACCATTTTGGGATTAAATAATAAATTCTAAAATAATCTCTTTCGTTACTCAGTAAAGGGGTATAGCGAAGTCGAGGCCGACCCAAACTTACGCTTTCGTAACTATATCGACTCAGCTCGTAATGGAGATAAAGAATATATCGAGCCCCAACCGCAACAAAAACGGAAGCGGCATTTTTTCAATGAAAATTCTGTTAATGCAAATATGATCAGCAATGTCATTTACATCTAAAAACACTCTCTTGAAAAATATTTTTTTTTGCGCTTACGCTATTGTCGCGGTTAGCGCTCGATATATATTTAATGGGGTCGTCAATGCAATCTTCTATGCATTAAAAAAATTACCTCAATTTTAATATGCCTCTGCAAGGGCATGATTCAATATCCTAAATCAAAATCAGTGAGGAATACCATTCAAACTCTCATATTAAAAAGGTTTTTTTGAAAAACAAAAATAGGTCAACTTCAACGATTTCCCCTATTTCGGGCTCTAGGAATTGAACTAAATCATTACTTTTTTGAGTTATCACGATGGCTTAATACAGAATTTTTTTTAAGTTTTAACGAAGATAGAATTGTTCTTAATGTCCTTTAATTTACCACATTAAAATGTTCTATTAATGATAGTCGAATCCAAGAAATGCGCACGAATAGACTACATCACTTCTTAAGTTTGCCATATACCTAAATAGAGCTCCAAATAGTTATGAAAATTGGTTGACGTGAGAACATGTTCTCACATTTTGAATGTTTTCTATTTATATGCATGCGAGAAAGGCAACAGTGCAACCATAGAAACAGAGTACCTTCCGCCTCACTACAGGGCAGCCTGAACCACTATAAATACTTATTATGGCTGCATATCAACCAGTCAGCTATTACTTACAATCATGGCCAACTGCTGATCTCGCTCCCAGGGTACATAGCGGTTGGCAAACGCGACAGGCCCGTGCCACTGTTGCATAACCATCGAGTTGCGGCTGTCGTCAGTAAGCGTGCTGCTCAGCTGGCTCTGGTTGGACTTCTTGGCCAGCTCCTCCTTTTCCTTGGACTTTTTCAAAGTTTTACTAATGGCACACAGGCGACGCCGGCAAAGGTACGCAAATATAGCGGCTGCCACCGCAAGAAATCCGCAAATGGCGACAATAATTGGAATAGTAGTGGACTTGATGGTGAAGAATGTTGTTGATCCGACACTATCGGCACCCTTGCTGTTATTTGTTTCAATCTGGGTCTCCACTGGCTTGGCGGAGACATTGGCACCTATTGGAGTAAGTTTCGTACGACTGCTTGGCGTTGTCGACGAAATTGAAGATAGTTGGCTGGTATCTGCGCTGCCCTCAGTCGTCTCGTCAACGGAAGGAGCACTTGGCGTATGCGGATAATAGTTTCCGAATGGCGGATGTCCATAAATACCACTATTAATTGGCGGAAAGTTATGACTTGGCCGACTATTTGGTAAGCCATTTCTAATGGACTGAACTCCAGGCAACCGATCGAAAGGGGGCAGAAATTGTGAGATGTTATGCACTACGTTCGAGATGGACGACGGGGATCGGTTACTGAATTTGTTGTCCCGCGGACCTAATATGTTGATGAAAACTTCAGTTTTCGCAGTGTAGCGTCCATCAGAGACGGTAATGTAGATGAGAAAGTTCTCGCCAGCCTGCAAAGAGAATGGAAACGACATTATAAGATTTGTTTACCCTGTATGCACTATTTCAACTTTAAGCAAGTAAGAAACTCGATCACGACTGTTATACATATATCTGTTCCTGCCAAATGTTGTATTTAACTGAAGCAGCAGAAGGGTGCGTGGGAAAATTCGGCAAATTAAAAACTTAAGATTATGCTGAATACTACTTATGTCTAAAAGTTTCCAAACATCCATCTGTAAAATTAAGGAAGATACGACATTTTTTTCCCCCAAATTGAGGGGGCGTGGCAAAAATTAAACATAAACGTGATTTAAAATATAAGCATATAAAACTAATAAATACCAAAATTAGGGACGCTACGATAGAAAAAAAAGTTTTCCTCACTAGAACTTGTTTTTTGACCGATCGTTTCTATGGCAGCTATATGATATAGTGATCCGATTTTGATAAATTTGTCCAGTATTATGAGGAAGCATCTAAATATACTAATATCTAATATATACTAAGATTGGTCACGCTACGATAAAAAACAAAAATGTTTTTCTCACTAAGACTTATTTTCCGACCGATCGTTCCTTTGGCAGCTATCAGATATAGTTATCCGATCCAGCCGGTTCCGACATATTAGTTGCGTGCAGCAAAAAGAAGACTCAGTGAAAATATTCAGATCGATAGCTTAAAAACTGAGGGATTAGTACGCGTAGAAACTGACAGACAGATGGACGGACGGACAGACGGAATTGCACTTAACTCGTCGTCCTCATCAAGAATATATATAGTTTATGGGGTCGGAAATGAAATATTTCTATGCGTTAAAAACCGTACAATTAATTTTCTGAAATATATTTCATATTAATATTCATATATTTCACACAAAAGGGTGTGTTTAAGGCTTAATCACAAGACGGCAAATTGGTAGGAGTTTCACAGGTTGTAAATTGTTTTTATTTCTATCATTAGACTCCTTCTGCTGCTACGCCTTTTTCGCTCACTATCAAGTGCCCTATTTATATCATCAATGAGCTGAAAAACAACTTCAGAATTACAAGTGTCAGCATTTATGCAATGTGCTTTGCTAGAGAGAATCGAGTATGACAGTTGGAATTTTCGAACTAGTACTCGATAACATCGGAAATGTGTGAGTTTCGAATTGATACTTTTACGTAACAATTTAATAGGCATAGGTTCAAGTTAACACCTCTAATATTAATTTGATACGTTTTTTAATTATATTAATACAAAATAAAGATACTGGTTGTAGTTTCAATTTGAGACAACGATTATCAAAGTGACATTGATACGAATATTTTTCGGTGTAGCATTTTTATACCCTTGCAGAGGGTATATTAAAATTGTCACGTTGTTTGTAACGCATAGAAGGAAGCATTTCCGACCACATAAAGTATATATATTCTAGATCAGCATGACGAGCTGAGTACATTTCCGTTTGTCCGTCTGTCCGTCTGTCCGTCCGTCCGTCTGTCCGTCTGTTTCTATGCAATCTCCTCCCTCAGTTTTAAAGCTATCTTGACCAAACTTTGCAAAATGACTTAGTTTGACTAGTTTTTAGTGCTTTCACAAAATTCTGAAAAAATTAATCAAAATCGGATGACTATAGCATATAGCTGCCACATAAATTGTCGGTCCAAAAACTAGTTCTAGTGAGAAAAACTTTTTTGATTTCCATCGTAGCGTCACCAATAGTGGTATATATTAGTTTTATATGCTTTCACACAATTCGTGAAAAGTTGATCAAAATCGGATGACTATAGCATATAGGAACGATCGGTCTAAAAACTAGTTCAAATGAAAACATTTTTATACACTTGAAAAGTGTATATTAATTTTGCCCAGAAGTTTGTAACGCATAGAAATATTCATTTCCGACCACATAAACTATATATATTCTTGATCAGGACGACGAGCCGAGTTCAATTCCGTCTGTCCGTCCGTCCGTCTGTCCGTCTGTCTGTCTGTTTCTACGCGAACTAGTCCCTCAGATTTAAAGCTATCGAGCTGAAATTTTGCACAGAGTCTTCTTTTTACTGCACGCAACTAATATGTCGGAACCGGCCGGATCGGATGACTATATCAGATAGCTGCCATAGGAACGATCGGTCCAAAAACTAGTTCTAGTGAGAAAAACATTTTTGTTTTCTATTGTAGCGTCACTAATCTTGGTAAATGTTAATTTTATATGTTTCCACATAATTCTGGAAAAATGTATCAAAATCGGATCACTATAGAATATAGCTGCCATAGAAACGCTCGGTTAAAAAACTAGTTCTAGTGAGAAAATTTTTTTTGTTTTTTATCGTAGCGTCACTAATCTTGGTATATGTTAGTTTTATACGCTTTCACATAATACAGGAAAAATTTATCAAAATTGGAGGACTGTATTATATAGCTCCCATAGAAACGGTCGGTTAAAAAACTAGTTCTAGTGAGAAAAACTTTTTTGTTTTCTATCGTAGCGTCCCCAATCTTGGTATATATTAGTTTTATATGCTTTCACATAATTTTGAAAAAATTTATCAAAATCGTATGACTATAGCATATAGCTGCCATAGGACCGATCGGTCGGAAAATGTGTTTTACTAAGAAAAGTTTTTTATACACTTGAAAAGTGTATATTAATTTTGCCCAGAAGTTTGTAACGCATAGAAAAATTCATTTCCGACCCCATAAACTATATATATTCTTGATCAGGACGACGAACGAGTTCATTTCCGCTTGTCCGTCCGTCCGTCTGTCCGGCGCGTCTGTCGTTTCTACGCAAACTAGTCCCTCAGTTTTAAAGCTATCGAGCTGAAATTTTGCACAGAATCTTCTTTTTACTGCACGCAACTAATATGTCGGATCCGGCCGGATCGGATGACTATATCATATAGCTGTCATAGGAACGATCGGTCGAAAAATAAGTCTTTGTGAGAAAAACTTTTTGATTTCCTTCGTAGCGTCACTAATCGTAGTATATATTAGTTTTATATGTTTCCCCACAATTCGGAAAAAATTTATCAAAATCGGATGACTATAGCATATAGCTGCCATAGAAACGGACGGTCAGAAAACTACTTCTAGTGAGAAAAACTTTTTTGTTTTCCATCGTAGCGTCTCCAATCTTAATATATTTTAGTTTTATATGCTTTGACACAATTCGGGAAAAATTTATCAAAATCGGAGACATAGCAAGCGAATAAACGGTTGGTCAAAAAATACTTCTAGTGAGAAAAACTTTTTTGTTCTATCGTAGCGTCTCCAATCTTGGTATGTATTTGTTTTATATTCTTCACATAATTTCGAAAAATATTATAATATTTTGATTTAAAAATGTAAAGATCTATATCCTATATTTATTTACCGTTAATCTTGGAGGAAAATGTTTTCAAGTAAGAACGCGAAGTTAGCTTCCTCGTTTTATGGTATCAAATTTTTATTATCAATGATTTAAAAATTTTAAATATTTGATATCTATATTCATAATTTTACCGGTTAAATCAGTTGGAGAAAAGTTTTTCAAGTGTATTAAAACTTCGGCACAGTCGAAGTTAGCTTTGCCTTCTCGTTTTTGTTATCAATGGTAGCGCATTTTAAAAACTGCAAGGGTATTTAAAACATCGGCGTAGCCGATGTTAGTCTCTATTTTTTTTGTACATTTTTCGGATTTTTCAAAAGTTTAAAAATCTTGTTGAAATATTTGGTTATGTAAGGCTATTAAATAAGTTTGGAGAATGAATAACAGAAGAGATTCATACAACAGTTTTCCGCCCATTTTCCGACTAGTGGGTAAATTTTCCAAAATTTGAGTCATGTATTCCAAGTACATTTTTGTAAGATTAGCTTTAAAATAGAAGGAACATCGGCTACGCCGATGTTTTAAATACCCTTGCAGTTTTTGAAAGGCGCTACCATTGATAACAAAAAGAACTAGTTTTTAGACCGATCGTTCCAGGCAGCTATATGCTATAGTCATCCAATTTTGATAAACTTTTCACGAATTAGGTGAAAGCATATGAAACTAATATATACCACGATTGGTGACGCTGCGGTGGACAACAAAAAAGTTTTTCTCACTAGAACTAGTATTTTGACCGACCGTTTATAGGGCAGCTATATGCTATAGTCATCCGATTTTGATAAATTTTTTCAAAATTGTGTGGAAGCAAATAAAACTTATAGATACCACGATTGGTGACGCTACGATGGAAAACAAAAAAGTTTTTCCCACTAGAACTAGTTTTTGACCGATCGTTCCTATGGCAGCTATATGTCCGACATATGTGCAGCGTTTTTGTATTTAAAGACTTTTTGCAAAGTTTGGTCAAGATAGCTTTAAAACTGAGGGAGGAGATAGCATAGAAACAGACGTACAGACGGACGGACGGACAGACGGACAGGCGGACAGGCGGAAATAAACTCAGCTCGTCATGCTGATCAAGAATATATATACTTTATGTGGTTGGAAATGCTTCCATCTATGCGTTACAAACATCGTGACAATTTTAATATACCCTCTGCAAGGGTATAAAAATACGTTTGGAGATAATCGCTGAAAAATAACAAATTGTCCTCAACATTTCCACTGTAGTGGGTGAATTAAAAAAAAAAATAGAAGGCTAACATCGGCTACGCCGATGTTTTAAATACCCTTGCAGTTTTTAAAAGGCGCTACCATTGATAACAAAAAAGTTTTTCTCACTAGAACTAGTTTTTTGACCGACCATTTATATGGCAGATATATGCTATAGTCATCCGATTTTGATAAATTTTTCCAGAATTGTGTGAAGGGATATAAAACTAATATATACCAAGATTGGGGACGCTACGATGGATAACAAAAAAGTTTTTCTCACTAGAACTAGTTTTTTGACCGACCATTTATATGGCAGCTATATGCTATAGTCATCCGATTTTGATGAATTTTTCCAAAATTGTGTGAAGGGATATAAAACTAATATATACCAAGATTGGGGACGCTACGATGGAAAACAAAAAAGTTTTTCTCACTAGAACTAGTTTTTTTAAAGACCATTTATATGGCAGCTATATGCTATAGTCATCCGATTTTGATCAATTTTTCCAGAATTGTGTAAAGGGATATAAAACTAATATATACCAAGTTTGGTGACGCTACGATGGAAAACAAAAAAGTTTTTCTCACTAGAACAAGTTTTCGGACCGATAGTTCCTATGGCAGCTATATGATATAGTCATCCGATCCGGCCGATTCCGACAAATGTGCAGCCTATGTGTATTTAAAGACTTTTTGCAAAGTTTGGTCAAGATAGCTTTAAAACTGAGGGAGGAGATAGCATAGAAACAGACGGACGGACAGACGGACAGACGGACATGGCTATATAGACTCAGCTCGTCATGCTGATCAAGAATATATATAGTTTATGGGGTCGGAGATGCTTCCTTCTATGCGTTACAAACATCGTGACAATTTTAATATACCCTCTGCAAGGGTATAAAAACGAGAAGGCAAAGCTAACTTCGACTGTGCCGAAGTTTTAATACACTTGAAAAGCTTTGCTCCAACTGATTTAACCGGTAAAATTATGTATTTTATAGATATCAGATATTTAAAATTTTTAAATCATTGATAATTAAAATTTGATTCCAGAAAAAACTTTTCTTAGTAGAACACCTTTTCCGACCGATCGGTCCTATGGCAGCGATATGCTATAGTGATCCGATTTCGATAAATTTTTCCAGAACTATGTGGAAGCAAATATAACTCACATATACCAATATTAGTGACGCTACGATGGAACACAAAAAAGTTTTTCTCACTAGAAGTAGTTTTTTGACCGACCGTTTATATGGCAGCTATATGCTATAGTCATTCGATTTTGATAAATTTTTTCGGAATTGTGTGGAAACATATAAAACTAATAAATACTACGATTGGAGACGCCACGATAGAAATCAAAAAAGTTTTTCTCACAAAGACTTGGTTTTCTACCGATCGTTCCTATGGCAACTATAAGATATAGTCACCAGATCCGGCCGGTTCCGACATATTAGTTGCAGTAAAAAGAAGACTCTGTGCAAAATTTCAGCTCGATAGCTTTAAAACTGAGAGACTAGTTTGCGTAGAAACAGACAGACGGACAGACGGACAGACGGACAGACGGACAGACGGACAGACAGACAGACAGACGGACAGAGGGAAAGACGGACAGACGGACGGACGGACAAGCGGAAATGAACTCGGCTCGTCGTCCTGATCAAGAATATATATAGTTTATGGGGTCGGAAATGAATATTTCTATGCGTTACAAACTTCTGGGCAAAATTAATATACACTTTTCAAGTGGATAAAAATAGAAGGCTAACATCGCCTCCGCCGATGTTTAAATATCCCTGCAATTTTTTTTATTTTATATAAGAATTGGTTGTCCTGATTATTTTATAAAAATTTAATTTCGCTTAGAACCTGTCCCAAGCTTACCAACAGATTGCGCCACTTTCCGGCTCTTGCGCCACTTTCCGTAACCATTTGGCAGACCAAGCCAAAAGCCGATTGTGTTATGGGAGCTATCGTATAGCTTTATCCGATTTTGATCAAAACTAGCAAAATTGTGGTGAAACAAATAATATTTACGATTAACAAGTATAAACACGCTTCCTTTGATAACAAAAAGTTTTTAACACTAACACTGGCAGCCTTTTGCTATTGTCATCCGATTTTGATCAAAACTAATGAATACGAAGTTGGGTGAAGCTACGACGAAAAACAAAAAAGTTTTTCTCACTAAAACTAGTTTTTTGACCGATCTTTTCTATGGCAGTTATATGAAATAGCGATCCAATCCGGCCGGTTTCGACAAATGTGCAGCATATATGTATTTAAAGACTTTTGGCAAAGTTTGGTCAAGATAGCTTCAAAACTGAGGGAGGAGATAGCATAGAAACAGACAGACGGACGGACAGGGCTAGATCGACTCGGCTATTGATGCTCATTAAAAATATATATAGATTATGGGGTTTGAGATGCTTCCTTCTATGCGTTACAAACATCAGCACAATTTAAATATACTCTCTGCAAGGGTATAAACGAGAAGGCAAAGCTAACTTCGACTGTGCCGAAGTTTTAATACACTTGAAAAACTTTACTCCAACTGATTTAACCGGTAAAATATATATAGGATATAGATATCAGATATTTAAAATTTTTAAATCACTGATAATAAGAATTTGATACCATAAAAAAAATTTTCTTAGTAAAACACATTTTCCGACTGATCGGAACTATAGCAGCTATATGCTATAGTCATCCGATTTTGATAAATTTTTTCAGACTTGTGTGGAAACATATAAAACAAATATATACTACGATTGGAGACGCTACGATAAGAAACAAAAAAGTTTTTCTCACTAGAAGTAGTTTTTTGACAGACCGTTTATATGGCAGCTATATGCTATAGTCATCCGATTTTGATCAATTTTTTCAGAATTGTGTGGAAACATATAAAACAAATATATACTACGTTTCGAGACGCTACGATGGAAATCAAAAAAGTTTTTCTCACAAAGACTAATTTTTCGACCGATCGTTCCTATGGCAGCTATATGCTATAGTGATCCGATTTTGATACATTTTTCCAGAATTATGTGGAAGCATATAAAACTAACATATACCAAGATAAGTGACGCTACGATGGAAAACAAAAAAGTTTTTCTAACTAGAACTAGTTCTTAGACCGATCGTTCCTATGGCAGCTATATGATATAGTCATCCGATCCGGCCGGTTCCGACATATTAGTTGCGTGCAGTAAAAAGAAGACTCTGTGCAAAATTTCAGCTTGATAGCTTTAAAACTGAGGGACTAGTTTGCGTAGAAACAGACAGACAGACGGACAGACAGACGGACAGACGGACGGACGGACAGACGGACGGACGGACAGACGAAAATGAACTCGGCTCGTCGTCCTGATCAAGAATATATATAGTTTATGGGGTCGGAAATGAATATTTCTATGCGTTACAAACTTCTGGGCAAAATTAATATACACTTTTCAAGTGTATAAAAAGCGTAAGTTAAAGTCGGATCTGTCCAACTTTAATATACTCGTTACTCAGGGAATGGTTAAATTAAAAATATGTTCACAAAATTCCTACCGTAATTATTATATTTGCTTACAATGGACTGGTACAAAACTTGAAATTAATTGCTCACGAAACTCTCCTCTCAATTGGTCCATGATTCGGATTAAGGTTCGGTTCACAGTAAAATAAAAGTCACATGACACAGAGCGCCACGTTCTGTAATCATTTTTCTGAAGACTTGTTGAATGGGTGCTTTACGATATATTTATCCGTTTTTGATCAAACCAATTTCCAGAGATGTGTAGGTTCATAAGGAATTAATAAATACCAATTTTAAAGACGCTGCCATTGAAAACCATCACTACAGCTATTTTTTGGACCGATCGTTCCGAGGAGATACCATAGAAAACGAAAAGGCAAAGCTAACTTCGACTGTGTCGAGTTTTTAATACACTTGAAAACTTTACTCCAACTGATTTAACCGGTAAAATATATATAGGATATAGATATCAGATATTTAACATTTTTAAATATCATATGAAACTAATATATACCAAGATTGGTTTAAAATTGGTAGTGAAAAGTTTTTCTCACTAGAACTAGTTTTTTGACCGACAGTTTCTATGGGAGCTATATAATATAGTCATCCGATTTTGATGAATTTTGCCTGTATTATGTGAAAGCATATAAAACTAACGAATACCAAGGTTAGTTGCGCTACGATGGAAAACAAAAAAGTTTTTCTCACTAGAACTAGTTTTTTGACCGACCGTTTCTATGGCAGCTATATGCTATAGTGATCCGATTTTGATAAATTTTTTCGGAATTATGTAGAAGCTTATAAAACTAATATGTACCAAGATTGGTGATGCTATGCTGGAAAACAAAAAAGTTTTTCTAACTAGAACTAGTTCTTAGACCGATCGTTCCTATGGCAGCTATATGATATAGTCATCCGATACGGCCGGTTCCGACATAGTTAGTTGCGTGCAGTAAAAAGAAGACTCCGTGCAAAATTTTTAGCTCGATAGCTTTAAAATTGAAGGACTAGTACGCGTAGAAACCGACAGACAGAAAGACGGATAGACAGACAGGCGGACGGACGGACAGTTTGCGTTACAAACTTCTGGGCAAAATTAATATACACTTTTCAAGTGTATAATGACAGACGGACAGACAAATAAGGCTATATCGACTTTGCTATTGATGCTGATTAAGAATTTATATAATTAATGGTTTCTTCTATGATTAGAAACATCTGCACAATTTTAGTATACTCTCTTCTAGGGTATCACAGGTAAAATATTTCATTCAGTTGATGCAAACTATCCACAAAAATAATCTTATTTACCATAAATTTAAAAAATTTGGTTTGCTTATCAAAATTGTTTGGATGGTGTTTTTAGGTAAATTATAAATATTAAATGCTCTTAAACAGTTCTACAAAATTTGGTCATGATCAGATGACTATATCCTATAGGTGCCATAGGGCCGATCGGTCGGAAAATGGGTCTTAGTACAAAAGACTTTATGGATTTCTATGAGCTTTACTGAGAAAACTAATTAGTTTTTGATGGCAGCTTAATAAAATATATTAAGTCAAGAATCAGATTTTTAATGATCTTGAATTTATAAATATTTAACATCTATGTATATCCAATCTTTATTCCATCGATTAATCAATCGGAACGAACTTTGCAAGTGTATTACAATTTCGGCACAGTCGAAGTTAGCTTTGCCTTCCCGTTAACCATTAGATAAAAGATAATAAAGCAATTCCCGAAGGAAAATTCGCAGTGACATCAAATACATATACGCAGTACAGAAGAGTAAGAGAGAGGGGGAGAAGTGCAAGTGTGTATAATCATTCGCAGGTCTTAACCGACTTTCTTGACTGTATCCTTTTAAAAACGCACATAATTCAGAACCCGAATTTTTAGCAGACGTGACTCTACGTGATTATTATAAGTTTACTTTTAAAACTTACACGTCCCGCCAGGCTTTGATTGAGGTAGACTACTCCCGTATCTGGATCGATGCGAAAGGGCAATTTTTCTTGAGTGTTTGCTCCCGATCCTGTGCTAGGTGGTGGCGAAAAGCGTGGCTCTATACCAAACAGGAGGTCGTCCCCATCTGGGTCTTCGGCCCGGACACGATCTATAACCTGTCCCACCTCCTCCGCTTCTGAAATTCGCCAGTTGCGCTCACGCACGAATAGAATTGGAGGTGCGTTTTGGTCCTGTGCGTCAGCTGAAAATACAAGCATATAAAATAGGAAAAACTAAATTATTAAAATTTTAAGCATTAAAGTAAAGCTTGAGTCAACCATAGTAAAGATTCCACCATCCAATTCAATTTTTACTGTCTTATTTGTCATTTAAAAAAACTTCTTTATGAATAACTCTTACAAAGAGTTTTCAAACGAAAATTGACTTTTCTAGTGAAAAGCTTGGTCTGAAAACAAAATGTTGGAATCAAATGTAACTTGACACTTTCTAACATTTTGTAATTATAACAGGTGGGGCGCTTGCTTTTCGTTGTCAACTGAGAGCTTTTTATACACTTGAAAAGTGTACATTAATTTTGCCCAGAAGTTTGTAAAACATTGAAATATTCATTTCCGACCCCATAAACTAAATATATTCTTGATAAGGACGACGAGCTGAGCTCATTTCCGCTTGTCCGTCCGTCCGTCCGTCCGTCCGTCTGACCGTCTGTCTGTCCGTCTGTCTGTTTCTACGCGAACTAGTCTCTCAGTTTTGAAGCTATCGAGCTGAAATTTTGCACAGAGTCTTTATTTTACTGCACGCAACTAATAAGTCGGAACCGACCGGATCGGATGACTATATCATATAGCTGCCATAGGAACGATCGGTCTAAGAACTAGTTCTAGTACGAAAAACTTTTTTGGTTTCTATCGTAGCGTCACTAATATTGGTATATGTTACTTTCATATGCTTCCACATGATTCTGGAAAAATTTATCAAAATCGGATGATTATATTATATAGCTCCCTATCTATCGGAGCGTCCCCAATCTTGGTATATATTAGTTTTGTATGCTTTCACATAATACAGGAAAAATTTATCAAAATCGGGTAACTATAGCATATAGCTGCCATAGGACCTATCGGTCGGAAAATGTGTTTTACTAAGAAAATTTTTTTTATGGTATCAAGTTTTTGTTATCAATGATTTAAAAATTTTAAATATCTGATATCTATATCCTTTATATATTTTACCGGTGAAATCAGTTGGAGTTAAGTTTTTCAAGTGTATTAAAACTTCGGCACAGTCGAAGTTAGCTTTGCAGATGATTGAATCTAGGAAGCTTTTCCGAACCCAAAAGTATATGTACAGCCTTGTTCTCAATTCCACTTACTTTTCGAAAGTAATTCCGCATCAATTCCGATCCGTTATAATTTTCGTGTTCTGAATTCCACTTGAAATTGCTGCGGAATTACTTTTGTGAACCATTGGTTCCAGGGCCCATTATCGATAAATAATTGGGAAATAACAGATGTAAGCTACCTCATTTTGATTTTTATTGCTTCAGTAATAAATACTGAATAACAAAATAATTTGCTATGCCGAAACGAATAAGGAGCATTTGTCCATAGGCTATGCGAATCACTTGACACTTGTATTGTTTGAATGGAATCGAGTGTCTGGCCAATATGAAGAAGGCCCCCAGGCCATTTTTTTCACCGCGTTAAGGCCATAAACTGAATAAGAGAGAACAAGATTGCTACCAGCTAATAGAACAACGGCCGTCGGATGTAGTGCCCGATGAATTCAAACTGGGATTTGAGCCACACCCGCAGGTTCCCTATATGGAAGACGGTCTGGAGTTATGGGCATCATTGGTTAAAATTAATATTTTAACCAAAAAACTAAAACAACGAGAAAGCAAAGCTAAAATCGACTGTGCCGAAGTTTTAATACACTTGCAATTACTCTCTCCAACTGATTTATATATATCATACACATGTTAGATATTTATAAATTTAGAATCATTGAGAATATAATTGTGTACTACAAAATTTGATAACTCTAAAATCAAAAACAGGCAAGTAAGAAAGTCGATCAAGCCCGACTGTAATATACTCTGTACCTGTTTGTATATAACTAATAACTTTAAAGTGTGTGGTCACACAAACTGTGCAAGTGCTGCCAATCACGATTACTGGCAGTGCTGCCCACCGTAATTATTTGATTTGCTTATAATTCGAATATCGTTCATCTGATCTGGAAACGGTGTATGGTGGATCGATAAGTAATGACGATTAAAATATTTGCCTCAAAGGTTCATACAATCTCTCTCTAAAATTGTGGAAGATATTCGATTTTTTTTCAAATTGTGGGGTGACAACCCTTCCATCGTTCATCTGATCGGAAAACAATGTATGGGGGCTCGATAGGTAATGAACAGTAGAATATATGTCTAGAAGGTTCAAACACCCTAACTCCAAAATGGCGGGATATTTGAGGTGTTTTTCAAATCGCGGGGGTGGCAACTCTTCCATCGTTCATCTGATCGGAAAACAATGTACAAGGGTTCGATAAGTAATGATGAGTAGAATATATGTCTGAAAGGTTCGAACAACCTAAATCCAAAATTGTGGAAGATATTAAGTTTTTTTCAATTTGCAGGGGAGCAGGGGGCGTGGCAAAAAACAAAACTAAACTTGATCTGCCTGCAAGTATTAAAAATATATGTTCCATACACCTCAATCCTCTATCTCTTACCATCTCTGAGATCTCAGCGTTCATACGGACAGACGAACAGACAGACATGTCTATATCGACTCGGCTGTTGATGCTGATCAAGAATATATATACTTTATAGGGTCGGAGATGCTTCCTTCTGGCTGTTACATACATTTGCACAAACCCAATATAATCTTTGTACCTTCCGTACAGAGTATAATAATTTTTCTCAGCATGACACATTTTTGGACCGATCGTTCCTATGGCAACTATATGATATAGTCATCCGATTTTCTCCAAATGTTGCAGAACTGTGTGACGGCATAGAATATTAAGGATTCCAGATTTTAAGAATGCTATCAATAAAAACAAAAAAGTTTTTTTTTTCACTGTGACCCATTTTCGGATCGTTTTATAGCAGTCTTAAAATATAGTCAATCGATCTAGGCGGTTCCTACATATTAATTGCGTGCAGTAAAAACAGACTCTGTTTGCGTAGAACCAGACAGACGGGCGGACTGACCAAGCTCAATCGACGCAGTTCGTCGTCCTGATCAAGAAAATATATAATAAATAAATATTTTTTATGCGTTAAAAACTTCTGGGCAAAATAACTATAACTATAATATAAACTTTGCAAGCTTTCAGTTGACAACGGAGCGCGAGCGCCTCACCTTGAATAATTACACCATTTAAAAGACTGTTAAGTTACTTTTGATTCCAACATTTCGTTTTCAGAGTTTGCTTTCCACCGGTCAAGTCAGTTGTCGATTGCAAATCTTTAAATATCCTTGTGAGTGTTCAAATACTTATGAAATTGATGGGTGAATATAAAAATAGGTTTACTATTCCTACCACACCATTGTGTAGTATTACCAGCACATTTTTTGCCCACAAGGGCAACATTTTATTCGTATATCTAGTGAAATAGGATGTCGTTTGTTTATATCTATCAGTTAAAGGCAGTTAAAGACATCTTAAAAAGCTTACAATAAGCCTATGTTTTATATCGGAATTTTGAACAAATACTTGTATGTTCTCATTTATACAAATACTTAAACTTAAAAATTCCTAATGCTGAAGTGTCTGCATCGGCTGTTTAAAAGCCTTTCTAACTCTAATATACGATTTTTGTGTTTGCGTCTGAGTCCCCCATATTTTAATTATAAAATCGTGCAATAAAAGCACGGATACAGAACATCAGGCTAAAGCACTTACGCATACACGTGCACAAGCACATATTGTCATGCTGCTACTTGGCTGATTGGATGGATGATTACGTGTTGGGGTGTCGACGCGACGGAACAGGGTGAGCATAGAACGACAAAGCCTCATGAGTCGGATTATGCTCAGGGCTCGCGGGAATATTCGCAGTCAAAGGCAAATTATTATTCATCACAGAATTCTAGATAATTTCCATAACCATTCAGCTCAGTCGGCTCCGGACGAGACTTTCTTGTTGTGACTTGTGGGCGTGGTCGCATTTACATTTAAGATGTCACGATAAAAGAAACTAAAAGTCTTTCCAAATGTATAAGAGTTAGGTTATAAATATTACTAAATTTGGCTTTTTCAAAAATTTAAAATTTTGTTTGACTAATTCTGTTGTCTTTTTAAACCCTGCACCCACAAATAATCGGTTAAAAGGTTATCACAAAGGTGTGCAAAAATGTGGAACAGGAAAAAAATTTAAAACAGACTGGATCTGCGTATGTTATACTCATGGCTACTCAGCACATAGCTCTATCTCTTATAGTATCTGAGATCAACGCGTTCGTACAGACCGACAGACAGACGGACATGGCTAAATCGACTCGGCTATTGATGCTGATCAAGAATATATATACTTTATGGGGTCGAAAATGTTTCCTCCTGTCTGTTCCATACTTTTGCACAACTTCATAACAACATAATTTAAAAATAAATGTTGGCATGTTTAACATTATTAAAATTTGTTCTTCGTTTCATTATTATATTCACTATTATTTCAAACATTTCCAGCTATATCACAACAATAGTGCCCATAAATTGTGAGTAATATAAGCAAATCAATGAAAATAACCATTAAAAATATTCGATTTAAAAAGTTAAACAACTACAGAATCATAAAAATAAAAAACGACGAGCTGTGTTGATTTAACTTTGTCCGTCTGTCTGTCTGTCTGTTTCTACACAAGCTAGTCCCTCAGTTTTAAAGCTGCCGAGCTGAAATTTTGCTCAGAGCCTTTTTTTAACTGCATGCAACTTATATGTCGAAACTCGGATCCGATGACTATATCTTAAAGCTGCTATAGAACACATAAAAATTATTTGCGGCACAATGCTTCATATGAAAAGAAACAGAATGTTCAGAATGCTTTTAAACAGCTGTCTTATTTATATTATATTATATTGGTTTAATCGGGCAAACATTGCTGCAAAAGTGTTAGTAACATTTAATTAAAGCAAAAGGTATATATAATGATAATTTAAAGCAGAGATAGCAAAGGGTTAGAGGAAGTTTATTCGCACAAACGGCCGCTATGCTCCATCTCACAGCGAGATTCCCAAAATCACAATGCATTACATTAAAATTGATTAGGCGTTAGATAGATGCTGAACAAAACGTGACGTCGTAACATGAAAAGGTGATTCGAATGATACATTTTCTTATAATCTATTGTAGTTGCAGCATAAGACACGAAAAGGAGAATAGAGTTCATAGTTAAAAGAGCATGTGCGTAAGTAAAGCGGGCGAAAGTTACGAGCTGTTCGAAAAGGAACATTAAAATTTAGCAATACAAGTAGATATTCGGAATAAATTATTCCGCAAATAAGATTATGAGTAAAAATCACTCCGTGACATATTCGACGGTTTTGAAGAGAGGGCTAATCGATAAGACGTGAACTGTCAGCATAAGGAGGAAGGTTTTTATTTGGATTCCATCCGAGCCCTCGGAGAGCAAATAATAAGAACTGCTTTTGCACAGATTCAATACGGTCCTGGTGTACTTTATACTGAGGTGACCAGACACATGAACAATATTCAAGAATAGGGCGTACGAGAGCAACAAAAAAGGAATTTTGTGGTATAAGGTTTTTCAAATACTTTTGACCATCGTTTTATAAAACCCAGGACACCTTGCGCTTTATTGACCATAGTCGCGACGTGTTGATTAAAGTTTAGTTTTAGATCAAACATGACACCAAAGTCGTTTACTACATATATTCGAGTTAAATTGGTAGAGTTACTTAAAGAGTAAAGGTTGAGTTGGGGCTTATTGAAAAGTCATGACTTTGCATTTAGAGAAGTTAATGTTGACACCAGGGGCATAACATATCCAAGTCATACTGCAAGTGAACGTGTTCAATGGTATCTGCGAGTGGAAGGCAAAGTTTTTCATCATCTGCATACATAAGCGCACGAGGGTATTATATAGCTGCCAGAGGGTACTCGATCGGAAAATGAGTCTTTGTGAGAAAACTTATTTGTTTTTGATGTATGTGGTCGGAGATGCTTTCTTTTATGGGTTACAAATATCTGGACAATTTTTTAATATACCCTCTGACTGAGGGCCTCTGTAAGGGTATAAAATGAAATTTTTCTATAAGTGCACATTTAGATGAAGTGCATCTAAATGCAGAATTGATGACTCAAGGCATAAAAAGTCTCAGACCTAACAAATGCTAACACTTTTTTATAGGCTTTTGCAAAATTAAATTTTTTCACAACGCGATTAGTTTCTACAGACCAAAGGTACAAACACATAGTACACAGATGAGATAGCTGCCATCGAAAATATTTGACAAAAAATGGTGTTTTTATTACTTTTTATTTATTCTAAATCGCAGCAGAAATTTACAAATTAAACATCATTCGTTAACAAATGATGACTTTATGTTAACATTTCAGATATGTTACATTGAGGATTGAAGATTTTATAAACTAATGGAAGACAAAATTTTGGATTTTAAGCCGTTTTTAAAAGGACTTTCGGACTGAACATTAAAAAAAATTCATCTAATGCATATAAGCAATTAGTCAAAAAATTGGCTTTAGTGTGAAAATTTTTTTTTTTTCAATGGTAGCGTTTTCGAACTTAAATATTATTTGATTCAACACAATTTTGCTGAAATCGAATAATCATAGTGTATAGCTCCCATAAATGTTTTAAACGAATTCTGTCTTGGCCAGCATGTATGTCACAGAAATGGCGCCATTTATCATTAGTTTGGAAAATCACTCAACTATAATTATCCTAATAATATTAATTATTCGAATTATATAATCTATGCCAGTTCTGAAATCACTCATGAACTAGTTCTAATACTAATTCTCAAGCTTTAACTCATCACTGCTAAACTCACCGTTCAACTAAAGGGAAGTCCTTTAGCGATGAATACATAAGTTTTAAACGAACTTAATATCCATTTTGTAGCATTACGCCTCAAAAATTCCGAAAAACGACAGCATAAATTGAAGTCGGCCCTGATCGACTTCGATATACCCGTTACTCAGGGAAAGGTTTATTTAAAAATATATTATTAAATCAATCAGTATCAGTAAATTAATTAATTAATTTACGCGTCTTGAACTTTATCTCATAAGGTGGAGTGGAAAACAGTTCATAAGAGTTCCAATAGGTCCTTTCGTACTTCAATTTCATAATAGTCACTATAGGTGTCAAGTTCTTCTTGCTTTCGTACTCCCATTTTACAAGTAATTTTAATTTTACGAACAAACAAAAGTATATTCGATCAAACATCAAAAATTCAATAACAAATTAACCATGTCCGACCGCCACGTAATTTTGCACGTAATTTCTGGAAAGTTCGCGGTACATCGATGGCCTTTCATTCAGAATTTTTGGAGTGGGTTACCGGTGGGTAAATATTTACCTCGACTCGTATTGTCTGCACCCAAAACAAGTTTGTTTTAAATTTTTGCGAAGTTACACCAGCCACCTCAAAAGAAAATGTCCAAATGGTAAAAGTTGAACAATTTCGGCGCTTCCAAACTGGCGACAATTGATTCCGTTAAATGAAAAGTAAATGGATAATGGCGCCTGAGGTAAGGACTGCATTCGTATAAAACAAGTTCAATTATATTCTTTGATAATTTAATTTAACGGGTATATCGAAGTCGGGCTGGGCCGACTTTATATAAGCCTTTCGATTTATATGGAGTTCGGCATAAAAATATATTTTAGATCGTTCTGGAAAGCAGCCTTAAACTTGGAACAGGGTGGAGCAAAATTAATCTTCCGATGCTATTAGGCGATTTTTATACCCGTTACTCGTAGAGTAAAAAGGGTATACTAAGTTCGTCCAAACGTATGTAACAGAAAGCATCTCCAACACATAAAGTATATATATTCTAGATCAGCATCAATAGCCGAGTCGATATAGCCATGTCCGTCTGTATGAACACCTAGATCTCAGGGACTATAAGAGCTAGAGCTACCATTTTTTCAGTGTAGACTTGTATCTTCTGCACGCAGATCAAGTTTGTTTCAAATTTAGCCACGCCCCCTACCGCCCCCGCAATATGAAAAAAACCTCATATCTCCCACAATTTGGAAAATAGATTGTTCAAACCTTCTAGACATATATTTTAATCGCTATTACCTATCGATCCGCCGTACATCATTTTCTGATCAGATGAACAATAGGAGAGTTGCCACCCACGCAATTTGGAAAATCTCCCACAATTTTGAAAATAGATTGTTCGAACCTCCTAGACATTTATTGAAATCATCATTACTTATGGATCTGCCATACATCATTTCCCGATCAGATGAGCTATACCAATATACTCTTCGTATCTTCGGTACAGAGTATAAAAACTCATATATCCCATAATTTTGGATTTAGCTTGTTCGGACCTTATTATTAGAATTATTATACTTATCATTATTTATCGAACCCCCATAAATAATTTTTTGATCAGATGAACGATAGAAGATTGGCCGCCCCAGCAATTTGCCGATCCTGCAGTTTGAAAAAACCTCATTCCTCTCACAATTTTGAAGACAGTTTGTCCGAACCGTCTAGACATACATTTTAATCATAATTTTTTATCGATACACCATTCACATTTGAATGATGATATCGGTTAAGTACCATCTGTATAGAAGGTCAATGCCAAAAAATATTTAATATTAATTTTAATTAATTTCATTGCAGAAAATGGAACATAAACGAGAAACGCTACTATAAATGGATTATCGGAAACACCGGCTGAATTATTTCAACCTTTGAAAAACGTAAGACGAGCCATGGACTTCATTTTTTTTTAGCATGTTTAAGTCCTAGTGTATGTAACGACACTAGGAAAAAAGTAAATCAAATTAGTTGAGTATGAATGCTCTTGAAAAAATATTTATTCGTTCTTGAATTTTTAAGAATTTCGTTCTGGAAATCGACAATTTGACGCACTCAAATTCGTATTTATAGGCGAGGGAAGTGCAAAGAAGGAACAGAGCAGAGAGAGCACGCAAACTTTGAGAGCATTACGCTTCATCGCATCTCACAGTTTATTTTTTAGGGGAAAGGGAAAAAAGCTATGTACTGTCACTGAGTCCTCATTTTCTCATGGGTGTTAAGTCCGAACAAATCTGCGCATTATTTGCAAATTCCTATAGCCCATTTCCAATCGTATTGCATTGCGATTTATTCTGATATGAGCTTTTTTCCGTGGGCTTATTCTCATGTCACCTTTTTTTAAACCAATATTGCATACAATTTATTTGAAGACTATCTCAAATTTAGCTTAAAACATAAATTTTGCAACAGACAAAAGGAAAACTGTATCAGCCCTATAAAGCAAGGCTGCAAGTCGAAATTAATTTTTCGTAGCTCCGGTTCGCGGACTTGAACCAAAATTTACCAATGGTTTAGATTCACAAATTTTAAGTTCATTGTTATACTCTGTACCGAAGGTATACAGAGTATATTGGGTGTGTGCAAATGTATGTAACAGCCTGAAGGAAGCATCTCCGACCCTATAAACTATATATATTATTGATCAGCATCAACAGCCGAGTCGATATAGCCATGTCCGTCTGTCCGTGTGAACGAAGAGATCTCAGAGATGGTAAGAGCTAGAGGTTTGAAGTGTATGGAACATATAATTCTTATACCTGCAGGCAGATCAAGTTTATTTTTAATTTTTGCCACGCCACCTGCCTCACCCGCAAATTAAAAAAACGTAATAACTCCCACAATTTTCAAGATAGATAGTTCGAACATTCTAGACATATATTCTACTAATTATTATGAATCGACCCGCCATACATTGTTTTTCGATCAGATGAACGATATTAGAGCTATACGTAAAAGAAAATAAAAACCAACGACAACAACAACACCGCAGAACTTGGTAGAACTTACGAGAAAGAGAGAGAGCGAGACGGCAATAGCTAACTGCAATAGCTAATTTCCGAATTGGACCTTGCTTGACGGCAGGATCTAATTGGTCTCTCAGTTTCCCCCCGCCTTCTTTCCCATAGATATTTGTGTAAGTAGGCAAAGACCAAGTATGAGAGGAGCGATGCAATTGAGATGACCTGCGGTCAGAAATGAGGCGTGATTCCCTCGTGACTAATATAGATACGTTTATGTTAATAGGAAATTATATACAAATTTTATATTCTTATATTTTACGAGTTATGTACTAGGGTAATTTTACTCATCATTACTTATCGAGCCCCCATACATAGTTTTCCAACCAGATGAACGATAGTCGAAAGAGTTGCCACCCCCAGATTTTGAAAAAACCTCACACTTTAAAGTTATCAGTTACGTACAAACAGGTACAGAGTATATTACAGTCGGGCTTGACCGACTTTCTTACTTGTTTTTATGCTAAGGTTTTGGATAAGACAGTTAGCCCAATACCTTTAAGCTGTTTACATTGATGAGACAATCCCTTAAAATGTTTGATTAAGTCTGTTCTCTATCAATGCAACCGAAAGCTTTTTAGTGAGCTTCAACAATGCGGAAATAACTTTCTACTTATAATTTTAATATTATGGAATAGCACATACAAAAAATTTATATAACTTTTGTTGAGCCGAACCAAAAATATTAGTTCGGAATATGTTTATTCAGGTTTAACTATTTTCTACAAAAGGTTCGGTTCACAGTATGAGAAAAATCGGACTTTCGGATTCGAACTGGTTCGGTTTAAAACCGGTTTGCTGCCTTGCTATAAAAAAAATCTGCGAATTGCATCCAATTCCAAACTTCTAAATTACTTACTCTTTTAAATGATGCCAATTTTTTTTGCCAGCCAAATCGTTAAAATTTTAACAAAAAAAACTCAATTGCAGCGAAAAGGTATCTTTTTTTTCCCTAATTTTTATACACTTGAAAAGTGTATATTAATTTTGCCCAGAAGTTTGTAACGCATAGAAATATTCATTTCCGACCCCATAAACTATATATATTCTTGATCAGGACGACAAGCTGAGTTCATTTCTGCTTGTCCGTCCGTCCGTCTGTCTGTCCGTCTGTCTGTCCGTCTGTCCGTCTGTCTGTTTCTACGCGAACTAGTCTCTCAGTTTTAAAGCTATCGAGCTGAAATTTTGCACAGAGTCTTCTTTTTACTGCACGCAACTAATATGTCGGAACCGGCTGGATCGGATAACTATATCATATAGCTGCCATAGGAACGATCGGTCTAAGAACAAGTTCTAGTTTGAAAAACTTTTTTGTTTTCCATCGTAGCGTCACTAATCTTGGTATATGTTAGTTTTATATGCATTCACATAATTCTGGAAAAATGTATCAAAATCAGATCACTATAGCGTATAGCTGCCATAGGAACGATCGGTCGAAAAATATGTCTTTGTGAGAAAAACTTTTTTGATTTTCATCGTAGCGTCTCCAATCGTAGTATATATTTGTTTTATATGTTTCCACACAATTCTGAAAAAATTTATCAAAATCGGATGACTATAGCATATAGCTGCCATATAAACGGACGGTCAAAAAACTACTTCTAGTGAGAAAAACTTTTTTGTTTTTTATCGTAGCGTCCCCAATCTTGGTATGTATTAGTTTTATATGCTTTCACATAATTTCGAAAAAAATTTATCAAAATCGTATGACTATAGCATATAGCTGCCTTAGGAACGATCGGTCGGAAAATGTGTTTTACTAAGAAATTTTTTTTTTTGGTATCAAATTTTTATTATCAATGATTTAAAAATTTTAAATATCTGATATCTATATCCTATATATATTTTTCCAGTTAAATCAGTTGGAGTAAAGTTTTTCAAGTATATTAAAACTTCGGCACAGTCGAAGTTAGCTTTGCCTTCTCGTTTTTTCAAAATTTCGTCTTGCATCCAAAAATTCACAGTATAAAGCTTGAAATGGGCACCGCAATAGTTTTGGAGGTATGAATATTTTTCTCATTTATTTTAATTATTTGGGAATGTAATTATTGTGATACTGTAATTAATTATGTCAGAAGCGGAAACTCTCTCCCGCGCTCATTTAAAGTGCAACGAACTCGCTCAAGCTGTATTTTCAATGGTCTGACTTCTCATATCAGTTTCTGATGTGAGTTGCCCAGATAGTGTAATAGTAAATCTAATACCTAATGTTAAATATGATTATTTTCATTGTAAAATCCGATCGAAACTCTTATATGAGTATAAGACATATGAGACAACTCACAACTACCTGAGGTATTTTTTAGCCATCTCATATGAGAGCACAGACAAGTAAAAATACAGCTTAAGCAGCTCACTTATACACAAAACATTCCTTAACATAACTCTGTTAACACAAAAAAATAAAAGAAATGGATAAAATTAAAATGGTAATAATATTTTCATTTGCATTTACATCAGTTATGCAGAGAATTATAAATATTAGATTCTTGAGCATTTAAAAAAATTCTCTAATTTTAATGCGTTGAAATCATTTTATATCAGTGTTTAAAAAATATTTAGGCCCTATTTTGATAAAGCGCAGACGTGATTAATATCTATTTTTCGCATTCGCACATTCTTAATAATTGAAGTCCATAGTGCTTTTGTAAAATCGTGTGCTACTCAACTGTTTGTCATTCGATACTCTTCGATTTCGTAATCGCTTTCACTTTAACGCCGGCTCGCATTGTGTTTGGGACCGACAACACACTTTAAAACGAGATTTTTGCCCTTTTATTTGCTGAAATTTAAAATTCAAGATCATTCCAGAGAAAAATTACAACTCAAACGAAAAACTTGTATCAGTCTTTTGTGCCTGTGCCTTTAATAAGATTAACGAACAGCAACAGCAGACACAGTCTGCGAGTGGAAATGATGAATGCGTCTGGATTGCATGAAGAGGGCACACAGCTGTAAGAAGCCCGCGACTTTGTAAATGTGCTTGAAATTGCCACATTTTGGTTAAACTTTTATATGCGCATACTTTTCCAGTGGCTGGTTGTCAGTGGTAAAAAGTGCATGGCTTAAACGCTGCACCGACTTTTAGGCTTAGGACTGTGCTAACATAAAAAAGCAAACCATATTAATTACTTTGATCTTTTCAGCATGTGTGACGAACTCCCCAATTAATTAAAAACAAATTTCGTGTTTCATGTTAATAGACTTATGTTACTTATAAAGCTCTAGACTCCTTAAATCCTATCAAATATCCTACTCCAATTAAAAAATTATGTTTTTCATGTAAGAGCTATATATAAATCATTTCATTATACCAGCGGTGGGCGCGATATTTCAGTCTGGGAGCATTCCAACAACAAGATAAATAAAAATCGAGCCTCCAGAAGCCGTCTGCTGCGCAAGTCTCGATCGCACACACAATTCTAGAAAAATTGATCGAAATCGGATGGCTATAGCATATAGCTGCCATAGGAATGTTCGGTATAAAAACTAATCCGAGTGAGAAAAACTTTTCTGTTATCAATGGTAGCGCCTTTCAAAAACTGCAAGGGTATTTAAAACATCGGCGCAGTCGATGTTAGCCTTCTATTTTTATACACTTGAAAAGTGTATATTAATTTGGCCCAGAAGTTTGTAACGCATAGAATAGAATAGAATAGAATAGAATATTCATTTCCGACCCCATAAACTATATATATTCTTGATCAGGACGACGAGCTGAGTTCATTTCCGCTTGTCCGTCCGTCCGTCTGTCTGTCCGTCTGTCCGTCTGTCTGTCTGTCTGTCCGTCTGTTTCTACGCGAACTAGTCTCTCAGTTTTAAAGCTATCGAGCTGAAATTTTGCACAGAGTCTTCTTTTTACTGCACGCAACTAATATGTCGGAACCGGCCGGATCGGATGACTATATCATATAGCTGCCATAGGAACGATCGGTCTAAGAACTAGTTCTAGTTAGAAAAACTTTTTTATTTTCCATCGTAGCGTCACTAATCTTGGTATATGTTAGTTTTATATGCTTCCACATAATTCTGGAAAAATGTATCAACATCGGATTACTATAGCATATAGCTGCCATAGGAACGATCGGTCGAAAAATAAGTCTTTATGAAAAAAACTTTTTTGATTTCCATCGTAGCGTCTCCAATCGTAGTATATATTTGTTTTATATGTTTCCACGCAATTTTGGAAAAATTTATCAAAATCGGATGACTATAGCATATAGCTGCCATATAATCGGTCGGTCAAAAAACTACTTCTAGTGAGAAAAACTTTTTTGTTTTTTATCGTAGCTTCCCCAATCTTGGTATATATTAGTTTTATATGCTTCCACATAATTTTGAAAAAATTTATCAAAATCGGATGACTATAGCATATAGCTGCCATAGGACCGATCGGTCGGAAAATGTGTTTTACTAAGAAAAGTTTTTTTTAAGGTATCAAGTTTTTATTATCAATGATTTAAAAATTTTAAATATACGATATCTAAATCAGTTGGAGTAAAGTTTTTCAAGTGTATTAAAACTTCGGCACAGTCGAAGTTAGCTTTGCCTTCTCGTTTTAACTAATATCACGTTTACATAATCTTTTCTTTATTGTTGAAATAATAATAATCTGCACGCAGATCAAGTTGGTTTCAAGTTTTTGTCACGCCCCCTCCCGCTCTTGCATTAAAAAGTTTTGAATCACTCCAATAATTTAACAGATAGCATGTACTAATTTTACACTCAAGTATACATATATGCCCATTATCTTTAATCTAACCGATTTTAACGAAGATCGGATAAAGCGGAGACATAAATATGATCGGATAGTCTTAAAAGACGAGTTCATAGGGTCCTGAGCTGCCTGGCTACCCATTACATATATTAAGGTCAAAATACAAATAATTGAGTTCAACAACAAAAAAGGCACCAGCAGAGGAAAGAATGGACAACAGGACTTTGAAAGCACTTCCAGTGCAGACGGTTCTCTTTCTAGTGTTGCTGGTTAATGCGGCAATTCGACTTGGGTATATCCCAATGATATGTAAATGGCCCAAATTGTGATGATTCATATGGTTGGGAAAAGCCCGACTGAGGTTGACTCCTATTGGCCCATTAGTTTGCTGTCGTCCATTGCAAAGATTTTTGAGAAATGCATGCTGATCACAATTTTGACGATTTATCTTGTCAACCAAAAGCTAAAGCTGTCACCCTTTCAATTTGGGTTTGGAAAGTCCCAACAAGGGGTAAGAGCCCAAGGAATACTTTGTGGCGGAATACCTGGACATCCAAGAGGCCATTGCCAGGGTGTGGCATGATGGACTACTTTGCAAGTTAAAAGGCATCCTTCAACAGAAAATGTTTGATTTGGTACGCAGTTTTCTGTCTGCCAAAAACGTCTCAGTGGTCTTAGATGATGCGAAGTCCACCACTAAACGGATTTGTGCTGGTGCTCACTTGAGAAATGTCAACTCGGATTTCAATCAAGAGGATTCTGACGACTTCTAGGATGCCACATTTGCTGACGATACTGTTATGCTTGTGCGCTATGTGTGCGTGTTTACAGCCTCGGATGCACTGCAGTTCTATTACAGCAAGTTTGAACATTGGGCAAAGAGTTGGAATATAGGCATAAATCTAGCCAAGTTTGTCACCGTGACTTACACGCTTCGGAGTGATGAATGTCTGGGAGTATTTCTTAATGACCAGTTGATTGGTCATCACTTTGGTCATAAGAACTTAGGAGTACATTTGGATAAACTCCTTACTTGTGGGTCTCATATTAACACTGTTGTTAAACCCTTAAATGGAAGGGTCAAAGAACTGGACTGGCTTCTACATATCAAGTTATCTCTACAAATCAAGGTACATATTTATAAAGCAATCATTGCACCCGCCTGGCTTTGTGGCAATCAAGTGTATGGGATAGCGGCCAAGACGCTCTTCAATAAGATTAGCGTTTTGCAAGCAAAGACTCTTCGAATTCTGGTACATGAGAACGTGACGTAGAAGAAAGGCGGTGGTCAGGATGAGGTGACGCACAGTGGCGCCATTTGAGTTTTTTCGTTTTAAAAATCATAACTTTTTAACCAAATGAGATAATCGAATAATTTAAATGGCGAAAAATATATAATTGTTTAACCTATGAAACCCATTTTCGAAAGGGGTTCTACGCTCACTAGATGCTTAAATATGGGTTATCAAAGTCAAAATTTGTGGAAAAATCTGTTTTTTATACCCGTTACTCGTAGAGTAAAAAGGGTATTCTAAGTTCGTGCAAATGTATGTAACAGGCAGAAGGAAGCATCTCCGACCCTATAAAGTATATATATTCTTGATCAGCATCAATAGCCGAGTCGATCTAGACATGTCCGTCCGTCCGTCTGTATGAACACCTAGATCTCAGAGACTATAAGAGCTAGAGCTACCATTCTTTCAGTGTAGACTTGTATCTTCTGCACGCAGATCAAGTTTGTTTCAAAATTTTGCCACGCCCCCTTCCGCCCCCGCAATATGAAAAAAACCTCATATCTCCCACAATTTTGATAATAGATTGTTCGAACCTTCTAGACATATATTTAAATCATCATTACCTATCGATCCGCCTTACATAATTTTTCGATCAATTTGGAAAATACCTCATATCTCCCACAATTTCGAAGAGAGATTACTCGAACCCACTAGACATATATTTTAATCATCATTACCTATCGATCCGCCGTACATCATTTCCTGATCAGATGAGCGATTGAAAAGTTCACGCCCCCGCAATTTGAAAAATCCCTCATATCTCCCACAATTTCGAAAATAGATTGTCTGAACCTTATAGTCAAATATTTTAATCATCATTACCTATCGATCCGCCACACATTATTTCCTGATCAGATGAACGATTGAAAAGTTCACGCCCCCGCAATTTGAAAAATACCTCATATCTCCCACAATTTTGACAAAAAATTGTTCTAACCTTCTAGACATATATTTTAATCATCATTACTTATCGATCCGCCATACATCATTTCCCGATCAGATGAGCTATAGTAGAGTTGCCAACCCCGCAATTTGGAAGAAACTTCATATCTCCCACAATTTGGGCATGTCGTGATCTAATTAAATATTCTTAAATAAACCTTACCCTGAGTAACGGGTATATCGAAGTCGAGCAGGGCTGACTTCAACTTATGCTCTCATTTGGTAACAAAAAAGAATATTTTTAAAAAATTTTTATTTAGTTTTGTTTTTTTTTTATACCCGTTACTCGAAGAGTAAAAAGGGTATACTAAGTTCGTGCAAATGTATGTAACAGGCAGAAGGAAGCATTTCCGACCCCATAAAGTATATATATTCTTGATCAGCATCAATAGCCGAGTCGATATAGACATGTCCGTCTGTCCGTCCGTCCGTCCGTCCGTCCGTCCGTCCGTCCGTCCGTCTGTCCGTCTGTCTGTATGAACACCTAGATCTCAGAGACTATAAAAGCTAGAGCTACCATTTTTTCAGTGTAGACTTGTATTGTCTGCACGCAGCTCAAGTTTGTTTCAAATTTGATATGAGGAATTTTTGAAATTGCGGGGGCGGGAACTTTTCTATCGTTCATCTGATCGAAAAATGATGTATGGCGGATCGATAGGTAATGATGATTAAAATATATGTCTAGAAGGTTCGAACAATCTATTTTCAAAATTGTGGGAGATATGAGGTTTTTTCATATTGCGGGGGCGGGAGGGGGCGTGGCAAAAATTTGAAACAAACTTGATCTGCGTGCAAAAGATACAAGTCTACACTGAAAAAATGGTAGCTCTAGCTCTTATAGTTCCTGAGATCTAGGTGTTCATACAGACGGACAGACAGACGGACAGACAGACAGACAGACAGACAGACAGACAGACAGACGGACAGAAGGACATGTCTATATCGACTCGACTGTTGATGCTGATCAAGAATATATATACTTTATGGGGTCGGAGATGCTTCCTTTTGCCTGTTACATACATTTGCACGAACTTAGTATACCCTTTTTACTCTACGAGTAACGGGTATAAAAATACCTCATATCACCCACAATTTTCAAAATAGATTGTTTGAACCCTCTAGACATATATTTTAATAATTATTACCTATCGATCAGCCATACATCATTTCCTGATCAGATGAGCTGTAGTAGAGTTGCCTCCCCCGCAAATTGGAAAGAAACTCATATCTTCCACAATTTGGACATGTTTATATCCTGAGTAACGGGTATATCGAAGTCGAGCAGGGCCGACTTTAACTTACGCTCTCGTTATATTTTATTTTTTACAATTTTTTATTTATTTTTATTTCTTTTTTAATGTTTTCGTTGTTTTAAATTATTTTTTTTCGAATTTTTATACTCTGTAGAGGTACAAAGAGTATAATGGGTTTGTGCAAATGTATGTAACAGCCAGAAGGAAGCATCTCCGACCCTATAAAGTATATATATTCTTATTCAGCATCAACAGACGAGTCGATATAGACATGTCCGTCTGTCCGTATGAACGCTGAGATCTCAGAGATGGTAAGAGATAGAGATTTGAAGTGTATGGAACATATATTTCTTATACTTGCAGACAGATCAAGTTTAGTTTTTTTTGCCACGCCCCCTGCCTCCCCCGCAAATTGAAAAAAACTTAATATCTTCCACAATTTTGGAGTTAGGTTGTTCGAACCTTCTAGACATATATTCTACTCATCATATCTTATCAAGCCCCCATTTTCCGATCAGATGAACAATAGTGGCGCTATATGTAAAAGAAAATTTATTGCAACGACAACAACAACACCGTAGCGATTGGTAGAACTTACGAGTAAGAGAGAGCGAGAGGCCAATAGCTTACTGGTAATTTCCCAATTGAAATTTGCTTGATGGCATTAGCTTACTGGACTGCGCCGCTTTCAGTTTCCCCCCTCCCTTCTTTTCAATAGATATTTGTGTAAGGAGGCAAAGACCAAGTATGAGAGGAGCGATGCAATTGAGATGGCCTGCGGTCAGAAATCCCGCGTGATTCCCGCGTGACTAGTATAGATACGTTTATGTTAATAGGAAATTATATACAAATTTTATAATCTTACGAGTTATGTACCGAGGTAATTCTACTCATCATTACTTATCGAGCCCCCATACATCGTTTTTCAACCAGATGAACGATAGTCGAAAGAGTTGCCACCCCCAGATTTAAACAAAACCTCACACTTTAAGTTATCAGTTATATACAAACAGGTACAGAGTATATTACAGTCGGGCTTGACCGACTTTCTTACTTGTTTTTACCTATTTTACCTCTAGCAGTCGAATAGGCAGCGAAAGGCAGCTGGAACTTTTTTAATTACTTAAAGGAATAATCAAAAAACGTATTTTGAAAAACAAAAATATATATTTTTTTATTATTTTCCATCAAAGTTGAAAAATCTTGAAAAATTTGAAAGTTTTTAAAAAGCGATTTATTTGGAGAAACAAAAAGCAAACAGTAATTTTTTTGTAACGTACACTTAATGAATGCATCAGTTAGTAGAAAAAAAAAAATTTTATGACGATTCGTTACATACCTAAAATTTGACAAAAATATAAAAAAATGTTGTTTTTTTTTAAAACTAAAAATAGGTCAACTTTGACGAGTTGTATCTTCTAAAATAAAATTTTATCAAGGGTTGCATATTTGAAATCGTTGAACGATTTCCTATAAAATGGGTTTATTCTTAATTTCGTAGGCGCTCATGAAACTTTCGTTTTTTGCAACCTACTTTGTTCTACGGGCGCCACTGTGCGATGCCTTAAAAGGATTCATGTTATGGATTTACGAACAAGGCGTACTTTAACCAGGGACCGTAAATAACGATTATTATACACTTGAAAAGTGTATATTAATTTTGCCCAGAAGTTTGTAACGCATAGAAATATTCATTTCCGACCCCATAAACTATATATATTCTTGATCAGGACGACGAGCCGAGTTCATTTCCGCTTGTCCGTCCGTCCGTCTGTCTGTCCGTCTGTCCGTCTGTCTGTCTGTTTCTACGCGAACAGTTTTAAAGCTATCTAGCTGAAATTTTGCACAGAGTCTTCTTTTTTCTGCACGCAACTAATATGTCGGAACTGGCCGGATCGGATGACTATATCTTATAGCTGCCATAGGAACGATCGGTCGAAAAATAAGTCTTAGTGAGAAAAACTTTTTTATTTTCTATTGTAGCGTCACCAATCTTGGTATATATTAGTTTTAGATGATTTTACATATTTGTGGAAAAATTTATCAAAATCGGATGAATATAGCATATAGCTGCCATATAAACGGTCGGTCAAAAAACTAGTTCTAGTGGGAAAAACTTTTTTATTTTCCATCGTAGCGTCACCAATCTTGGTATATATTAGTTTTATATGCGTTAACACAATTCTGGAAGATTTTATCAAAATCGGATGACTATAGAATATAGCTGCCATAGGACCGATCGGTCGAAAAATCTGTTTTACTAAGAAAAGTTTTTTTTATGGTATCAAATTTTTATTATCAATGATTTAAAAATTTAAAATATCTGATATCTATATCCCTCTATATATTTTACCGGTTAAATTAGCTGGAGTAAAGTTTTTCAAGTGTATTCAAACTTCGGCACAGTCGAAGTTAGCTTTGCCTTCTCGTTTTTTTTTTTTTTTTTCATCAAAAAAATCATTCGCTCATAATCACTCTATGAGAGTGGAAAATATACCAATCAAATCCCAGATGGCATATCTGTCCATTTGCACCATGATTTACAAATTTCTGAATTTTTTTGATAACTCTCAAAAATAACGATTAATTTTTAACATATTTTTAAAACTCAAGAAATAACGATTCATTTTTGATCATCAAAATAAAAATCACAAATAAGAGTTATTTACGGATTTTAAAATAAAACTCAAGAAATACCGATTATTAATGAATTCAAAAAAATAAAAATCTTAAATAAGAGTTATTGAAGGATTTTTAAATATAACACATGAAATAACTATTATTTTTTGAGCATTAAAATAAAAATCTGAAATAAGAGTTATTTTATGATTTTTAAATTAAACTTACAAAAAACTGATTATTTTTTGAGTAAAAAAAATATAAATCTAATATAAGAGTTATTTAATGATTTTTAAAAAAATCTAAAAAAATAACGATTATTTTTTGATCAAAAAAATAAAAATCTAAAATAAAAATTATTATATGATTTTTATTTTTTTCCTCAAAATAAAAATCAAAATCAAATAACAGCTTTTTTTAGAAGATGTATGTGGCCATGATTGCATATGGGTATAAACTGAAGGTACAGCAACCACTCAAGCCAATTTTAAAGATAAAAAAATTGGTCGCAATGATAATTATACACTTGCAAAGTGTATATTAATTTTGCCCAGAAGTTTGTAACGCATAGAAATATTCATTTCCGACCCCATAAACTATATATATTCTTGATCAGGCCAACGAGCTGAGTCCGTCTGTCCGCATGTTAAAGGGTCTGTAGCTCTGCCCGCTTAAAACTTCGAAAAATGGATTGGCTTCTTCGGCGGAGAGCGATCTGTCCCTCAAAGCCAAAATCAGACTTTTTAATTAGGTGCTAGGGGACGGCGTACAATGCCACAATTGAAAGAATTAAGATGTGAGTACGGCTTTGTTTGCAATTCTACTATTTACAGGGATTTGGGAATTCCCACTGTTTGTTTAAGCATCGCGGCGTACTCAAATCGTTATAGAGAGAGTTTGCTGTCTCACACAAATCGATTGGACACTGGATTGGCTAGGCCACGTTGAAATCGCAGCAATTCCTTAATAAAACGAGAGCGTAAGTTGAAGTCGGCCCTGCTCGACTTCGATATACCCGTTACTCAGGGTAAGGTTTTTTTTAAAGAATATTTTATTAGATCACAAATTGTGGAAGATATGGGTTTTTTTCCAAGTTGCGGGGGTGGCAACTCTACTATAGCTCATCTGATCGGGAAATGATGAATGACGGATCGATAGGTAATGATGATTAAAATATATGTCTAGAAGGTTCGATCAATGTATTTCCAAAATTGTGGGAGATATGCGGTATTTTCAAATTGCGGGGCGGCAACTCTACTATCGTTCGTCTGATCGGAAAATGATGTATGACGGATCGATAGGTAATAATGATTAAAATATATGTCTGAAGGTTCGAATAATCCATTTTCAAAATTGTAGGAGATATGAGTTATTTTTCAAATTGCGGGGGTGGCAACTCTGCTATCGTTCATCTGATCGGAAAATGATGTATGGCGGATCGATAGGTAATAATGAGCATAATATATGTCTAGAAGATCCGAACAATCTATTTTCAAAATTGTGGGAGATATGAAGTTTTTTTCATATTGCGGGGGCGGGAGGGGGCGTGGCAAAAATTTGAAACAAACTTGATCTGCGTGCAAACAATACAAGTCTACACTGAAAAAATGGTAGCTCTAGCTTTTATAGTCTCTGAGATCTAGGTGTTCATACAGACAGACGGACAGACGGACAGACGGACGGACGGACGGACGGACAGACGGACATGTCTAAATCGACTCGGCTATTGATGCTGATCAAGAATATATATACTTTATGGGGTCGGAAATGCTTCCTTCTGCCTGTTACATACATTTGCACGAACTTAGTATACCCTTTTTACTCTACGAGTAACGGGTATAAAAATTTGGGAGTTTGTATGAAGTGCGGCATCTTATATATGTTGCCTCTTTGATATATCGAATAGCTCCCATACAACAATCGAGTATTGACTTGGTCAGCCAAATGGACACAGAAAAGGCCGATCTATTCAGCTTAGGAAATTGTTCAACTTGCATTGCATTAAGCGAATAAAATTTTTGTTATAAAATTGGGAAAACCTCACATTATAAAAATTAAAGAAATTGCATTGGTATTTAAACGTCGGTGGTAAGTTGTCCTCCATTTTCTTTTATAATACATCAGTTTTATTAATTAGAAAAGTCGTTAACAAACAGAAACTAGTAAACCTTTAACACAAATAAATTTTTTTTTATGTTTTGATGACTTTGAAAAAAACCAGTCATTAGTGAAACCATGAAAATTCCCTTTTTCAAATCGGTAGCGTAGGTGCTAAGGTATTGGACTCTAATTACACACAAGACAAACACTAAAACGAAATAAACGTAAAAAATATTTTTGTGACCAATTTTTTTTTCTTTCAAATTGGCTTGAGTGGTTGCTGTACCTTCAGTTTTAACCCATATGCAATCATGGCCACATACATCTTCTAAAAAAAGCTGTTATTTGATTTTGATTTTTATTTTGAGGAAAAAAATAAAAATCATATAATAATTTTTATTTTAGATTTTTATTTTTTTTGATCAAAAAATAATCGTTATTTTTTTAGATTTTTTTAAAATCATTAAATAACTCTTATATTAGATTTATATTTTTTTACTCAAAAAATAATCAGTTTTTTGTAAGTTTAATTTAAAAATCATAAAATAACTCTTATTTCAGATTTTTATTTTAATGCTCAAAAAAATAATAGTTATTTCATGTGTTATATTTAAAAATCCTTCAATAACTCTTATTTAAGATTTTTATTTTTTGAATTCATTAATAATCGGTATTTCTTGAGTTTTATTTTAAAATCCATAAATACCTCATATCTTAGATTTTTATTTTGATGCTTAAAAATTAATCGTTATTTCTTGAGTTTTAAAAAAATGTTAAAAATTAATAGTTATTTCATGAGCAATTGGTTAAAAATCAAGAAATAATTGTTATCAAGAGATTTATTTGATATAAGTTATAATCGTTACGGTCCCTGACTTTAACACTTAATCTCTACACTACTGTAAATAATTTTCCACACACTTCACACATCTGAACACACTCACACACTCTTGGGATTTCTTCTGACACACTTTGAACTACTTGTTCATTCCATATGTTTTTCTGAATACTCCTAAGTCAGACACATTCAAACTACTCATACACTGTAAATATTTCAATACAAAACTATTTAGAATTAACATTAATATTTATAAACTTCGTAAGATAACTGAAAAATCTATAAATTTCCACAAAAAGAAACATAAAGATTTCAGATTTTGACATATATTTCGGGATAGAATGCGCTCAGTCTGCTAACTTAATTTTAAAGTAAAGTTAAAATTGGCGGTTACAGCCCCCCAAACCAAATGGGGGAATGTGAGGGGCCAAGCCGAGCTTCTCTCAATCTCTTGGCTCGTGTGTCTTTTAATTTTCGCTCCAGTGAAAGGGGTCCGACTACAGTTTAACGCCGAGTCTGAAGGGCAAAGTTTTTGAGAAGTTGTTTCATGGCTACATACTCTAGAGACCTGCACGAGTAAGTAAAATAGTAATCGAGTTATACACGTCGAGTATGATTACAGACGAGTATGATTACCTAGCTGTCAAATTGGCACCGTGGCACCGTAGCATCGTAGGAACCGCACCGTTTTAAACATTTTACTCGTTTTATTTTTGTCAGTTTTTATTCTGAATTGTACTGTTCGTTTAAATTTTTTTTTTAAATAAAATGAAAATTACTCAAAAGCTGCGATTAGGACAATACAAGCGAGTTGAAGCAAATGGATCCAGCGACGCACAGTGGCTCGTTTCGCCGATTTAGCGTTGCAAAAATCAAATTTTGATGTTCGAATTTTTTGACCAAAATAATTTATTTCAATAAAGGAAACTCCAGATAGCCAGAAAAACTTTTGTTTTTCGAATTTTATCGATTACTTTAGATTTTACAGTGGTTCGAAGTTGAATAATTTTTTAAACATTTGAATTTGTGATTTTTTTGGTTTCAAATGTCTACTTTGGGAGCGTATAAAAACCTAACGGATATTCCGATTTGAATTTGGTTGATTTTATTCAAAAGATGGATCAATTCTTAATTGAAATGTATTTACACATTTTTATTATTTCAAATATGGATGTTGGAACTCAGGTTTTGGGTGGACACTATTTTTGGGTCAATTTTGTACCATTAATAGTCTCGGAAAAAAAAGGTTCGCTCGTCGCCATGAATTTGAAGCATGAAAATCATGTGGGAGCTAATAATTAATGTATTCTAAAAGTTGCAGCTGCATATCCTCGCATAACTAGTCGCAGCAATGATATATGCCAAGTAACGTGCAGGTAAAGCAGGCCAATCCCAGTCGAAAATAAAAGAGGAAAAAATGTTCTGATTGGATTTCAATGCTGCTTGACTATGATTAAAGGAAAATTCTTGAGCGATATCACAATGCCAAATCAAAATTGGCATGTGCTATAAGCAAGAGGAAGCAAAAGGACTTTCATGAGTTCGAGACATCGGAAACGGACGAGCATAATTATGAATACGGCATTTCTCCATTGCATGCAAGGATCTTATGTATGGAGTTCATGCTTAAATGGGAATATACTCTTCCACAACAAAGAGGCGACTCTGATAACAGTGCCAACACAAAACCAAGGGAAATTATACGATAACCGGATATATAAAAAAGTTCTTGGCAGAGCTCGGGCTAAAAGTCGACTACCCCAAGCAAAGCTATTGAAACACAAATGATGGAAACCATCCCGGAGATTCTTTAATAACGATGAGGTAACTGCTCAGATAACAGAAATTCATCTGTATGTCATCAAAAGGTTAAAGATCATTATCAATGTCTTAAGCTGTGGTGAAAATGTTCATGCATGCAAATATGGAAAATATGCTAAGGAGACAAGAAATCTGTTATGTAGAAAATATCCGAAAAAAAACTATAGCTAAACTATATATATATATATATATATATATACTATATATATATATATAGATAATACAACGACAACTTTTATCGATGGGAGAGTTGTCTGAAGAAACCCAAGAATCTAAATATAAGGACTACAAAAGGTATAGATATGAGAACACGTGCAAAATATCACAAAATCAAGAAAACATGAACCTTTCAACATTTTGTCGGCCTCCTCTGATCCCCGTATCTTATCTCTCAGACACATCAGAACACTCGACGAATTAACCGAAGAATATTCTCCAGAAATATTAGAACTAATAAGTACTAATAATATGAATACCTATATTGACAGCATTTTTAAAGAAAATTAACAATTTCCATGTTAGAAATAATTTTTTATGAAAATAAATTTTTTTTGGTAATTTCAAATAATATTTTTATTAAATTTAGTTAGTTTTAAAACACTATTTTAAATAAATCGTAAAAAAAAAATTAAAATGATTTACCTATTTCATGAAATCTTTTCAGTGTATTTAAATATGAACTTTAGCAGCCGATCCTGAGTTCCCCTGTTGACCTACAAAGACATGCTTTAGCTCATTTTAAAGATACATCAATTCTCTTTAATCGTCCCCTTGAAATTTTTCAAATATCTCTTTCCGTTCAAAAGTTATGATTTTTGCAACGCTAAATCGGCGAAACGAGCCACTGTGCGACGTCTGGAATTATTTGGCAAAATAGCGGATGCCAATACACTGGAACTTGTTGGACATGTTCAGTGCAAAATATGCCTAAAACTATTTATTACCGACAGATTGATATTAATTATTGTTTTTTTGCTAGATTATTCTTAGACGATTCCACGATTATAATCGTACGGTGCCACGATGCCGATTACTACTCGTAATCATGAAAATGATTACCTGTTAGGCTGGGTTCACATTGTTCGACGCATGAGACATGATAATCTAGTAAACCTTCAGGTTGTATTGATTTGAATGTCAAATGACAAGTTTCTCACATTGAAAACAACGCAACGTAAGGGACTACTAGATTGTCATGTCCCATGCGTCGAACAGTGTGAACCCAGCCTAAGGCTGCGTTCACACTATTCGACGCATGAGACATGATAATCGAGTAGGCCTTCATGGTGCCTTGTTTTCAATGTCAAATGACAAGCTTTTCAGAATGAAAACAAGAAAACACAAGGGCCTACTAGATTATCATGTCTCATGAGTCGAACAGTGTGAACCCAGCCTTACAAAAAAAATGTGAACCCTCTCACTTGAATACACCTAAGTTTATTTGAATTTTATTAGATCCACTGCCCAATTTTGGGATAAGTTTTTTTCCAAATTCGGGGTCAACCACTATAGCCATACGAAATCACGTAGATGATTAAATATATGTCTGAGGGTTCGAATAATCTATCTTCAAAATTGTGGATATGAGTATTTTCCAAATTCGTGGTCAACTCTCATAGTTCATCTATCGGAAACGTCACTATAGTGATCTAATATTGTCTAGAAGGTTTTAAAATATATTTTCAAATTCTGGGGATATGAGGTATTTTCCAAATTTTCAACTCTTTAATCGTTCTTGATCGAATGCTATAGATGATTTAATATATGTCTATTCGATCTCATTTTATGAGTTTTCATAGCGGAGCATTAACAAACTCGCGTGCGATACAGTCTACACTGAACCTACTCTTATATCCTGCTAGGTTCAACACACGGCGCCCGCACGACGACGACGGCACGGACATACGACTCGTATTGAGCTGATCAGAATATATATACTTATGGTCGATCCTCCTTCGCCTGTTACATACATTTGCACGACTTTATACCCTCCTACGGTACGGTATAAAGTAACGTAATCGTAAAATATGAGTATTTTTACTCATGATTCCGGGCATCGTGTAATCACTCGTGCAGGTCTCTAACATACTCCACAACAACTGGCGCTAACAGATGTAAAAGTGACTTCGTGCGTAAACGTTTTAAAGAAAAAACTTTTTAATTAGATGTTCCGAGGCGGGATCGAACCCACAACCTCCCGCACAGTAGGCACACAACGTAACGTAACGTAACGTAACGGGTATTCCAAAGTCCAGCAGTGCCTACTTTAACTTACGCTGTGGATTTTGTCAAAAGATAGTCAGAAAGAAATTGTTTTTTATACACTTGCAAAGTGTATATTAATTTTGCCCAAAAGTTTGTAACGCATAGAAATATACATTTCCGACCCCATAAAGTATATATATTCTTGATCAGCATCAATAGCCGAGTCGATATAGACATGTCCGTCTGTCCGTCCGTCTGTATGAACACCTAGATCTCAGAGACTATAAGAGCTAGAGCTACCATTTTTTCAGTGTAGACTTGTATTGTCTGCACGCAGATCAAGTTTGTTTCAAATTTTTTCCAAGCCCCCTCCCGCCCCCGCAAAATGAAAAATACCTCATATCTCCCACAATTTTGAAAATAGATTGTTCAAACCTTCTAGACATATATTTTAATTATCATTACTTATCGATCCGCCATACATCATTTCCCAATCAGATGAACTAAAGTAGAGTTGCCACCCCCACAATTTGAAAAAAACTCGTATCTTCCAGAATTTGGGCATGTTGTGATCTAATAAAATATTCGTAAATAAACCTTACCCTGAGTAATGGGTATATCGAAGTCGAGCAGGGCCAACTTCAACTTAAGCTCTCGTTTTTCATGGTAGCGTGATCAAATGTTGATCATCAACCAGGGATTAATCCTGAAATGAATATCGGTTCCGGTACGTACCGAAATGAAAATATCGATTAAAGGTTCCCTGTTCTGAACGATTTTGAATTTTTAAATATCTGATATCTATATCCTATATATCTATATTCTACCGGCAAAATCAGTTGGAGTGAACTTTTGCAAGTGTATTAAAACTTCGGCACAGTCGAAGTTAGCTTTTTCTTCTCGTTTCATATTTTTTAGGTTACATACGTAGCCAATTTATCCACAATTAAGTAAATGAATTTTGGGCGACTTTAAAAATTGTGCAACTATATAACAATATGGACGTCAATTTTCAATTTCCATTGTTATTGCAGTTCGAAAAATGTTACCTTGAATATGGGAGTACACCTGTGTCCTCATCAACGTCATACAACTTTGTCGCTCAAAAATCATTATTGTTTAAAAAAAAAAAAAAAGTGAAGTTTTTGTACATTCCTTACATGGGCCCACCTGTCACCCGATATTTGCTTACCCTTATAAAAGGGTAGACGCGTGCAACGCACACAAAAATGGCTTTTGGTGAAGTAGTCGAGTTGCAGAAGCAAAAATCTTAAAAATGCACAAGAGAGTAACGAGTGCATTTGCCGAGGTTTACTCAGGAGTACTCCGATTTTGCAGTTGATTTCAATTCGGCCAGGCTTTAACTGTGTGAACGTGTTGCCACTTATTTGCTTCACGGAACTTTGTCTTCAATGGGCTTATTGTGACGTGAGCAGCCCGTTTTGCTAACCGGTTGTTTTGTTTGCACTTGATTCTTTAATGCTAACTTCACGACCTTCAGATACATGTGCTCGCACAAGTTTGTATCTTTGTAAGCTGTAGCGCAAACCATGTGTATATTTGTGGACATTCATTCTGAAAAGTATAAAAGTGTATTCAAAAGTCGCATTTGATGGATTGGTACTACGAGACAGAATTCGACTGTGGTTGTGATTGGGTTTCTTTAAATAAACTGGTTTGCGTCTGCTTTACGTCTAAATCCTGTTTGACATGGCCACCATGCTGCGTTCGGTTGTAGCCAGCAGAGACAAAATCGACTTCAAATATAATTTTAACGTTTTTCCTTTTACTTGTAAATACGAGCCAAATGATTTAACCCTTTAAGGGAATACGTAATAACACTGACACAATGAGATGAACGTAATCTGATGAATTAAGAGGCAATTAAGCTATTGAATTTTCTAAGCATTTCATAAATAAGGCACAAGGCAGAATTCAGTACACATTCAATCTTTCGAGTATAGCAAATGGCCGAGCTCCAGCTGCAGCATCCCCTCAGTCACGCATTCACTGCAACGTGCACTTATGTACGAGCATTTACAAGGATATTGCAGTACAAAATTAGTTCAAGGTTAGTCCTTATTTGCAGAGCAGGGCAAAGCCAAAATGCATTTGATTAATGCAAAAGTAAAGGATATCGATTCCCGGTGGGCGGATTTTTTATACCCTTGCAGAGAGTATATAAAAATGATGCAGATAATTGTTACGTATAGAAGGAAGAATCTTTGACCCAATATAGTTCATATATTCTTGATCAGCATGATGAGCTGAGTCGATATGTCCGTCTGTTTCTATGATATCTCCTCCCTCAGTATTAAAGCTATCTTGACCAATCTTTCAAAAAAGTCTTTAAATACATATAGGATGCACAATTGTCGGAACCGGCCGAATCGGATGACTAACTAAAGCTATCATAGGGACGATCGTTCCAAAAACTAGTTCTATTGAGAGAAAACTTTAGTGCTACAGAAATCGTATATTTATACCCTTGCAGAGGGTATATTAAAATTGTCACGATGTTTGTAACGCATAGAAGGAAACATTTCCGACCTCATAAAGTATATATATTCTTGATCAGCATGACGAGCTGAGTTTATTTCCGTCTGTCCGTCCGTCCGTCCGTCTGTTTCTATGCTATCTCCTCCCTCAGTTTTCAAGCTATCTTCACCAAACTTTGCAAAAATATAAATACGCTACACATTTGTCGGAATCGGCCGGATCGGATGACTATATCATATAGCTGCCATAGGAACGATCGGTCGTAAAACAAGTTCTAGTAAGAAAAACTTTTTTGTTTTCCATCGTAGCGTCCCCAATCGTGGTATATATTAGTTTTATATGCTTCCACACAATTCTGCAAAAAATTATCAAAATCGGATGACTATAGCATATACCTGCCATATAAACTGTCGGTCCAAAAACTAGTTCTAGTGAGAAAAACTTTTTTCTTTTCCATCGTAGCGCCACCAATCGTGGTACATATAAGTTTTATATGCTTCCACACAATTCGTGAAAAATTGATCAAAATCGGATCACTATAGCATATAGCTGCCGTAGAACGATCGGTCTAAAAACTAGTTCTAATGAGAAAATTTCTTTGTTATCAATTTTATAAAATTATATTTTTTGTTGCCTCAAACGCTTTCGGGAATTATATCATACAATTTACTTGTGATTATTATAGATCTGATTTCTATATAATTTATATAATCAGTTAATAATTGTGCCGCACTAAAAATTAAGTTCCCCTGTTTTTTAGATATTGGGCATATACATAAAAATGCAAAATGCAAATATCTTGTATGTTATGTCAATGAATGTTATGGTTATTCTCTAATTTTTATACCCCTGCAGAGGGTATATTCAAATTTGTTAGGTGTTTGTAACGCATAAAAGGAAGCATATCCCAAAAAGTAAATGTTCTTGATCAGCATCAACAGCCGAGTCAATCTAGCCTTGTCTAATAATATTCCATATTATCTGCATTACATTTTTCTCTTTTGTCCGATAAAATATGTTAACGAGAAGGCAAAGCTAACTTCGACTGACTAATTTTTTGACCGACCGTTTCTATGGGAGCTATATAATATAGTCATCCGATTTTGACAAATTTTTCCAGAATGGTGTGGAAGCATACAAAACTAACATATACCACGATTACTGATGCTACGATGGAAAACAAAAAAGTTTTTCTTACTAGGACTAGTTTTTGGACCGATCGTTCCTATGGCAGCTATATGATATAGTCATCCGATCCGGCAAAATTTCAGCTCGATAGCTTTAAAACTGAGGGACTAGTTCGCGTAGAAACAGACAGACAGACGGACAGACGGACAGACAGACAGACAGACAGACGGACAGACAGACGGACGGACGGACAGACGGAAATGAACTCAGCTCGTCGTCCTGATCAAGAATATATATAGTTTATGGGGTCGGAAATGAATATTTCTATGCGTTACAAACTTCTGGGCAAAATTAATATACACTTTTCAAGTGTATAATAAATTGAAAATTATCGTTTAACATCGTAAGAAGTTATAGGTGAAAAAAATGATTTGATACAAAAATTAATTTTGGACAGGTAATAAATAAGTTCAACAGCTCCAAGAAATATATATTTTTAGGCTGAGTTCACACTGTTTGACGCATGAGACATGATTATCTAGTAAGCCTACTTGTTGCCTTGTTTTGAATGCCAAATGAGAAGCTATTCACAACGAAAACATGGCAACATAAGGGCCTACTGGATTATAATGTAAGTACAATAAGTGTATTCTATGCTCATATGGAGGTAGATGCCTATTTGAGGTAGATGCCTATATAAGTTATTTTATCTGGACTATGGATCTAGCAGTCGGATTCGGCTCGTTTCGACATGTGTGCAGCGTATATAGGAAAGAAGATCATGTGCAAAGTTTTATCAAAATATCTTTTCAGCTGATAGTGGAGAGAGATCAGCTCGTCACGCTGATCAAACATATATATATACTTTATGTGGTCAGAGACGCTGCCTTCTATACTTTACAAATATCTGGACAAAATAATAATACCCTTTTCAAGGAGTATTGTTCCCTGTCCTGAATAATCTAGAAATCGAGTCTGAACAAACATCTACACAAAATCATTTACAAGTTAAGAAGGAAACATTTCATATTTAAGAACACTATAGAATACAATCTGCTTTTTATATTCAGTGATTTTTGTAATAGTGATGATTTTGTGGCAACAAGGTTCCCTGCATCTTTAAAGTGTACTTAGCCGTGAATTTCAAAACAATAACAGTTGTAGTGTCAATGGCTTGGTGCGATTGAGACGTTGGCGTACCAATGTGGCACTGAACCTATACCTCCTATTCAAGTCAATGCTCTCTCTCTGTCTCTATCCAGCCATCACTATGTATTCATAAAGTTCAAACTTTAGCAAATCTGACGCCTCCGTCACCATGGCCAAATAAACTTCAATTATCATCTGGCAGTGGGTATTACAAATGTGTGTCATCGTAATAATATGAACGCGGACAAGCATTCACGGTCAAGGCAAAACTGCCTGTACGCACAAGCGTTTTCAGTTTTCAGTTTCACTCTTTTCGCCCACAAATCTTGGCAATTGTGGAATTTTTAACATAACCACCAGTTATGTAATCTATCGAATAAATAACTCACGTTCTTAGAGAATTGGATATCAGTAGATATGGCAACTCCAAATCAGTGAATGGATGCCGAGTTTAATGCGAGTGCAGCGAATATTTGCAAAAACTTATTTCTGGAATCTGCCTTTGTGAAACTTTACGGTTGTGGCCCACAAAAAACACCAACTGGAAGCAAGCCAGAGTGTAAAAACTTTTTGCAAACACTCGAGAAAAATATATATGCATGGTCGGACCCCTGTGCGGCTGATAACCAAAGCGGAGTTGGCGCGACCAGCACTGAGTGCCAACTGCATGAAATTTGGTGTGACTGCCGCACCTTTCCTATGGTGGGGTCGCGAACTGCCAACTGGTCGGTGACACAATGTCGCCGCGCGGTTTGGGAGCTTTTGTTCCCTGTGGTTTAATTTATTTTAGGGATTTGCGGAAACGACCAACGAGTTGTGCCAAGATGACAGCGGCAAAGTTAAGCAATTGTTTTTATAACAACTCGGCAAATAGACAGACACACGCGCATACACGTAAAATAAAGGCCAACTGAGGAGAGGCGTAGGACGGAAATCAGTTGGACAATTACCAAAAATAGCTTGGAATCGAAATAAGCTTCTTTAAGTCACAGAAGCAGGACAATCAAATCCAATACGATTTTCGTAATTTGCCCAGCATCCACGAAACCGTTAGGACCTTAGCTTACACCATCGTTTTTTTCAATAAATTTAATTTAAAGCAAGGCTATTGAGATCCGCTATATTCCACACTGCATTTCTAGCTGCACCGCAATGTAAACATTTTACTTTTTTTAATTGCTTCTTTGCATTTGAGTTTTGTTGGACCACCTACATTTTTGATTTATATATCTATTGGGTCTGTGAGAATTGGGTTCGTCGCATGTTTGTACGTATATTTGCAACCCAATTTGTAGCCGGAAGTTGAGCATCCCTCGGCGCTCTCTTTGCTGTTGGATTTCGGTGCTTCAATTTCCGACAATTGGACTTGGGGCCATTTTCAATATCCACCCATCAAAATTCAAGTACCGAAAGCTTTTTCCATACAAAAAAATCACCACTCGCTTGTGTTGCACAGTAGTCGGAAAATCGAAAAAAAAAATTTTAAATATGAAGCCAATGTTGGATTGTGCTCTAACTTCACATTATTATACTCTGTGCCGAAGGTACAAAGAGTATATTGAGTTTGTGCAAATGTATGTAACAGCAAAAAGAAAGCATCTCCGACCCTTTAAACTATATGTATTCTTGACCAGCATCAACAGCCGAGTCGATAAAGCCATGTCCGTCTATCCGTATGAACGCTGAGATCTCAAAGATGGTAAGAGCTAGAGGTTTGAAATGTATCGGCAGATCAAGTTTAGTATTGATTTTTGCCGCACCACCTGCCTCCCCCGCAATATGAAAAACCTCAAGTCTTCCACAGTTTTGGAGTTTGGTTGTTTGAACGATTCCACTCATCATTACTTAGAGAGCCCCAATACATCGTTTTCCGATCAAATGAAAAATAATAGAGTTGCAACACCCACAATTTTTAAAAAAATTTAAAAACTCTCACGATTTTTAAGATAAATTGTTCGACCCTTTTAGACATATATTTCACTTATCATTACTAAGCGATACAATGCATCTAGCCCCAAAACATCGTTTTCCGATGAGATGAACAATAGTAGAGTTGCCTTACCCACTATTTAAAAATATATAAGGGATATTCCATATCAACTCAGCCACCCCAATTTTTTTTATGTCTCCCAAAATTTTTTAATCGTTATCAAATAGAAGGACTATATATATAGATGAGAATACCTTTAAATGGTTTTCCCCCACCGTCGATAGTTCTCAAGATATTGCGAAAAAGACTTGAAATTTTCAAAAAATCATAACTTTTGAACGGAACATCGGATTAAAACGATCCGAGGACAATTTTTTGTCAATTTCACGTAAACTTTTCGAAAAAAAAAAATATGGGACAACTCTAAGAGTTATCTTAACACGGGTTTTTGAAGAAATCAGAAATCAGCTAGCTTTTGTTTATTTTCCATTTTTACCATTAAATCAAATTAAAATTGCGAAAAGTACATAGGAGGAGTTCAAGAGCCAGTTCTTTCGATTGGAGATTAAAGCCGTACGCCTTCTCGGAGGTAGCGTAGCAATGAATGTGAAAAAATTCGAAAAAATATCAATTTGGTGGCCAACAGTGTTATGTCATATCATTGCGTCAGCCATTTTCGTTTTCGCCATTATAAATAAGGGCTGGATCATCAAATATTTTTCGGACCTGACAACTTTCAATCGGAAATCATTACTGTAGAACTGTCGTTATTTCTGCCCCTGTAACACCGTCACAATTACCAGCAGCCAAATTCATACAAAACGGTAAGGTAAAGGCACAATTTATCAGCTGCCTTAAGGCAATTTTCGATAAAGGCAGCCTTTAGGCTCAATGTAAATGCGCTATTTCACAGTTTGTGTAACCCCACACTAAAAAATGGTCAGTTATGTACAATCTTTGACAGGTACAAAGTATATTACAGTCGGGCTTGACCGACTTTCTTACTTGATTATTTTTTATACCCTTGCAGACAGACAGAAGCATTTTCGACCCCACAAAGTATATATATTCTTGATCAGCATGACGAGCTGAGTTCATTCTGTTCATCTGTCCGTCTGTCTGTCTGTTTGTTTCTATGCTACCTCCTCCCTCAGTTTTGCAAAAAGTCTTCAAATACACATAGGCTGCACATTTGTTGGATTCGGCCGGATCGGATGACTATATCATATAGCTGCCATAGGAACGATCGGTACAAAAACTAGTTCTAGTGAGAAAACATTTTTATTTTCCATCGCAGCGTTACTTATACTTGTATATATTTGATTTATATGCTTCCGCATAATTCTGGAAAGTTTGATTAAAATCGGATGACAATAGCATATAGCTGACATAAGAACGGTCGGTCCAAAAACTAGTTTTAGTGAGAAAACATTTTTATTTTATCTGGTAGCGTCTTTATCGTATCCAACGAACGGACAATTGTATAATTTTTTTTACGTTTGTATACAACAATTACAAAAAGTACATATAACAATTACAAGAAAAGTACGAAAAACAGTATATTACCTTCTTGTGAACTTGACAACACCACCGCCGCTGTGAGCATCACGATGATCAAAAATAAACCGCTGCTACAGGTTCTTGCTGACAACAGTTTTCTGCTTTGCGCTGATTGGCTGAGGCAGGTGGAAGTTCGCTCACGTTGGTACTCCATTGCGAAATCAACCGCCTTAGCGGCAACCTGCAGCCTAACCGAGGGACTGCGGGAAGGCGATAAAGTTTTAGTTAAAAACGGAGAATCACGCAGTTGAAAAATAAAAACGAATAACTTTTAAATAACTGAAACCGACAGCCATTGCTTATCCTACTGACACTTGGCGACAAAAGGCCGCCCAACGCGTAACCGACCTTCGAGCCACACTCTTACCATAGAGCACACATCCTGAGTGGTAGACCGACAGTTGGATACGATTAGCAAACGGACTCAACGCAATTCAGTGTAAAGTTGCACTATGTTGGCGATTGCATCAGCAATTTTGGAATTTTTGTTGGCAGCCTGCCCTGTTATCTACCTCTAACAACCGCCTGAGCGAACCGAAGGGGTCGCCTAACCGCAAACCAATTGGATTGCAATAGGGTTTTATAGCCAAAAACTAAGTTAAATATTAAAGACAATGGGCACCGGAACCCGATTTATGAATGAGTTTTGACCTTGGGTTGCCTATTTTATATTAATTAGTCAGTCGCATTGGTTGATGCTTAAACTCGTGAAGTTGTTTACATCGTATATTCTTGGTGCAGCCTAGTCTTCAGCGGTTGAAGACATGAACCAGTCCAGCAGTTTTGTGAGAAATTTCATTCGATTATTGTTGCGCGCTAGTAAAAGGCAGGCATCACACTTGGCTAAAAGAAAATATTGCTTGCGACATGAAGCGGGTCGGCGATTTCTCTTTTTGACGTATTCGGCAGCGGGTGCATGGCGCAATAGCAAACCCAAACGGGCAAGCCCAAACTACTTATGTACGCATTTACAATAAACAGACACATATGCACAGTTGAAAATCGTGGAATTTACGTGATTGTGGGAAATAGCGATAGACATGGAGTGAACAAAGGATTTAGTACAACTGATATTTTAGAAATTATTTAACTATTTTCATAGGCCTTCCGTTGATTATATTACGCATCATTAAATAATCACACGCGAAATTACACTACGCGACTTTTTGTATTACATATACTAGAAGTATTTTAACTCTTATAACCACTTAAGTGTGCGAAAATTCGAAATATGCGTATCGTGCACGTAAATACATACTTATATGTATGTAAATATTTTCTAATATGTTTGCATTTAAAATACACTTGTGACTCAGCTCTAGGCACTTTATTTGTATGGTTTGAGTCCACTGATATGTTTAGCATTTTGGAAGATTACACTCTTATACACAATATTTTTATTACATTTTATTTTGTATGTGCACGTTTTGCGCACTGAATGGAAAATATGTATAAACTAAACACAAAGAAAACGGAAACTGGTATTCACAATAACTTTCTCGTGTTTCGTATCAAGTAACTCAAACAAACGAGTGTGTAAGCGAACGTTGCGTTTGGTAACACGGCGTGTGAACAACTGAGGCATGAACTGGCTCTGACCCTCCCAAGCGCTGCTGATGCCGATCTCTCAAGCTGCGAGCGAAACCAAAAACTTGTTTTGAGCCAGAAACGACGAACTTGACAAGCTCTCAGGCTTTCAAATTCTCTCACTAGTTAAGTTCCCAAATTTGTGGAACGTAATTTAACTAAAAGCATTGCCAACGTTAATACTAGTTGGGAAGTTTCAAATTATACCGGAAAATAGGTCAAGTTTAAGAATGATATTTAAAGCTAAGATTTTGCATAAATCTTTGTTACGGCATGAATTTGGAAATATCGATCCAGAAGTGAGTTAAAATGTTCGATAAGATAGTAGTAGTAGTAGTAGTTGGATGTTTTTATTATGTAAAGAACAAAAATTGTTTTTGATATACATGTGGATTTAAAGATTACATATTAAAGCTGGCTTTACAATAATAAAAACGGTTAGAGTTACTCAACAATGGTTTATTCAAAAACTGTCAGTTGAAACTGGTACACTCAGAGAAAAAATCGAGCAGATCGTGCTTGATATCAAGCAGATTTCGTGTCAGAAGTTCGGCAAGACAGAATTTTCTTGGATTCAAGAAGAAAATACTGAAATCAAGCATGAATTTTCAAGCCCGATTTTTTTGTCTCAACTCCCTTGCAACCAAACACACAAAGTTTTCTCGATTTCAAGCAGATTTCTTCTTGAAAATTCAAGACGAAAAAAAACTAAATTGAAGCCGATTTCAGTCTTGCCGAATCGTCCTAGATTTCTCTGGGTGTATATGTAAGGTAGAATGATAGATATGGGATCTCTTGTGAGACGCCTTTCATTTAACTACTCCACCGGCCTTCCCCGTTCGTTACGAGATTGTGGATCTTCCGTCAATGAGGGCGCCTCTACAGACTACATTAGTAAAACACTACAAAAACGAGAAGGCAAAGCTAACTTCGACTGTGCCGAAGTTTTGATACACTTGAAAAACTTTACTCCAACTGATTTAACTGGAAAAATATATATAGGATATAGATATCGGATATTTAAAAATTTTTAAATCATTGATAATAAAAATTTGACTCCATAAAAAAATCTTTTCTTAGTAAAACACATTTTCCGACCGATCGGTCCAATGGCAGCTATATGCTATAGTCATCCGATTTTTATAATTTTTTTCAAAATTATGTGAAAGCTTATAAAACTAATATATACCAAGATTGGGGACACTACGATAAAAAACAAAAAAGTTTTTCTCACTAGAAGTAGTTTTTTGACCGACAGTTTATATGGCAGCTATATGCTATAGTCATCCGATTTTGATAAATTTTTTCAGAATTGTGTGGAAACATATAAAACAAATATATACTACGATTGGAGACGCTACGATGAAAATCAAAAAAGTTTTTCTCACAAAGACATATTTTTCGACCGATCGTTCCTATGGCAGCTATACGCTATAGTGATCTGATTTTGATACATTTTTCCAGAATTATGTGAATGCATATAAAACTAACATATACCAAGATTAGTGACGCTACGATGGAAAACAAAAAAGTTTTTCGAACTAGAACTTGTTCTTAGACCGATCGTTCCTATGGCAGCTATATGATATAGTTATCCGATCCAGCCGGTGCCGACATATTAGTTGCGTGCAGTAAAAAGAAGACTCTGTGCAAAATTTCAGCTCGATAGCTTTAAAACGGACAAGCGGAAATAAACTCAGCTCGTCGTCCTGATCAAGAATATATATAGTTTATGGGGTCGGAAATGAATATTTCTATGCGTTAAAAACTTCTGGGCAAAATTAATATACACTTTTCAAGTGTATAATAAAATGATTTAAAATGCGAAAAATCTTCATTTATAATTTGTCGCCTATATTTGGTTGCTTCTGCTAAGTAAGCTGCAAGGATGCGCCAATTCACTCCATTAAGAATGGTTTGGAGGTCAGTCTCGTCCAGAGTTAAGCGCTGGAAGTGAAAATAACGCGGTTCTCTTAGGATGGGACAAGTGCAGATGAAATGTTCCACATTTTCTCTCTCATGCATGTTGCACAGGTTGCAAAAATTCACCCAAGTCCCTCCTATGTGGCCTAGAGTTCAAGGCAATCATTTCACTCCGTGCCTTGAAAATATAGCTGATGTATTCAGTTCCTACACACAAAAAAAAAAAATTGTAAAAATCACATTTTTCAACTTTGGCTAAAAAGTATTGTAATTAATGATTTTTCTTTTTGATTTTACCAATCTACACGTAAAAACGACATTTCAATCAACTGCGTAATTGTTTGATTTTAAAGAGCAGACACTTTTGCCTTCAAATTACAAGTTCACTTTTGATTTCCATATAGAATCAAAATGTTCGCAATTTTGATCAATTGTGTGCGATTTTTGTCAAGTCGATATGCTAAAAAATAGAACAGAAACAAAAAAACCCTGGTCGGCTACCACCACCAGCTTAACATGTGCTCTGCCTGCGCTCAATTCCTTCGCGAGCGTGCCGTAGCCGGAATGCCTGTTGAGGCGTTTGTCTTTTTATACCCGTTACTCGTAGAGTAAAAAGGGTATACTAAGTTCGTGCAAATGTATGTAACAGGCAGAAGGAAGCATTTCCGACCCCATAAAGTATATATATTCTTGATCAGCATCAATAGCCGAGTCGATTTAGACATGTCCGTCTGTCCGTCCGTCCGTCCGTCCGTCTGTCCGTCTGTCCGTCTGTCTGTATGAACACCTAGATCTCAGAGACTATAAAAGCTAGAGCTACCATTTTTTCAGTGTAGACTTGTATTGTTTGCACGCAGATCAAGTTTGTTGTCAAATTTTTGCCACGCCCCCTCCCGCCCCCGCAATATTGTTAAAAAACTTCATATCTCCCACAATTTTGAAAATAGATTGTTCGGATCTTCTAGACATATATTATGCTCATTATTACCTATCGTATCCCATACATCATTTTCCGATCAGTATGAACGATAGCAGAGTTGCCACCCCGCAATTTGAAAATAACTCATATCTCCTACAATTTTGAAAATGGATTATTCGAACCTTCCAGACATATATTTTAATCATTATTACCTATCGATCCGTCATACATCATTTTCCGATCAGACGAACGATAGTAGAGTTGCCGCCCCCGCAATTTGAAAAATACCGCATATCTCCCACAATTTTGGAAATACATTGATCGAACCTTCTAGACATATATTTTAATCATCATTACCTATCGATCCGTCATTCATCATTTCCCGATCAGATGAGCTATAGTAGAGTTGCCACCCCGCAACTTGGAAAAAAACCCATATCTTCCACAATTTGTAGATCTAATAAAATACTTCTTTAAAAAAACCTTAACGCTGAGTAACGGTATTCGTCGAGCAGGGCCGACTTCAACTTCGCTCTCATATGTTCATATGTGTGTCCCAGAGGTCGTGTGTTCGAGTCCCAGACAAGGTAAAGATTTAATAATATTAAAAAAATAAAAAAAATTCAGAAACAAACGAATTCAAGTTTCAGCATCGGGGAAAGAGGGGGACCGACTTTGTTTGTAAAAAGGATTTGGTTGTTGGTGTGTGCAAAAAAACACACATAACCTTGGATTTTTCTGTGTATATTTGCAGACTCCACTGCTCACAATAGCTTCCTATACTTGTAACTTACTTTGCAGCATTTCTGAGCTTTCCGCTAGGATGCACATTTCGTTAGCGTACATCAATGTTTTGACGGTTTGATCGCCTAGGGTAACTCCCCCTGGTAGGATTTCTGCTATATCATCGATATAAAGGTTGGTTGAACCGTCAAAGGCTGGTCAAAATCGTGCGAAATTCTAAAAGGCACAGCGCAGCTTATTTCCGTTTCACGATCATGTACAGAAAGCAGTTTTTTAAAATAGCTAGCTACTGCCGTTGAGTCTACTTTTATGCTATTTTGATCTTGATTTCCATTTATCCTCTTTACCAGTGCCCAGAAGGGGCCACTATCATTTGCGCAGCTCAGAGCATATTCCATTTTTCCATAGAAGCGGTTCTTTTTATTTTGGCATAATATATTTTATATTTTGCAACGGCGTCTCTATAGTCAGTTTTTACACAACTGTTATAATTTTTCCTTAGCGCGCAAAGACAGGCGAAAGAAAATTTTCTAGCTTTTTCACACTGTGTGTCGTACCAAGGCTCTTTGCTGCGCATATTTTCCGATGATTTTTATACACTTGAAAAGTGTATATTAATTTTGCCCAGAAGTTTGTAACGCATAGAAATATTCATTTCCGACCACATAAACTATATATATTCTTGATCAGGACGACGAGCTGAGTTCATTTCCGCTTGTCCGTCCGTCCGTCTGTCTGTCCGTCTGTCTGTTTCTACGCGAACTAGTCTCTCAGTTTTAAAGCTATCGAGCTGAAGTTTTGCACAGAGTCTTCTTTTTATTGCACGCAACTAATATGTCGGCACCAGCCGGATCGGATGAGTATATCATATAGCTGCCATAGGAACGATCGGTCTAAGAACTAGTTCTAGTTAGAAAACAATTTTTTGTTTTCCATCGAAGCGTCACTAATCTTGGTATATGTTAGTTTTATATGCTTCCACATAATTCTGGAAAAATGTATTAAAATCGGATCACTATAGCATATAGCTGCCATAGGAACGATCGGTCGAAAAATAAGTCCTTGTGAGAAAAACTTTTTTGATTTCCATAGTAGCGTCTCCAATCGTAGTATATATTTGTTTTATATGTTTCCACACAATTCTGAAAAAATTTATCAAAATCGGATGACTATAGCATATAGCTACCATATAAACGGTCGGTCAAAAAACTACTTCTAGTGAAGAAAACTTTTTTGTTTTTTATCGTAGCGTACCCAATCTTGGTATATATTAGTTTTATATGCTTTCACATAATTTTGAAAAAAATTATCAAAATCGGATGACTATAGCATATAGCTGCCATAGGACCGATCGGTCGGAAAATGTGTTTTACTAAGAAAAGTTTTTTTTTTTATATGGTATCAAATTTTTTTTATCAATGATTTAATAATTTTAAATATCTGATATCTATATCCTATATATATTTTTCCAGTTAAATCAGTTGGAGTAAAGTTTTTCAAGTGTATTAAAACTTCGGCAGAGTCGAATTTAGCTTTGCCTTCTCGTTGCATTTGATATGATATTTATAGAAAATCACAATTGTTTATTCGATTAACTTTACACTTGGTTCATGTAGTTTATATCGTGAACTAGTAATTAAGACTGAGTTCACATTAAGGCTGAGTTCACACTGATCGACGCATGAGACATGACAATCTAGTAGGCCTTTCTTGTTTTCATTGTTAATAGCTTGTCATTTGACATTCAAAACAATACAACAAGAAGGCTTACTAGATTATTATGTCTCATGCGTCGAACAGTGTGAACTCAGGCTAACACTTCACTGAGTTTGCTATCGATATCGATAGCGATGCAAAATCGGTGTTTACATTGAAAGAAAATTGCGATATTGAGACAAACGTCAACGAAACAGCTGATATATGATTAGGTTTGCCAAAAACAAGAAAATAATAAAAACCAGAAGGATGTGTTTGCAAAATTTAACAATTTGCAAAACAAACGTCAACGAAACAGCTGATATATCAGGGCTGCAAACCCCTCCAATTTCGACTGGGGTACGGTTCGGGGTTCGAACCCTTACCCTACGCTAGGGGTTCGGTTCCACAACCGGTTCCCTTTAAATTGAGAACCGAGGTTCCGGCACAGACTAGAGATATCTAGACTGAACGTTTGCGCTGCTTTTTTGGTTGCGACGCTGACCAAAGACCATATATTATATATATATATATATTATATTATATATATATAATATATGGTCTTTGCGCAGACGTTCGATTATTTGAGAGAGAAAAACGCTGTCGTTCGATGGTTTGAGAGAGAAAAACGCTGAGGTTCGATGGTTTGACATAAAAAACTGCGTCGAACTGAGGTGGCAAACAGCTGTTGCCTTAATTTTCAGTACAAATTAGTAGGCCCACATCATACACGTACCGTTCAAGTCGAACTCATACCGTTCAAAGAGAGAGAAATTCTGCCTGTGCTGGCAGAGAAGAGGGACTGAGCAAACGAGCAGTCTAGGTTAGTTCGTTTATGGTTCCGGTTCGGGTTTGGGTTCCGGATTGCATTTTATATATTTATGTACATAATAAATAATTAAATAGAGTTTGAAGAAGAGATGCCTTATAAACTGCTGCAGTTTTTGGCAGTCAATCACATAAATGATCCGCCTAAATTGACTAGACAATCAGACATTGTATGTATGTTTAGAAGAGTTCAGCGATACTGCCAACTTGCACTCTCAGCGAAAGTCGTTTCTCTTTCACAGTAGTGGGATTCCTGAAACTGATGTGCTTTTTGTGGCCATGAAACCTGCAAAAAACACGGCCACTTTTGGCTTATAAATAAGAGATGACATTTATCGGCGTATCCGTGATTTAGTAACTGTGATTGAAAATATCGGCGTAACTGTGATTAAGTCACAGTGACTTGCAGTCACCAAATCACACTGTTGCTTTTTATATGCAGTCACTGTGATTTGATGATTGCCAGTGACCAGTGACTTAATCACAGCTACGCCGGAATGTCTCATCCCTAACTTATAGTGTGACCGATAACGTTTATACATTTCCGCGAATTCCAGTCAGAGCTATTTTTTCCACACACAAAAAAAAAACGTTGGTAAATTCGACATTTTTCATTGGTAAATCCGCCAATTTCCCATTTTGTTTTTCACCCAATAATTTTTCATTTCAAAAATAAATGGTTTCCACTTTTGATTTTCAAAATTGTTTCCATTTTGATTTTAAAGTGTTTTACTTTTGAAATAAAAAAAAAATAAAAAATTTTGTGAAACAGTTTTCTCTAGTGGTTTGTGTGTTTTGCACACCACACACACCAAACCAAACAAAGTCGGTCTTTTCCCCGATGCTGAACTTGAATTCGTTTGTTTCTGAAATTTTTTTATTTTTTATAATATTATTAAAGCTTTACCTTGTCTGGGACTCGAACACACGACCTCTGGGACACACACACTGAAAGACAAACGCCTGCACCTCAACGCATTCGGCTACTGCACGCTCGCGAAGGAATTGAGCGCAGAGCACATGTTAAGCTGGTGGTGGTAGCCGACCAGGGTTTTTTTGTTTCTGTTCTATTTTTAGCATATCGACTCGACAAAAATCGCACATAATTGATCAAAATTGCGAACATTTTGATTCTATATGGAAATCAAAAGTGAACTTGTAATTTGAAGGCAAAAGTGTCTGCTCTTTAAAATCAAACAATTACGCAGTTGATTGAAATGTCGATTTTACGTGTAGATTGGTAAAATCAAAAAGAAAAATGTTTAATTACAATACTTTTTAGCCAAAGTTGAAAAATGTGATTTTTACAATTTTTTTTTTTTTGTGTGCAGGATGGGACCATTAGAGCACGACTTTGACTGGCATATTGTGAGAGTGAAATGCTAAAAGTATTTAAATTGTGACTTGTGTAAAAAAATTAAGACATTTAAATGACGTACAACTTTTCCTTGTAATCACCGTGCCGTTGCATCTCCGTACGAACAAAATAATACCCAGAAAAACGGTTTCTGATGCAAATTGCTTGAGGTTGTGTTATTTTGTCCAGTCTTTTGTTGCGGACAGGAAGAGTGTCGCCGTCCATGCATGGGCATAAGAATGGATACATTTTTGTTCATCATTATAAAATATTTTTTATCATCAAAGTGCAAAAATAAATTCTGTGCTTGAATTTTTTTAGAACCGAACCCCATCAATTGGAAATCTGGGTTAGGTTCGGGTTCGGGTTCACGTGATTATTTTCAATGGGGTTCGGTTCCCGGTTCGGTTCAGGCATCACCAGAACCTGAACCGAACCGGTTCTGAAGGATTCGGTTCCGGACCGGTTTGCAGCCCTGTGATATATGATTCGGTTTGCCAAAAACAAGAAAATAATAAAAAACAGAAAGATGTGTTTGCAAAATTTAACAAAATTTCTTTGCTTTTCAGAACGGCTATCGGTTCGCTATTACTATTAATATTACATAAGCTTTAAAATTCTGAGGTGAATATAATTTATATGTGGTACAGGGATGCAAACCGGTTCTGATCCGAACCGAACCAAACCGTACCGAACCACTAATTCGTGCTCGTAAACCGAACCGCGAACCAGCGACTGTTTGAAAATTCCGAACCGAAAGCCGCAAAATAAAACGGTTCGGTTCGGTTCATTTCATTTACAAGTTTTATGACGTTAAGAGCAAACCTTGAGACAAAAATATTTGTAATTTTGAGAAATTGTGTTTGGAAAATCAACTACACGAATTGCCTTGCATCGTTTTAGCTCTTTATACACTTTCCATCGTAGCGTCACCAATCTTGGCATATATTTATTTTAGATGCTTCCAAGGAACAATTTATAAAAATCGGATGACTATTGCATATAGCTGCCAAATAAACGGTCGGTCCAAAAACTTGTTCTCGTGAGAAACACTTTTTTGTTTTCCATCGTAGCGTCACAAATCTAGGTATTTATTAGCTTCATATGGTTTCACTTAATTCGGAAAAAATTTATTTAAATCGGATGACTATAGCATATAGCTGCCATTAAAACGGTCGGTTCAAAAATTAGTTTATTATTCAATCCTCAATCCTCTTTGATCTGAAGTTTATTATGAAAAACTTTTTTGTTTTCTATCGTAGCGTCACCAATCGTGGTTTATATTAGTTTCATATGCTTCCACACAATCCTGGAAAAATTGATCAAAATCGGATAACTATAGCATATAGCTGCCATCGGACCGATCGGTCGGAAAATGTGTTTTACTAAGAGAAGTTTCTTTTTATGGAAGCGTGATCAAATGTTAACTCTCAATGATTTTAAATTTTATAAATATCTGATATCTATAGCCTATATATACAGCATTAATCAGTTGAAGTGAACTTTTACAAGTGTATTAAAACTTCAGCACAGTCGAAGTTAGCTTTGCCTTCTCGTTATACCCTTGCAGAGGGTATATTAAAATTGTCACGATGTTTGTAACGCATAGAAGGAAGCATCTCCGACCCCATAAACTATATATATTCTTGATCAGCATGACGAGCTGAGTCTATATAGTAATGTCCGTCTGTCCGTCCGTCTGTTTCTATGCTATCTCCTCCCTCAGTTTTAAAGCTATCATATAGCTGCCATAGGAACGATCGGTCCAAAAACAAGTTCTAGTGAGTAAAACTTTTTTGTTTTCCATCGTAGCGTCACCAATCGTGGTATTTATTAGTTTTATATACTTTCACACAATTCTAGAAAAATTTATCAAAATCGGATAACTATAGCATATAGCTGCCATATAAACGGTCGGTCAAAAGACTAGTTCTAGTGAGAAAAACTTTTTTGTTTTTCATGGTAGCGTCACCAATCGTGGTATTTATTAGTTTTGTATACTTTCACACAATTCTGAAGAAATTTATTAAAATCGGATAACGATAGCATATAGCTGCCATATAAACGGTCGGCCAAAAAACTAGTTCTAGTGAGAAAAACTTTTTTGGTTTCCATCGTAGCGTCCCGAATCTTGGTATATATTAGTTTTATATGCTTTCACATAATTCTGGAAAAATTTATCTAAATCGGATGACTATAGCATATAGCTGCCATATAAACGGTCGGTCAAAAAACTAATTCTAGTGAGAAAAACTTTTTTTTATCAATGGTAGCGTCTTTCAAAAACTGCAAGGGTATTTAAAGCATCGGCGTAGCCGATGTTAGCCTTCTATTTTTTTTCCTTAAAATTATTTTTTTGAAACTTTCGAAGTAATTAATGAATTTATTTAGGGTGCTCACGCGACTATCAAAATATTGAGATTTACAAACTACCTTTTAAAGAATAGCAATATGTCGACTGTCGGGTTGTAGTCGGTTTCCAGAGTTTCCATCTGATTAAGTTCATTTTCTGCAATTGTCGGGACCTTTCTAATTTTGTATTCGTTCCTTTCGAAAAAAAACTTGTGAATAAACATCCAAGATGGTTGATAAGCTTTTGGATAATGCAACGACAGAATTTGAAATATTTTAAAACAAGAATCGAGGCATTCAATGAAACTCTGAAAACTTAGTAAGTTATTATTAAAATAGACAAAAAATCGTTTTATATCTGAATCAGAAATACCGTCCACAATTATAAATGGCTGTAAAGTTAGACCCAAGGAGTAGTATTTGTTGACGACCTTTTCAATTTGTAGTTGGTAGTCATTCAGGGTAACCAATCGCAGCACAAAACTCTCTTGACAGTCTGCAATTGTAGCTTTCCTAACACGCTTTCCAGATTCATTTTTAAATCGTACATTCGAAGGCAGAATCTTATTGTTTTGTACATTACCTTTATTTGCGCACGATTTTGCAATTGAAAGCAACTGCGTGCAGGGCTCATTTGATATGTTGCTATCATAATATGAAAAAAGTTTTTCTTACAATTTTCCCCATTTTGAAAGCAACAACATTTTCTTTTCTGGATACAATAATTGAAAGTCGATGTCAATCTGAAAAAAGGAAAGATGCAAAACAAAATTTGTTACAAATTTGAGCACTTAAGTTTAAAACTATGTTAGTCATAATATTCTTGTTAAATAAATTAATATTAAATTTGTTTTCCTACCAATTCAGAAGCTCTACAGTCTCTTGACTGTATAGGTTTTTAGGATCTCGTTGGCGCAGTTGAAATGTGCTTCTCCATTTTTCGCAAACTGCATTCAAATCAGCGAAATCATTTTAAAGGGATGTTTTGTGAGCATCGGCAATTGAATTATCGATTTCAACTTGCTTATTTGCAATAAAGACATCATTTTCATCTACTCCAGTGCTGTTTTGAAAAGAACATACCAATTTTCTCATTTTTGTGCGCTGATTAGGTATTTTGAATACAATAAACCACTTGGGTTGTGTTATCAATTGTAGCGCCTTTTAAAAACTGCAAGGGTATTTAAAACATCGGCGTAGCCGATGATCTGCACGCAGATCAAGTTTGTTTGAAATTTTTGCCACGCCCCCCCTCACCGACCCGCAATTAAAAAAAAAACTCATATCTCCCACAATTTTGAAAATATATTGTTTGAACCCCCTAGACATATATTTTAATAATTATTACCTATCGATCAGCCATACATAATTTCCTGATCAGATGAACGATAGAAGTCGGCCCTGCTCGACTTCGATATACCCGTTACTCAGGGTAAGGTTTATTTCAGAATATTTTATTAGATCACAACATGCCCAAATTGTGTTTTTTCCAAATTGCGAGGGTGGCAACTCTACTATAGCTCATCTGATCGATAAGTTTTTTATAGGGGATCGATAAGTAATGTTGATTAAAATAAATGTCTATAAGGTTCGATTAATCTATTTTCAAAAATGTGGGACATATAGGCGGGAACTTTTCTATCGTTCATCTGATCAGGAAAGGAATATCGATAAGTAATGATGATTAAAATATTTGTTTAAACGGTTCAAACAATCCATTTTCAAAATTGTGGGAGATGTGAGTTTTTTTCCAAACTGCGGGGGTGGCAACTCTAATATAGTTCATCTGATCGGGAAACGATGTATGGCGGATCGATAGGTAATGATGATTAAAATATATGTCTAGAAGGATTGAATAAACTATCTCTAATATTGTGGGAGATATGAGGTCTTTATCGAATTGCGGGGGTGGCAACTCTACTATAGTTTATCTGATCAGAAAATGATGTATGGCGGATCGATAGGTAATGATGATTAAATTATATGTCTAGAAGGTTCGAACAATCTATTTTCAAAATTGTGGGAGATATGAGGTTTTTTTCATATTGCGGGTGCGTGGAAAAAATTTGAAACAAACTTGATCTGCGTGCAGACAATACAAGTCTACACTAAAAAAATGGTAGCTCTAGCTTTTATAGTCTCTAAGATCTAGGTGTTCATACGGACGGACATGTCTATATAGACTCGGCTATTGATGCTGATCAAGAATATATATGCTTTATGGGGTCGGAGATGCTTCCTTCTGGCTGTTACATACATTTGCACAAACCCAATATACTCTGTGTACCTTCGGTACAGAGTATAAAAAGTTTTCTCTTTAAAAACTTTTACGCATAAGGTCACCTTTACACAGCAGTTGTCGCCAGTTGTAGAGGTGTATGTACACAGAGGGAAAAAACCGAGAACATTGGACTCAAAATGAGCACAATCGTTACCAAAAACAGTGTAAGAACGGGAAATCTCATATGTAGTAGAATGTTCTCACTTCAAAAACATTTTTTTGAGAACGCAAAAACTTGAATTGAGTTGTTTTTGTTCCGTTTTCAAGAACACTTTTTACTTTATATGAGAACAAACAATACTCATTTTAAGTAATTTCGTTCTCACTTTGAGCAGATCAAAGAGAGCTAAATTTCTCTCTCTCGCTCGCTCTCTCTGTTTTTCAACCCCCGTATAGTTGCGAAATACCATAACCCAAAGCCAATGTGTCACGCGCTCACGGAATTGAAAGTCAAAAAGGCAATTATACTCCGATTGAGTTGAGTTTTGCTCATTTCAAGAACATTCTGAACATTTGTTCTCAAAAATTTTGAGAAAAAACTGTTATTGTTTTGAGTTGCCGACAACTTATTTTCTAAACAAGTTTTTTCCCTCTGTGTAGCTATGAAAAAGCTTCTCAAAAACTTTGCCGTTCGGATTCGGCGTAAAGCTGTAGGTCCACGAGCCAAGAATTTGAGAGAAGCTCGGCTTGGCCCCATTTGGGGGCTGTAACAGCTAATTTTAACTTTTTAACGTGTACCTAATTTAGTATTACAATTAACTAATAAAAATCATTGTTACAGAATATTATTTTGATATAGATTAATTTTTGAGTCAAAAATTTATCTTATGATAGTGGGTGATCAATTTTTTATACACTTGAAAAGTGTGCACCAATCTTGGTAGATATTAGTTTTATATGCTTTTACAAATTTTTGAAAAAATTTATCAAAATCTGATGACTATAGCATATAGCTGCCATTGGACCGATCGGTCGGAAAATGTGTTTTACTAAGAAAAGTTTTTTTTTATGGTATCTAATTTTTATTATCAATAATTTAAAATTTTTTAATATCTGATATCTATATCCTATATATATTTTACAGGTTAAATCAGTTGGAGTAAAGTTTTTCAAGTGTATTAAAACTTCGGCACAGTCGAAGTTAGCTTTGCCTTCTCGTTTTTTGATAACTTTGTTTTTTAATCATTTTGAATGTGTTGAATTAGTGTGTTGAGTGAAATGACTATGTAAAGTGTAGACGTGTCACCGTTTTGCTGACACTCGTCGCCAACACCAGTGGGAGCAATGGGTTATATGGCATCAACACTTGTTTCGATACCAAAATATTTTTATACACTTGTGTATATTAATTTTGCCAAAAAAATAACAACGCATAGAAATATTCATTTCCTACCACATAAAGTATATATATTAATCAGGACGATCAGGACGACGAGCTGAATTGATTTCCGTCCGTCTGTCTATCTGTTTCTTCGCATACTAGTTCCTCAGCTTTAAAGCTAACGGGCTGAAATTTAGCACAAAGTCCGTCAAAACCGGATCCGATGACTTTTTCTTATAGAACGGATCGGTTAGAAAATTGGTTTAGTGGGAAAATTTTTTATTTTTTTTTCAATGTTAGCGCTCTTGAACTTTCCAACTATGAATAATATTATTTTTAAACTGTTTTACAAAATTTGGTCAAAGTCGAGTGACTGCATCATATAGCTGCTATAGGACCAATCGGTCAGAAAAAGGGTTTTAGTAGGAAAAACTTTTTTGTTATCAATGCAAGTATTCTTAAACTTATCTTTTATGAATACTATACTCTTTTAAAGAATTCGACAAAATTTGATTCAAATCGTATGACTATATTATATAGCTGCCAAAGAACCGGAAAATGGGTCTTAGTGAGAAAACTTTTTATTTTGATGGCAGGGTGGTCGAATCTAGAAGTATACAATCGAATACTTTAAAATTTGATCAAGCAAATTTTGCAAGTGTATTAGATTTTCGACACATTGTAAGTAAGCTTTGTGTTCTCATTTAGGCTGAGTTCACACTGTTCGACGCATGAGACATGATAATCTAGTAGGCCCTTATGTTGTCTTGTTTTCATTGAGAATAATTTGTTATTTGACAATTAAAACAATACAACATGAAGGCTAACTAGATTGTCATGTCTCATGCGTCGAACAGTGTGAACCCAGCCTAATTCTGTTGAACACTAACTCATTTTCTGGCGACCAGCAAAATTGTACACTTTTTAGAACATCACGAAGTGTTGTTTTCAAAGTAGCTGATGGTAATAATGGTGGTTGGTTAGCGATCATTTCGGTTGTGCCAATATATTTGATAATTAAAATTGACATTATATTTGTGAAATAAAATAATATGCCAAGGGGAACTGTACTTTCCGACGTCAAAAAAGGTTAAATTATTGCTCTAGACATGAAAATGGCTCATTTCGGCAAATTGGTAAAAAAAAATGGACGGTCCGACAAGCTGGTGCGCAATTTTTGGAAGAATCAAGATTATGATAGACGGAAAAAAGAAGGATTTAAGAAAAGATTCCCATGAGTTCACAAAGATAAATTTCGGAGGTAGTTCTATGGTGGTTTGCGGTGCTCACATCGTGTCTGGATGCTTGGAGCTGGCATTTACAAGCACTCACATGAACTCTACTGAGTACACGGAGATCCTAAAAATGAATCTTTTGAGCAGACGTATACACAAAATTCGCGTTTTTCAGCAAGAAAACGCTTCAATGCACGTCAGTTGTGACGTTCAAGCCAACAATGTGAATGTTTTGGGGTGACCTTTCCCTGAGTAACGGGTATATCGAAGTCGGGCAGAGCCGACTTTAACTAACGCTCTCGTTTAATTTAATTTGATTTAAACTAGAATAATGAAATTACATTGTGTTAATTATATTTTTCAAAACTAAACTAGCGGGGGAACATTAAAAAGTTTCATTAGATTACAGCACAAAACAAGTAAGAAAGTCGGTCAAGCCCGACTGTAATATACTCTGTACCTGTTTGTACGAAACTAATAACTTTAAAGTGTGAGGTTTTTTCAAAATCTGAGGGTGGCAACTCTTTCAACCATCGTTCATCTGGTTGAAAAACGATGTATGGGGTCTAGTACCTAGTACAAACCCGTAAAATTATAAAATTTGTATATAATTTCCTATTAACAAAAACGTATCTATATTAGTCACGCGGGAATCACGCGTGATTTCTGACCGCAGGCCATCTCAATTATATCGCTCCACTCATAGCAAGGTCCAACTGGGAAATTACCAGTTAGCTATTGCCTTCTCGCTCTCTCTTTCTCGTAAGTTCTACCAATGGCAACGGTGTTGTTGTTGGCGTTGGTTTTTATTTTCTTTTACATATAGCTCTAATATCGTTCATCTGATCGAAAAATGATGTATGGCGGGTCGATTCAAAATAAGTAGTAGAATATATGTCTAGAATGTTCGAACTATCTATCTTGAAAATTGTGGGAGTTATTTCGTTTTTTTAAATTTGCGGGGGGAGGCAGGGGGCGTGGCAAAAATCAAAACTAAACTTGATCTGCCTGCAAGTATAAGAAATATATGTTCCATACACTTCAAACCTCTATCTCTTACCATCTCTGAGATCTCTTCGTTCATACGGACAGACGGACAGACGGACAGACAGACAGACAGACAGACAGAGAGACAGACGGACAGACGGACATGGCTATATCGACTCGGCTGTTGATGCTGATCAAGAATATATATACTTTATGGGGTCGGAGATGCTTCCTTCTGGCTGTTACATACATTTGCACAAACCCAATATACTCTGTGTACCTTCGGTACAGAGTATAAAAATATTTAGAAGTTTTAATATGTTGCCTTCATTATTTTACTCTTCTGACATGCTATTCCAATTCCTCGAAATATTATATAAATACTGTTGAACTGTGATAAGAGGTGGAAGGGCACAAAGTTATCAACGTAAACGACTTTATTTACGAATGCGGCAACCGTTCGTTGATGCTGTTCTTTTGTATGCAATTGCTCTATAAAAAGTGACCCAAAACAATTACTGATAAAATTATTGATAAAACAATAAATTGACCCGAAAGCTCGCTTCGTAGCAAAAGCTCTAAAAATTGCATTGCAACAACGTCGCTGTCGATGACGGTGGCCGCGTCGCCAACGACAACGCCAAAACCAAAACAAATCAACAAGGCATTAGCAGAGCAGTCCATTTACTCAACTGCAGCGGGAGTAATGTAGCAATAAATGCGAGCTCCCCTCGCCCACACAGTCTGTAAAGAAGTAAAAAAGTGGCAGCGGGTGTGCGAAAGTGAATCCGATGACGATGCCACACATTTGCCAGTGCAACAAGAGAGGGTAGTACGGGTACACCGTTAGCGTCAGCAGTATTAGTCATTCAGAGTAGGCAGATAGGCCGCCACATCAAACAGAGATACGAGTGTCCCAAAGTGCCGAGGTGAGCTCTGCTCTAGCATTCAGTCCATCGCTTAATGTCGTGACGCAAAGTAAACAAGTAGCTTGCGGTCGCAAATCATATTGGTTTTCCCACTAAGTTGAAAGAAGCGCTACATATGTATTTATGTGTGCATAAAATGTTCTGTTTGGTTCAAACGGTATCGCGGTGTTATTTCGTGTAAACTTGAAATACACTTGGATAACCTAAATATTGTAAATTTGAAAAGAGGTGCGTGAAAACAATTGTTGACATGATTTTAAAATAATAAACTGACTAACAACTGATTACGCTCCCGCAAGCAATAAAAGCGATAAGCACGGCAAACTCAATTTGGTTTGCAATCATTCACTTGACGCCGAAAATACTGCCGGCCAGCCAAGCGTTATGGCAACATGTTTGTGTGCAAGCTTTATTATAATAGTGCCCATTATTATAATAGTGCCCATTTGCTGCGACTTGGGGAAAAACTCAAAGACTAAAACTTTTAATATGAGCGGGTGTTCAGCATAAATTGCTGAAGCGATCTCATCATGGTCGTCCGTGTATGAACACTTTGATCTTAGAGAAAATAGGAGCATGTCTTTTTGGTGCCAGAATGCAATTAGAAAACGATTAAGTTCTAATATTGCCCACAAGAGTATATACAATTTTACACTGGCCTCCTGGCGGGTAAATCCCAGGGATCCTGATACACCCAGAAAGGCTTATCTTTGCTCCTCAAGACCTCACCACACCTTCACCAGACCAGCGCTCCAAAGGTAAGGAGAAAATAGACGACAGCTATGAATGATATACGGTACACTCAGAGAAAAAATCGAGCAGATCGTGCTTGATATCAAGCAGATTTCGTGTCAGAAGTTCGGCAAGACAGAATCTTCTTGGATCCAAAAAGAAAATACTGAAATAAAGCATGAATTTTGAAGCTCGATCTGCTCGGTTTTAAATTTAGTCGGCTTCATTTCAAGCATGATTTATTCTCGAATTCAAGAATAGATCTTCTTGAATGTAAGCATTTTAGAACAAAGTTGCCAGAGAGCGAGAGAACGAAATGCTCTCGTTTTGAACGCCTCACCTCTCTTGCTACCAAACTCAAATCGAGCACATAAGTCTTCTCGATTTCAAGCAGATTTCTTCTTGAAAATTCAAGACGAAAAAAACCTAAATTGAAGCCGATTTTAGTCTTGCCTAATCGTGCTAGATTTCTCTGGGTGTAGTAGTCCCCAGCTCTACCCGAAAGTCTGTTTGACGGCGTTGTGCGCACCCAGTGCCTTCTTCATTCTTTCTGCGGAGTTATATATATAGATAGGTAAAAACTTTACTGTTCCTCAACAGCAGATCTCAGTAGATTTTTGCCATACCCAGGAGCTAATAACGCTGATTCGAATCAAATTGATCATAATTTTTGTATTCACATTAATTTGCATGGGTGCACGTGCTTCCAAAAAAGCAAAAGGAAGTACGTGAGCAGTTTGGGGGGGTGTAGATTGTACCCGTTAGGAGCTTCCAGGGGTTGTTTGAGAACGAATCGAATGTCATGACATGCGCTTATCCAGGCAATACTCCATATTAAGTCATGTACAAAAATCATAAATCATATTTTGCTCTGCTGTCGTTGACGAGGTTGATTCAGCTGACACCACTGGTGCCTCTGTGTTTTTGCCGGGAGGATGTTTTGTGACACTTGGAAAGCTCAGCACTCAGGAATCTGAGGCTGGGGGTTGATTTTGTTTTCAATTTTGGCTTCCCCCTTTTAAAATTAAATCAAAATTATATGTTCAATCCCGTTACTCGCAGCTCATAAACAGAAGAATAAGTTTAAGTCCTGCATTATAATCATTATAACCAAAAATTATTGCGCAATAAAAAAATACAATTTTATTAAAATATTGCAAGTTTTGTATATGCTAATGTATATCTACACTCAGAAAAAAGTCCGTTCTAAATGTACCGAAAACCGTGTTTTTCGCTCTCAATAGTAGGGTAAGTCCGTTTTTTCTTATACTGAGAACGGCGGGCTTAAGGTAAGAACGAGACTTGACGTTCCGCTTTTAAGAACCATCCGGTCTTTTTATTGGAACGGAAAATATTGTTTTGCTGAACTTCCTCCGCACTCCCGGTTCCACCCTTTTTTCTTTCTTCACAAATGCAAACAAAATATCATTATAATATTTTAAAATATGTGGCCGGTTATAATGCTGTGGGTAGAGTGAGCGCTTACAGTGCTGGAGGCTTGGGTTCGAGCTTGAGTTAGAACAATGTTTTAGAAGTAGTTTTATTGTCACAGACAATGGTGTCAATAGTAAAGCAGCTTTTAAGCATTAAAACAGAATTTCATGTGCATGCCATCATTCAAACCTGGTCATGACAGATCTATTCGATAAGGGAACATTACTGGGAACATTGAACTCCTTGTTGGATGCTTCAACTCTGAACTCTGAACCTAACAGTAAACCGTCCAAAGCTCTTAAACAGCACATAAAACAAGATGGATCTTTGATTTCACCATGCTTGATAGTACTTTCGAATCCTTCACTCATGTTCAGACTCTTCTAGTGAATTGAAATGATGTAAAAAGGCTGTCCAAGATTGACTATAACTTTTGAAAAACAATCTGTTAACTTTTTGGTCACGTTTAATAATGTTCTGAAAGCTGGAGCTCTGACTAGAAACGTACAATGCATGAATACGCTTTTCGGTACAGAAAACTATTAAATCATTGCTCAGAAAATTTTTTTGACACCAGAGTAATGCAACAAGTAGGAGGCATATTTAAAAACAACCTTGATAAAGCGCTGTAAGCCAACTACTTTTCATTATGTAGCAATGTTTTTTAATTCTCCCTTTAAAAAGTTAAGTTTTTGTCCGCAGAAACACTGAATGGTGTTTATGTAAAAGTAAGAACAATGTTGGAGTTAATTAAAGTTTTCGAGGGTCAAATAAGTAACAAGGATAATAACTCTTCTGTTCTAATAGTTTCTCAGAATTTATTGAAGATTCATCAGATAGAAAAGATAAAATATCTCATGAAATAAGTTTTAACAAACATTGTGTTAAATATAAGAATCAAGTATATATTTTGTCGTTTTGGAAATACTGTACTGAGCTTCTACTAATGCAAAAACATTTACCGCAAGTACTTAAAGTGCCAATTTCATCAGCAACCCTAGAGTGTTTCTACCTCAACTGGAATTCTAGAACAAAGACGAACTCGTCTGCTCGGCGACTATCTTAAGCAAATTTTATTTATAAACGAGAAGGCAAAGCTAACTTCGACTGTGCCGAAGTTTTAATACACTTGAAAAACTATACTCCAACTGATTTAACCGGTAAAATATATATAGGATATAGACATCAGATATTTAAAATTTTTAAATCATTGATAATAAAAATTTGATACCATAAAAAAAAACTTTTCTTAGTAAAACACATTTTCCGACTGTTTAGGAATTAGATGACCGTTTAATATTTGCTGTACCTATTTTTATGCTAACTATTGTAATTTTAAAGTCTACTCTTCACCCTCAAATTTGTTTGTGAACGCATCGTTGCTGCCCACTAAAGTAACAGTTACTGCATACAGCATGGCAGAAGTGTGGGTGGCAAAGATCGCGACAACTAGCCTAGCCAGCACGCTTGTTTCTTATCTTAGTTTAGTTGCATTTCTACAGTCCCGCCTGCAGCACGTCTTAAACTTAATATGTACATTCTATCATAAATAAATTCATTACTTAAACCGCAAAAAGATTAATACAGTCCACTTATTTCGAACCACCGACCGATCGGTCCTATGGCAGCTATATGATATAGTCATCCGATATTGATAATTTTTATACACTTGAAAAGTGTATATTAATTTTGCCCAGAAGTTTGTAACGCATAGAAATATTCTTTTCCGACCACATAAACTATATATATTCTTGATCAGGACGACGAGCTGAGTTCAATTCCGTCTGTCCGTCCGTCCGTCTGTCAGTCCGTCTGTTTCTACTCAAACTAGTCCCTCAGTTTTAAAGCTATCGAGCTGAAATTTTGCACAGAGTCTTCTTTTTACTGCACGCAACTAATATGTCGGAACCGCCCGGATCGGATGACTATATCTTATAGCTGCCATAGAAACGGTCGATCAAAAAACTAGTTCTAGTGAGAAAAACTTTTTTGTTTTCCACCGTAGCGTCACTAATCTTGGTATATGTTAGTTTCATATGCTTTTACACGTTTCTGGAAAAATTTATCAAAATAGGATGGCTATATCATATAGCTGCCATAGAAACGGTCGGTCCAAAAACTAGATCTAGTGAGGAAAACTTTTTTGTTTTCCATCGTAGCGTCACCAACCTTGGTATGTGTTAGTTTTATATGCTTTCACATAATACAGAAAAAGTTTATCAGAATCGAATCACTATAGCATATAGCTGCCATAGGACCGATCAGACGAAAAATGTGTTTTACTAAGAAAAGTTTTTTTTATGAAATCAAATTTTTATTATACACTTGAAAAGTGTATATTAATTTTGCCCAGAAGTTTGTAACGCATAGAAATATTCATTTCCGACCCCATAAACTATATATATTCTTGATCAGGACGACGAGCTGAGTTCATTTCCGCTTGTCCGTCCGTCCGTCTGTCTGTCCGTCTGTCTGTCTGTCCGTCTGTTTCTACGCGAACTAGTCTCTCAGTTTTAAAGCTATCGAGCTGAAATTTTGCACAGAGTCTTCTTTTTACTGCACGCAACTAATATGTCGGAACCGGCCGGATCGGATAACTATATCATATAGCTGCCATAGGAACGATCGGTCTAAGAAGAAGTTCTAGTTCGAAAAACTTTTTTGTTTTCCATCGTAGCGTCACTAATCTTGGTATATGTTAGTTTTATATGCTTTCACATAATTCTGGAAAAATGTATCAAAATCGGATCACTATAGCATATAGCTGCCATATAAACGGTTGGTCAAAAAACTACTTCTAGTGAGAAAATCTTTTTTGTTTTTTATCGTAGCGTCCCCAATCTTGGTATATATTAGTTTTATATGCTTTCACATAATTTCAAAAAAATTATCAAAATCGGATGACTATAGCATATAGCTGCCATAGGAACGATCGGTCGGAAAATGTGTTTTACTAAGAAAAGTTTTTTTTATGGTATCAAATTTTTATTATCAATGATTTAAAAATTTTAAATATCTGATATCTATATCCTATATATATTTTTCCAGTTAAATCAGTTGGAGTAAAGTTTTTCAAGTGTATTAAAACTTCGGCACAGTCGAAGTTAGCTTTGACTTCTCGTTTTCGTTACGATAGAAAACAAAAAAGTTTTTCTCACTAGAACTAGTTTTTGGCCTTAAAACTGAGGGACTAGTTCGCGTAGAAACAGACAGACGGACAGACAGACGGACGGACGGACGGAAATGAACTCAGCTCGTCGTCCTGATCAAGAATATATATAATTTATGGGGTCGGAAATGAATATTTCTATGCGTTACAAACTTCTGGGCAAAATTAATATACACTTTTCAAGTGTATAAATTATTTAAATATAATTCTTGATCGGACGACGAGCTGAGTTCTTCTTCTGTTTCTACGCAAACTAGTCCCTCAGTTTTAAAGCTATCGAGCTGAAATTGCACAAGCCTTCTTTTACTGCACGCAACTAATATTCGGACCGGCCTCGTACTATATTATAGCATAGACGACGGTCGAAAATAAGTCTTTGTGAGAAAAACTTTTTTGATTTCCATCGCAGCGTCACCAATCGTAGTAAATATTAGTTTTATATGTTTCCACACAATTCGGAAAAAATTTATCAAAATCGGATGACTATAGCATATTGCTGTCATATAAACGGTCGGTCAAAAAACTACTTCTAGTGAGAAAAACTTTTTTGTTTTTCATCGTAGCGTCTCCAATCTTGGTATATATTAGTTTTATATGCTTTGACATAATTTCGATAAAATTTATCAAAATCGGATGACTATAGCATATAGCTGCCATACGAACGGTCGGTCAAAAAACAAGTTCTAGTGAGGAAAATTTGTTTGTTTTCCATCGTATCGTCACCAATCTTGGTAGATGTTAGTTTTATATGAATTAACCAATTTTTGAAAAAATTTATCAAAATCGGATGACTATAGCATATAGCTGCCATTGGACCGATCGGTCGGAAAATGTGTTTTACTAAGAAAAGTTTTTTTATGGTATCAAATTTTTATTATCAATGATTAAAAAATTTTTAATATTTAATATCTATATCCTATATATATTTTACCGGTTAAATCAGTTGGAGTGAACTTTTTCAAGTGTATTAAAACTTCGGCACAGTCGAAGTTAGCTTTGCCTTCTCGTTTTAAATAAAGCTTTCCACTACTCACACTGTTCGTATATGGGCATTTCCGCCAAAATGTCCACCGAGGCTAAAAAACTAAAAGTTCTTGAAATCTCTCTGTTTATTCATATTATGGTAAAGAATCATTCAAATTTAACTAATTTAATTAAAGTGAACATATAGTCATTAACCTCAATGAGTATATCGACAGCAAAGTTGCAAAAGTGCATTTTCTTTTTTTTTGCCATTTTAAATTGCATGCTTTATTTGTTATTATCTTCTTTAAGAAAGATCATACATGATAAAGATTATTCTACAAAATATCTCTTACATCATAAATTATCTAAAAAAAAGCAAAGAGTAGAATGTGATCCCGATTAACTGTAAATTTTTGGATTGCTTCAGTCCATTTTTCAATGTCCCGTTCGATACCGATAAAGACCATTATGTATCTGTCTGTCACAAATTGAAGAAGTAAATGCATGGAAAGTTTAGCACAAACAGATTTGTTTATAAGCAATTTAATAAAAAAATCCCAATTGATAAACATTTTTTTTGTTATATTTGAATGTCGTTTAAAGTTGGTCCCGTTCGCGTCCGTAAGTGAAAGTTTAGTGGTTAAAAATTAATTCATACTAATATATTTTGTGTTTTGTGCAAAAACCATTTCAATACAATTGAAGAGACCCGAGCAACGTCGGGAATAGTGCTAGTTATTGATTATAGTTAAAATGCATAAATATATACATAATCATACCCACTTGAATCATATTGGAAAAAATGTCCCGTTCGCAATGTCCCGTTACGAATCAGATTATTATTTATTTAAATAAAAAAGTACTGAAATTTTTTGAACCAACTAATAACCATTTCAAAGTACCATTCATGCATAAGATTCTAAAACATTTGGGGTTTTAGAAATGCGTCAGGTTTCGCTAAGTTCTGGCTATATGTAGGTGGCCCCGAAAGCAACTTCTGTTTTTGTCCCGTTCAAATCGCTTCTTTTTTTGCCATTATTTTGGAATCAGTATTTCACCTGTCATTCGCTTTAGCACTATTTATAGTGCTACTCAATACCTTCATTATAAAGTAAAAAACGAATTGAAAATGCCTTTTATTTTGCCTTTTTTTTACTTTATGTCGTACGAACGTCCGCGTTCGACATCATGGAAATGCCCATATGCCTTTATTTCTCAATTAATTATCTCGTCCTCAGATTTGTGTTAAAAAGGGCGAATGAAGTCAGCAAAACCACCATGTTCAGTAGAATTTGCGGACAGAAAGTTCACTCGATTTCAATAGAACGCAATGTGTAGAAAGCTGTATTCCAACGGGTAATAGCCTCTCTCCACTAAGCCAGATATGTACATATTTTCACATATTATCACATATTGAAAAATATTTAATATATTTCCCATAGGAAAAAAAATGTAAATATTTAAGATATGGCATTCCAGACGCTCCACGAGCAGTTTAAAGTAGAGTTCGCCAGCCATAGCCCTTGGGGGCCGAACGCATTCGGCAAATCACATGCATATGAGCCGATTGCTTACCGAAGTTGTGCTTGACTGATTGGCAAAGAGACAAACTCTACCTACTCTTTATGGGAAGAGCATCGACAGCTGTTTGGTACCAGGCAACACTTCCACACGTTTTCTCTTCTCTCTTCTTAGGGATCCCTGCTTTAAAGTTGTGTTTGTCCACACGGAAACTTAGTTTTATTGAACCTTTTACTGTTTGTTAGGCAAACACAAATCAAATCAAACAAAAATCTGCTGTCAAATTGTCAACAAACCTGAAAATAATGTACATATCCTTGTGGAATCGTTCTAAAAAAATATATGTACAAATCGATATATGTAAACGTAGTGGAATGAGGCTATTAGACAATTTCAACATATGTTGAAATATATATATTAACAAACAATTTATACCTGTCTATGGTAAACCTTTATTGGACTCTATTGACAAGAGCCTGCTAATAAGTTTTTTTTATACCCTTGCAGAGGGTATATTAAAATTGTCACGATGTTTGTAACGCAGTGAAGGAAGCATTTCCGACCACATAAAGTATATATATTCTTCATCAGCATGACGAGCTGAGTTCATTTCCGTCTGTCCGTCTGTCCGTCCGTCCGTCTGTCCGTCTGTTTCTATGCTATCTCCTCCCTCAGTTTTGAAGCTATCTTAACCAAACTTTGCCAAAGCTCTTTAAATACAAATACGCTGCACATTTGACGGAATCGGCCTGATCGGATGACTATATCATATAGCTGCCATAGAAACGGTCGGTCTAAAAACTAGTTCTAATGAGAAAAACTTTTTTGTTTTCCATCGTAGCGTCACCAATCGTGTTATATATAAGTTTTATATGCTTCCACACTATTCTGGAAAAATTTATCGAAATCGGACGACTATAGCATATATCTGCCATATAAACGGTCGGTCATAAAACTAGTTCTAGTGTGAAAAACTTTTTTGTTTTACATCGTAGCATCACCAATCGTGGTATATATAAGTTTTGTATGATTCCACACAATTCAGGAAAAATTTTTCAAAGTCGGATGACTATAGCATATAGCTGCCATATAAACGGTCGGTCCAAAAACTAGTTCTAGTGTGAAAAACTTTTTTGTTTTCCATCGTAGCGTCACTAATCTTGGTATATATTAGTTTCATATACTTTCACATAATTCTGTAAAAATTTATCGAAATCGGATGACTATAGCATATAGCTGCCATAGGAACGATCGGTCTAAAAACAAATTCTAGTGAGAAAAACTTTTTTGTTATCAATTGTAGCGCCTTTCGAAAACTGCAAGGGTATTTAAAACATCGGCGTAGTCGATGTTAGCCTTCTATTTTTATACACTTGAAAAGTGTATATTAATTTTGCCCAGAAGTTTGTAACGCATAGAAATATTCATTTCCGACCCCATAAACTATATATATTCTTGATCAGGACGACGAGCTGAGTTCATTTCCGCTTGTCCGTCCGTCCGTCTGTCCGTCTGTCCGTCTGTCTGTTTCTACGCGAACTAGTCTCTCAGTTTTAAAGCTATCGAGCTGAAATTTTGCACAGAGTCTTCTTTTTTTTTGCACGCAACTAATATGTCGGAACCGACCGGATCGGATGACTATATCATATAGCTGCCATAGGAACGATCGGTCTAAGAACTAGTTCTAGTTAGAAAAACTTTTTTGTTTTCCATCGTAGCGTCACTAATCTTGGTATATGTTAGTTTTATATGCTTCCACATAATTCTGGAAAAATTGATCAAAATCGGATCACTATAGCATATAGCTGCCATAGGAACGATCGGTCGAAAAATAAGTCTTTGTGAGAAAAACTTTTTTGATTTCCATCGTAGCGTCTCCAATCGTGGTATATATTAGTTTTATATGCTTCCACACCATTCTGGAAAAATTTGTCAAAATCGGATGACTATAGCATATAGCTGCCATAGAAACGGTCGGTCCAAAATTAGTTCTACTAAGAAAAACTTTTTTGTTTTTCATCGTAGCGTCACTAATCTTGGTATATGTTAGTTCTATATGCTTTCACATAATACAGGAAAAATTTATTAAAATCGGATGACTATATTATATAGCTCCCATAGAAACGGTCGGTCAAAAAACTAGTTCTAGTGAGAAAAACTGTTTTGTTTTCTATCGTAGCGTCCCCAATCTTGGTATATATTAGAATTATATGCTTTCACATAATTTTGAAAAAATTTATCAAAATCGGATGACTATAGCATTTAGCTGCCATAGGACCGATCGGTCGGAAAATGTGTTTTACTAAGAAAAGTTTTTTTTTATGGTATCAAATTTTTATTATCAATGATTTAAAAATTTTAAATATTTGATATCTATTTCCTATATATATTTTTCCAGTTAAATCAATTGGAGTAAAGTTTTTCAAGTGTATTAAAACTTCGGCACAGTCGAAGTTAGCTTTGCCTTCTCGTTTTAGAATATATTAATTATAACCGACACGTATTCACATTTTAAAACATTGTCGGTCCATGCATCTGCTGATACGCTATGTCCAGTTTGATTACTTCTGATTAGGAATATTTTATCCTTAAAATTTTTTAACACTTCAGCATATACTTGGTCCACATTACTTCATTAAGTGGTGGGTTGCGGAATTGTTGTTCTTTCCTTTAAATATGCACTTGCTAATTCACGAAACTGCAAAATATTATATACAAACTTTGGCTGGTACAAAAAATATTACAGTCAGCCTTGTTTTTTCATGGTGATTTTTGTGTTTACTGATTCAATGGAAAGATTTTTATTCAGCAGCCCTTATTGTAAAAGAGTTAGAAAAACAGCAAAAGCCACATCTGAAAAAAATTAAAATTTTGTTTGCTTTCCTAAAACTTAAATAAACAAGATATTTTATACTTCTGTTTGTTCGAGAGCTTTTTGTTAAGAAAGTTAAATTTAGTTTACTGTGGAATTACAAAACTTAACATATTTTATACCCTTGCAGAGGGTATATTAAAATTGTCACGATGTTTGTAACGCATAGAAGGAATGACGAGCGGAGTCTATATAGCCATGTCAGTCTGTCCGTCTGTCAGTCGGTCCGTCTGTCCGTCCGTCTGTTTCTATGCTATCTCCTCCCTCAGTTTTAAAGCTATCTCGACCAAACTTTGCAAAAAGTCTTTAAATACACATAGGCTGCACATTTGTCGGAATTGGCCGGATCGGATGACTAGAAAAACTTTTTTGTTTTCCATCGTAGCGTCACTAATCGTGGTATATATAAGTTTTATATGCTTCCACACAATTATGGAAAAATTTATAAAAATCGGATGACTATAGCATATAGCTGCCATATAAACGGTCGGTGCTAAAACGTGCTCTAATGAGAAAAACTTTTTTGTTTTCCATCGAAGCATCACCTATCTTGGTATATATTAGTTTCATATACTTCCATACAATTCTGGAAAAATTTATCGAAATCGGATGACTATAGCATATAGCTGCCATAGGAACGATCGGTCTAAAAACTAATTCTAGTGAGAAAAACTTTTTTGTTATCAATGGTAGCGCCTTTCAAAAACTGAAAGGGTATTTGAAACATCGGCGTAGCCGATGTTAGCCTTTGTTTTTTAATTAAAATTTACTTATTTATTAAAACCATTTACCCTAGCTCATTTGGCACATCCTATATTTTTGGTGACACGTCTATCAGCCATGTTCTGAATTCCACTTCCACAAAAGTTATGAGATTTTAATCCGGTCTATGGACCAAATTTGGTCTCCAAATAACAAAACTTTTGCGGAAGTAGAATTGGGAACATGGCTGTATATTTGACATAGTCATTTCACAATATTCGTCTAGAAGAGTTCTAGGGACAAATCCCGCAAGGGGGGGTGGGGCCTATTAGTTGAAGTCCATGCAAGTGGGGAAAGCTCCTGACTGCCATTTACTTGGGAGTGGCCAGGGGTTATTCTGTAACTAGAGGACCAAGCAGCTCACAAACTTTGGCACCAATCGGAGTCAAGTATCCCCCAGGTCTTCCTTGATCATCTGATTAAGTGAAGCGCTGATTCTGCGAAGGCGAAAACCTTTCCAAATGGTCTTTTCCGCACAAAAAAAAAAACGTTGTTAAATTCGTCATTTTTCATTGGTAAATCCGCCAATTTCCCATTTTGTTTTTCACCCAACCATTTTTCATTTCAAAAATAAATGGTTTCCACTTTTGATTTTCAAAATTGTTTCCATTTTGATTTTTAAGTGTTTTACTTTTTGAAAAAAAAAAAAAAATAGAAGGCTTACATCGGCTACGCCGATGTTTTAAATACCCTTGCAGTTTTTGAAAGGCGCTACCATTGATAACAAAAAAGTTTTTCTCATTAGAATTAGTTTTTAGACCGATCGTTCCTATGGCAGCTATATGCTATAGTCATCCGATTTTGATAAATTTTTTCAGAATTGTGTGAAAGCATATACAACTAATATATACCACGATTGGTGACGCTACGATGGAAAACAAAAAAGTTTTTCTCACTAGAACTTGTTTTTGGACCGATCGTTCCTATGGCAGCTATATGCTACAGTCTTCCGATTTTAATAAATTTTTTCAGAATCGTGTGAAAGCATATAAAACTAATATTGCCACGATTGGTGACGCTACGATGGAAAACAAAAAAGTTTTTCTCACTAGAACTTGTTTTTGGACCGATCGTTCCTATGGCAGCTATATGCTACAGTCTTCCGATTTTGATAAATTTTTTCAGAAAGCATATAAAACTAATATGTACCACGATTGGTGACGCTACGATGGAAAACAAATAAGTTTTTCTCACTAGAACTTGTTTTTGGACCGATCGTTCCTATGGCAGCTATATGCTATAGTCATCCGATTCCGATAATTTTTTCCAGAATTGTGTGGAAGTATATAAAACTAATATATACCACGATTAGTGACGCTACGATGGAAAACAAAAAAGTTTTTCTCACTAGAACTTGTTTTTGGACCGATCGTTCCTATGGCAGCTATATGCTACAGTCTTCCGATTTTGATAAATTTTTTCAGAATCGTGTGAAAGCATATAAAACTAATATATACCACGATTGGTGACGCTACGATGGAAAACAAAAAAGTTTTTCTCATTAGAACTAGTTTTTGGACCGATCGTTCCTATGGCAGCTATATGATATAGTCATCCGATTCGGTCGATTCCGACAAATGTGCAGCGTATTTGTATTTAAAGACTTTTTGCAAAGTTTGGTCAAGATAGCTTCAAAACTAAGGGAGGAGATAGCATAGAAACAGACGGACAGACGGACGGACGGACGGACGGACGGACGGACGGACGGACGGACGGACAGACGGAAATGAACTCAGCTCGTCATGCTGATCAAGAATATATATACTTTATGTGGTCGGAAATGCTTCCTTCACTGCGTTACAAACATCGTGACAATTTTAATATGCCCTCGGCAAGGGTATAAAAAAATTTTGTGAAACTGTTTTCTCTTACACACACACACACACCAACCAACCTTTACAAACAAAGTCGGTCTTTTCCCCGCGATGCTGAACTTGAATTCGTTTGTTTCTGAAATTTTTTTATTTTTATACCTTGCAGAGGGTATATTAAAATTGTCACGATGTTTGTAACGCAGTGAAGGAAGCATTTCCGACCACATAAAGTATATATATTCTTGATCAGCATGACGAGCTGAGTTCATTTCCGTTTGTCCGTCTGTCCGTCCGTCCGTCTGACCGTCTGTTTCTATGCTATCTCCTCCCTCAGTTTTAAAGCTATCTTGACCAAACTTTGCAAAAAGTCTTTAAATACAAATACGCTGCACATTTGTCGGAATCGGCCGGATCGGATGACTATATCATATAGCTGCCATAGGAACGATCGGTCCAAAAACTAGTTCTAGTGAGAAAAACTTTTTTGTTTTCCATCGTAGCGTCACCAATCGTAGTATATATTAGTTTTATATCCACACAATTCTTGAAAAATTTATCAAAATCGGATGACTATAGCATATAGCTGCCATATAAACGGTCGTCCCAAAAACTAGTTCTAGTGAGAAAAACTTTTTTGTTTTCCATCGTAGGGTCACCAATCGAGGTATATGTAAGTTTTATATGCGTCCACACAATTCTGGAAAAATTTATTGAAATCGGATGACTATAGCATATAGCTGCCATATAAACGGTCGGTCCAAAAACTAGTTCTAGTGAGAAAAACTTTTTTGTTTTCCATCGTAGCGTCACCAATCGTGGTATATATTAGTTTTATATGCTTCCACACTGTTGGACTAGTGAGCTTTTTCACTAGCCTTTGGCTTAAATAGCCAGCAAAGGTTTGAACATAAATGTATGGCCACAAATAATAAGAAAAGCGAATTAAATTGTTATGCATGTGCATATGTATGTTATTAACAAGGTTTATTAATACAATTTTGTCGAATAATTGGACAGCGCGATAGGCAAATCGGACGCGATCCCTGCCGGTTGCAATTGAATACGAAACGAGACTGAGCGCAGCAGCCAAAGTGGCTGGCGCAGCTTGTTGTGCAGACGGCGAGCAACAAGCGACCAAAACAAAGCGACAAATGAGAGCAAGCAGTTAAAGAAAGAAGCAAATTACAATTCTCTTTAGTTAGAACGATCTCTTAGTTTAAGCTATTAGTTTGAGCTGCTTGGGAAAGGCGCTTAGCCGAACATTCTCCCCCCGTTGGAGGACTCGGGCCTTCAACATCCTTCTTTGGCAGCAAACACAGCTTGGCGACAGCCCTTGTTGTAGTACCAGTGGCAGTTCTCAACTCCGCCACCCGGGCAACGCCATCTCCTCCGACGATCAGCTTCGTCACCCTAGCCAGCGGCCACTTGAGTGGAGGTAGGTTCTCGTTTTTGACGAGAACAACATCGCCAACACTGATCCCAGGATGATCAGTTCGCCATTTCGACCTCTGCTGAAGGAGCGTGAGGTACTCTTCCCGCCAGCGCGACCAGAACGTCTGTTGAAGGTAGCTGATTCTCTGCCAACGATCGAGGCGATTGAAGTTTAATCCAGTGACGTCTGGCGCAGAGAATGCAGTGAGGTTTGCCGTACCCAAAAAATGCGCTGGGGTCAAGACATCAAGGTCATCGGGATGCTCTGTAATTGGGAGTAATGGGCGTGAATTAATGATCGCGGTGATATGACAAACAAGAGTACGCAAATCATCAAAATTTAGCAAAGAATTGGCAGCAGAACGGTAAAAATGATGCTTGGCTGTTTTAACGGCAGCTTCCCATAATCCGCCAAAGTGCGGAGAGCGCGGTGGAATGAAATGCCAGTCGATGTGATCGGCCACACAAAAATCCTGAATCGCCTTCTGATGCTTATCATTCAGGAACAGCTGCTTCAATTCCTCCAACTCGTTTTTCGCTCCTACGAAATTGGTTGGAGTGCGCATAGAAACGAAGCAGTAGACAAATCCTGCACCAGTTCCAAGTGCACAGCCTTTGTAGAAAAACAAATGAAAAGGCAAATATAGCATTTGATGGGAGGTCTTGTCCGAACTTCGCTTTTGTAAAAGAACGGACCACAGAAGTCCACGCCTGTAACCATAAATGTATACGATGATCCATCAACACGCTCTTTTGGTAAGTCGGCCATAATATGCTCAAGTAGACGAGGTTTGGCCCTGAATCACCTGATGCAGCGATTAACAACGCTTGCCACAGTTCTACGCCCTCCAATCGGCCAATATTGATGACGAATGAGTGCGAGCAGCGATCGAGGCCCTACATGCAAGTTGCGCTCGTGAAAATTCACAATTATAGCTGAAGTGACGGGATGCCGCCTAGGAAGGATGATTGGATGACGAGCGTTAAAATCAAGTGACGAATTTTTCAGTCTTCCTCCAACGCGCAAAAGTCCAAATTCATCAATGAATGGGGCAAGTGACGCTAACGAACTGGATGAAGAGACTTGCTTGTTGTCGAGTACTGCCTTGTAATCAGCCCATAAATGGACTCTCTGTATGGAAAGAAGAAGAATCCGTGTGCCACCAAATATATCAGCTACAGTAAGTCCAGAGGATTTTATACGCTGCTGAAACTTGAAAACATATCCAAACGTTCGCTGCAGTTTGTCGAAGGAGTTGGCGAACTTACGCCCATCAGATATATCAAAGTATGGACAAACGGCAAGCAGGACTCTTTTTCGAAGCTCCAATAACGGCATATTCTGCACCGACGGCGATGGCCATTCATTTTTCTCCTCGCAAAGGAACGATGGCCCATGGGACCAAAGCGGAGACTGCAAGAGCTCAGAAGGTAGTGCGCCTCTAGACAAGATATCTGCGGGATTCAAGCTCGTTGGTACATAGTGCCACTCCATGTGGGCAGTCATCTGTTGAATTTTTGAGACTCGGTGAGACACGAAGACGCTAAACTGAGCTGGGTCATTTCGAATCCAAGATAATGCAGTTGTTGAGTCAGACCAGCAATAAAACTGTTCAACAAACGATTGAAGACCAAATACCTCGTTCATGAGTTGGGAAAGCAAAAGAGCACCACAAAGCTCCAGCTTTGGGACGGTCAGAGTCTTAAGAGGTGCCACCCGAGATTTTGAGCAAAGCAGTTGTACCTCTGTACCAATATTAGTCCTTGAGACGATGTAGACGCATGCCCCATACGCTTGTATGCTGGCATCGCAGAAGCCGTGGACCTCTACGTTCGAATTGGCAACAAGAGATAAACGAGGAAAGCTGATGCGTTGAGAATTAGATAAATTTTTGCAGAAGTTGAGCCACGCTGACGAAATAGATGCCGGTAGGCTCTCATCCCACTGGAGCTGCTCCTTCCACAATTGTTGAAGAAATATTTTTGCCTTGGTTATGACAGGCCCAATCAAACCTAGAGGGTCATGGAACCGAGCAATTGTGGACAATAAAGAACGCTTTGTTGGTTTTAAAGACAGTTGTTTGGGTGAAACTGAAAAGAGAAGTTCATCGGATGCAGGATCCCAGGCCAATCCAAGAGCCTTTGTAAAATCTGTGCCATCGTCGAACCTTAATAGGGTTTCCTTATCCTTGTCAGGAACTTCGCTCAGCACGGCTGGGACGTTGGAACACCATTTCCTGATTTGAAAGTTTCCCTTAGCTAATAATCCAGAAGTCTGTCTCAGAATTTCCTCAACTTCTTCCACGCATCCACCACCAGTCATTAAATCATCAACGTAGAAACAATGACGAATAACCTTAGAGCCAATTGGAAATGAAGCTTGCTCCTCTTCAACCAATTAATGCATAGAGCGGATCGCGAGGAAGGATGCTGGCTTCGTACCATATGTCACGGTGTCGAGTTTGTAGATTTGAATCTCCTCCTGGGGAGAATTTCTCCATAAGATGCACTGCATGTAGCTATCTGCCTCAGAAACACGAACGCATCGATACATCTTGCAAATGTCGCCAGTGAGTGCAATTGGAAAAGAACGAAATCTAAGCAAAGTTTCTAGAAGTTTTGATTGGATAGTGGGTCCTGACATGAGAATTTCATTCAGCGAAAGACCTGTTGATGTTGCTGCAGAACCATCAAATACGACCCGAAGCCTGGTCGTAGTGCTATCATCCTTAAGAACACAATGATGTGGCAGAAAATAAAGGCAGCGATTCAGAAACTCTGGTTCCACCAAAGACATGTGATTCAAATTACGATACTCATTGATGAATGCTGAATATTGCTCCTTTAGCTGCGGATGACGCTCTAGCTTACGCTCCAAATTGAGAAAACGCCTATGTGCTTGCGTATACGAATCGCCCAGCACATCCAAATTTTGTTTAAGAGGCAACCTAACAGAGAATTCTCCAGATGGCAATCGGGTAAAATGATCCCTGAAATGTTCCTCGCAGTCAATGTCCTCTTGCTTGGTCTCAACAGAAAAATCACTGCAATTTTCAATCTCCCAAAAACTCCTTAGCATCTCATCGACTCGATCGTGGGCCTCCTCTGCCTCCTTAGGCGAGGACTGAGCTGCAACTAAAGCTGCCCTGCGAGGCTGATGACCACCTCCAGATACTACCCACCCAAAACGAGTTTTTTGGAGCGATGGTAATCCTGCCGCAAGTTTAATTTGCCCAACGCAGAGCAGATCAAAAAATAGACTTGCCCCAATAAGCAGGTCGATGCGCTGAGGCTTGAAAAACTGTGGATCAGCTAGTTGGATATTTTGAGGGATTTTCCAATCTGCAATATCAACCGAGAAACTAGGCTGGTGGTCGGTGATATTAGGAGCTACCAAAGCAACAATATTTGCATCATAATCAGATGCTTGAGACTGCAAATTGAGGCAAACAGTGTAGCCCTCTGATGTAAAGTTGGCATCACCAAGACCCGATACCGAAGCTGTTGATTTGGTCTTTTTGAGCTGCAGCTGTTGAGCGAGACTAGAGGTCACCAGATGCAATTGAGACCCTGAATCTAAAAGCGCCCGACATGGCACAAGAGATCCAGCGCGATCTTTGACCAAAATGACTGCAGTTGCTAGGAGCACGACATCACTGCAGAGATTCTGGGCAACAAGAGAGTTAGATGTGGATGGATTCGAAGAAGCTCTATTTGATGACGATTGAGTCAGCGATGAGGCACCCTGTGCCTGAGTTGATTGAGAGGTAGTTAAATGGAGGAGAGTATGATGCTTGGCACCGCATACTCGGCACGAGATTGATTTGCATGTGCGCAGCTGATGCCCCTTTTTTAGGCAATTTAGGCACAGAGCTAGTTTCTTCGCCTCCTTCAATCGAAGTGAAGGCGAAAGATTGGCAAAAAGGGTACACGAATAAATAGCATGTGTCGAGTTGTCACAAAAGACACAACCAGGACCAGACGAATTAGTAGTCACAAAGGAACTTCTACTACTGTTAGTTTTGTTGATCTTTCCAACCTGGTTACTAGGCGCGTGGGTGGCCGTAGCATGCTCCAAATTCTCCAACTTCTGGCATCGCGCATCAAGAAAACTGGTGAACTGCTCCGCTGATGGTATTTCCCCAATTGGCGCATGCTCCTCCCATTTGGCTTGCGTTGCGCTGTCCATTTTTTGAAGAAGCATGTACACAATCATGCATCCAGCAATCTGCTGCGAGGTACCCATTGCCTGCAAAGCACGCAGGTGTGCATTCAGCTTGTCCGAGAACTGACGAAGTTTGACAGCTGACGACGACTCCACTCTCTCAAGCCCCAGAATCTCGCTGATGTGTGCCTGAAATACAAGTCGTTTATTACTAAAACGTTTTTTAAGTAACTCTACAGCAACAGTATAGTTGGCACTAGAAATCTCCAGCGCTCTGATGGCATCCAAAGCCGGACCCTGAACGCAGGATCGCAAGTGCTGGAGTTTCTCAATACTTGACAAATCCGGATCCTTGTCGATGATTGTGGTGAACATGGATGAAAAATCTGCATATTCCGTATATCCTCCAGAAAATATAGGCAGCTTGAGCTCTGGTACGCGAGATTTGCTTGCCATGACGACAGTTGGCCGTTCCATTGAGTCATCATGGCGAAAAGTTGAGCTTGCCGGCGGTTGAGCTTGACGAAGATGCAAACTGGATCGAACGCGAACTTCTAGCGAAGCGACACACTCATCAAACTCATCTCGCAATGAACTACCGATTTCATCGTAGTCGAGTTCTTCAAGCGAATTATGCGCGAGATCAAAACTGATTTTTAATTGTTCAATTAATTTTAAGCGCACTTCCAAATCAACAACTTTTATTTATTCGAGATTGCCCACAGCTAGTACCCGATCAAAGTTTTTTACACGCTCGAACAATGTAGCCACTTTGCGCTTGAGAAAAGACACCCTGTTTTGCACTGGAGCAATAGAAACGTTTGCTTCGTCAGGCATTTTAACAAACGGCAAATGTCACTATGTACACTCAAAATTTCAACGAAAGAAATCCGTTTGAACGACACAGTTATGTTCAGCGAGCTCGAAGTTAGCGAGAATGAAGGAACACAAAGTAAAACGAGAAGGAAAAGCTAACTTCGACTGTGCCGAACTTTTAATACACTTGAAAAACTTTACTCCAACTGATTTAACCGGTAAAATATATACAGGATATAGATATCAGATATTTTAAATTTTTAAATCATTGATGATAAAAATTTGATACCATTAAAAAAAACTTTTCTTAGTAAAACACATTTTTCGACCGATCGGTTCTATGGCAGATATATGCTATAGTCCTCCGATTTTGATAAAATCTTCCAGAATTGTGTTAACGCATATAAAACTAATATATATCAAGATTGGTGACGCTACGATGGAAAATAAAAAAGTTTTTCCCACTAGAACTAGTCTTTTGACCTACCGTTTATATGGCAGCTATATGCTATATTCATCCGATTTTGATAAATTTTTCCACAAATATGTAAAATCATCTAAAACTAATATATACCAAGATTGGTGACGCTACAATAGAAAATAAAAAAGTTTTTCTCACTAAGACTTATTTTCCGACCGATCGTTCCTATGGCAGCTATAAGTTATAGTCATCCGATCCGGCCGGTTCCGACATATTAGTTGCGTGCAGTAAAAAGAAGACTCTGTGCAAAATTTCAGCTCGATAGCTTCAAAACTGAGAGACTAGTTTGCGTAGAAACAGACAGACAGACGGACAGACGGACGGACTGACGGACAAGCGGAAATGAACTCAGCTCGTCGTCCTGATCAAGAATATATATAGTTTATGGGGTCGGAAATGAATATTTCTATGCGTTACAAACTTCTGGGCAAAATTAATATACACTTTTCAAGTGTATAAAAACCGCTACTTGTATGATTGTATGTGTGTGTACATGTGTGCGCGCGCGCCAGCTGCAAACACCAAATATTCGCACGTTTATATATTGTTTTTAGATGGTTAAACGATGCACAAATTGTTCAATTTAAATGTTTATCACGACGAAGGGTCACCAAATGTTGGACTAGTGAGCTTTTTCACTAGCCTTTGGCTTAAATAGCCAGCAAAGGTTTGAACATAAATGTATGGCCACAAATAATAAGAAAAGCGAATTCAATTGTTATGCATGTGCATATGTATGTTATTAACAAGGTTTATTAATACAATTTTGTCGAATAATTGACAGCGCGATAGGCAAATCGGACGCGATCCCTGCCGGTTGCAATTGAATACGAAACGAGACTGAGCGCAGCAGCCAAAGTGGCTGGCGCAGCTTGTTGTGCAGACGGCGAGCAACAAGCGACCAAAACAAAGCGACAAATGAGAGCAAGCAGTTAAAGAAAGAAGAAAATTACAATCCTTTAGTTAGAACAATTCTAGTTGGCGTTCACCCGGACCGACCCCCGCCGCGGCCCAAGTAACGCGCAGCTCGTAGGTTCGAGCCGCTTTGCGTCGCATTATATTCGCACACCAATACACTCTCACTTTTTTGCCTCGCTCTTTGTGACTAAGGCTGGTTTAAGCTATTAGTTTGAGCTGCTTGGGAAAGGCGCTTAGCCGAACACACACAATTCTGGAAAAATTTATCGAAATCGGATGACTATAGCATATAGCTGCCATAGGAACGATCGGTCTAAAAACTAATTCTTATAAGAAAAACTTTTTTGTTATCTATGGTAGCGCCTTTCAAAAACTGCAAGGGTATTTAAAACATCGGCGTAGCCGATGTTAGCCTTTTATTTTTTTTGTTTCTGTTCTATTTTTAGCATATCGACTCGATAAAAATCGCACATAATTGATCAAAATTGCGAACATTTTGATTCTATATGGAAATCAAAAGTGAACTTGTAATTTGAAGGCAAAAGTGTCTGCTCTTTGAAATCAAACAATTACGCAGTTGATTAAAATGTCGTTTTTATTATTACGTGTAGATTGGTAAAATCAAAAAGAAAAATGTTTAATTACAATACTTTTTAGCCAAAGTTGAAAAATGTGATTTTTTTTTTTTTTTTTTTTTGTGTGCGATAATGATTTTCTCACCTTTTTTTCTCAACCATGAAATATGTATGAAGAATTGGCGGACGGCTGTAATGCCATGCCAAATATTTTATAATCACTATTTTTTATAATTCTAGATTTAATTTAATATATTTGAAAAACTATACAATTGAATAAAAGCGACAGGCAACATTTTTTTCTGCGTCGCTGATAGCACCAAACTTATCATTATAAATTTTTGGAGTGCGTACACAACTTGAAGACGTGTTGCATTTTATATATAGATTTCTCCTAAAGAAATATATTTTTCCTTTCGCATTTTGTAAGGTTCTTCCACTATATTAACGTATTTTTCCAACGCTATATTCCGCTTGTAGGGACGTATGAGTAATTTTTAGGCAAATCTTTGTGGCCACTTTCAACTAGTCATTTAGCAAAATTATTATCGATTCCGTAATAAGTCACAAGTGTATCAAATTGGCGATGTAAAATTTGTTTCTGATTAAGAAGTGATCAAATTGGGTTGTGTTCAAATTGCACTATGTTAAATTGGTATGTGATGAAATTGATTGTAATAAAATAAAATTGTAGTTGTGTTGAATTGTATTGTGTTAGAATTGTATTGTGTTTAATTTGTATTATGTTAAAATGACGTGTGTTGAATTGACGTGTTGAAATTGATTTGTGTTAAATAGACGTGGAAACATATTTTTACTGTTGATTAGGAAGACCTGACTGTGTATAAATAGTTAGGCAAACTTCGAAATTTTGCGATCCCGCATATAAAAGAATCCCCATATCCATAAAATTTCAATATGCTTTTAATAGATGATTTTATGCAAATTTTAAATAGTCGTCACTAAAATCTCCACGGCTTCAAACCTAAATCATTTTTTCGGTGCTCCGGTTTGCGGGTTCGAACCAAAATTAACCAATGGTAAGGGTTCAGAAAATTGAGGTTCGAGGTTTCTGTGCTAAGGTTTTTGATCGAACCTTGGTTCGTCTTTCAGTTTTACCAAATTTTGATAGAAAGAAATTAATAATTTTTTTTGATCTAGACTTTTCCGTCTGTCCCCCTCTCGCCACAGCAATAGAAAATGTTAAATAACTTTCATATTTTTATTTGATATCTCAAGCACTCCTTTTACATTTAAAAGGATCTAAAGCTAAAATCCTAGAAATTTATGGAAGATCGGATAATAAATAGCAGAGATATACAAATTCCAACTTTTTTATATATTTGGGTTCATCAGCCAACTTATGTTAATGTATACATTTAATGTTAACATCAACATTTATTGGTAATATCAACATTTTATGTCAATGCCAATTTATCATTTTATATAACTTGAGAAAATAATAAGAATATTTACCCCTTCATGATGTCGTTCAAAAAGACTACACTTTAAATATATCGTGTGTTGACTTCTTCATAACGCCAATTCTATAATTTCCAACACTTAAGGAAAGATAGAGAAAAAGTTGAACATGTTGGTCACCTTAAAATATTTAGATACTTACCTTAACTTAAAAATAACCATGAATAATGATATAATTTACTTTTGCAGATGTACTTATAATTGGTATTTTCTATATCTATTCATCTTTATTTACTTTAGGTGATCAGGCACACGTCTTCAACCTCAACTGATACCTTTTTAGTTTGCTAAGGAACATTAATGTGATCATGAGCGAGGCACAAACTCGTCGTCCACCCTTTATCCCGGCAATAATGCTTATTGTGCTGCAGCTCTGTATGCAGCTGCGATGTGCCAGCTCCAGTGTACCAGTGCATCATCAGTCGGGGGAGAATGAGTATATTATTAATGATCAACCCCAGGAAAAAACCGAACAAATGAAAATACCTAAGGACCAAAAACTGATTGTCCGACTGCCATCGAATTCATTACTTAAATACACATCCTACAAAGATGTTTCGATATTGCACTTTCAAGTACCGCCAGATACACGGACTGCATTTTTCAGTTTCAAAGCTTTTGAGGAATCCAAGGGTACATTTCGTAAGTAATGAAAAATGTATAAATACCATAGCTTGGCACTATCTTAATCAAATATTTCAATACTTACAGAAAGAAAATGTAAAGTAAGAGATGTCACTTTACACCTTAAAGCGAGCAGTTACCCAGTGATTAGTCCGGAAAACATCACGTTTCCAAAAAATTTCCTCAGCTCTGAGCAAAGGTACGTTTTAAGGCACAGTGTTAGTCCAAATCTCTTTTTAAATATTAAAAAAAAAATTTAAAAGGTCCAAAAAATCATTTAACTTGTATACTTTTAAGTCTTCAGTTTACAATTGTAATTCCACCCGGGGCTCAACATCCATTACTATCGTCCATTGCTTCATTCTTTAGATTACACAACGCACCAAGGTCCAGTTTATAGAAGGCGTGGTGGGGATTCTAAATGCTTTTTATGTGCTAAATGAGAATCTGCTAGGCAAAATGATCCATCACATGGGGATTTTTATACCCGTTACTCGTAGAGTAAAAAGGGTATATTAAGTTCGTGCAAATGTATGTAACAGGCAGAAGGAAGCATTTCCGACCCCATAAAGTATATATATTTTTGATCAGCATCAATAGTCGAGTCGATATAGACATGTCCGTCTGTCCGTCCGTCCGTCAGTCTATATGAACACCTAGATCTCAGAGACTATAAGAGCTAGAGCTACCATTTTTTCAGTGTAGACTTGTATTGTCTGCACGCAGATCAAGTTTGTTTCAAACTTTTGCCACCTCCCGCCCCCGCAATATGAAAAAAACAGCATATCTCCCACAATTTTGAAAATAGATTGTTCGGACCTTCTAGACATATATTTTAATCATTATTACCTATCGATCCGCCGTACATCATTTTCCGATCAGACAAACGATAGTAGAGTTGCCACCCCCGACATTTTAAAATACCTCATATCTCCCACATTTTTTAAAATACATTGATAAAACCTTCCAGACATATATTTTAATCATCATTACCTATCGATCCGCCATACAACATTTCTTGATCAGATGAACGATAGAAAAGTTCCCGCCCACGCAATTTGAAAAATACCTCATATCTCCCACAATTTTGGAAATAGATCGTTCGAACCTTCTAGACATATATTTGAATCATCATTACCTATCGATCCGCCATACATCATTTTCCACTCAGATGAGCTATAGTAGAGTTGCCACCCCTGCAATTTGGAAAAAATCTCATATCTCCAAGCATGTTGTGATCTAATAATATATTCTTAAATAAACCTTACCCTTGAGTAACGGGTATATCGAAGTCGAGCAGGGCCGATTTCAACTTACGCTCCCGTTTTATTTGAGAAGATTGAAGTGCTTTTTGATAAGGACGATATTAAAGGGTCTGACGTTAACTAGAGAGCGTGATTTAAATTTTCCATAGTTCTATACGCAAATGTTTCATTCGAAAGTTTTGCAAACCCTTGTTTCAAGCTTCTAGCGCTTCCTATGGAGAATGGCAAGTAAAACCATGGTTATTGCTCTACGAATATTGTTGCTGCTTCCCTTAAAAATTTTAAGGTTAACTTTGCAACCACATGCCATTGTACTTGGAAGCAAAAAAAGTGGTTAAAAACTGATTTGGGGCCATATCTCAGAAATTTATCTATGAACTTAAAATTTGGTTTTTGGATTGATAATATGGAGTTATTTATTTTCCTGCAGACAAACCGGTTGTCACTTTAAAAGTGGTTCGGAGCAACATATCAGTAATTATTTAAGTAAGGAACTTGAATTTTTATGAGAAGGTTGATGATTTAAAGGTAAACACTTAACCATATCAAGACCGTTTCCGAATCAAAATGAACCGGTTTAAAAGCGCGTAGGGACCATTTCTTAAAAAATATTAAAGATTTTGACCTGAAGATTGGTGTGTAGGTCGGTTATATGGAGTTAGATATTTACCTGGATCAACTTCGATATACCCGTTACTCAGGGAAAGGTTTATTTAAAAATACATTATTAAATCACAAAATGCCCAGCAAAATTATTTGATTTGCTTAGAACTCGACTATAGTTAATCTGATGGTGAAACGGTGTATCGATAAGAAATTATGAGTAAAGTACATATCTTAAGAGTTCGAACGATCTATCTTTAAAATTGTGGGAGATATGAGATTTTTTCTATCTTCTATCGTTTAATTGATTGGGAAATTAGTAGTAGTTTAGTAGTAGTTTTTATTTATTATATTTTACAAAAAACATCTTAAATTATAGCTGGCTAACTTAATTACAATTAACAAATTTATACAAAATGTAATTTTCTTTCTTAGTATTTTTTCAACATGGTTTTATAAAAACCGTCCGTTGAATTGAACCTAATTTGAAAAGCCCGCATACGTAGATAATGCCTAAAAGAGTTCGCTAAGGATTTTTTTGCGGTATTGCATAGCCTCTTTGATGAAAGCGGCATGAGCTATCCAGTTTTCTCCTTTGAGCAGGCTATAAAATTCAATTTCCGGTAGAAAAGGACGCTGAAAGTGTGCCATACGAATCTCCTTTAGAATGGGGCAGATTCCTACAAAGTGAACCACATCCTCCTTGGTGCACATATTGCAGAGGGTACAGTTCTTCTGCGTGTTACTCCTGTGTGGTTTGCAGTTAAGGCTTAGTGTTTCACATCTCGTCCTGAAGATAGCGCTGATCCTGTCAACCCCCACACTGTCAGAAAAGTAGTTTTTTACTCCGAGGTTAAGTATGAGGGATTTATACTGCTTTCTTTCGGTGCTCCTTTTTGCTTGTGCAATAAATTCGCTCCTTTTTTCTTCACATATTTTGGCGATGATTTGGGATTGGGTTTGTTGCCAAAGAATATGGTTACCAAAATCGATGTTAACTCCGCAGTCATTCGAGATGCTATCCCATCTTTCAAAGAACTGGGACCTTTCGCTCAGAAATTGATTGGTTATGATCTTGGGCAGTCTTGAACTTTCCATATTCATTATCTTGTTTATGTAGTGGGCAGACCAGTTTCGATGAATATTGCGTAGTTTGGAGAAGTTGGCGGGAGTCTAAATACTTTTTTAATGAAGAAGATTAGTAGCCATTCAACATGTTCATAAGATGTGTTACCCCATACTTGAGAAGCATAGCACAGGATTGATCGTACTGCTGCTTGAAAGACAGCATATTTTGAGCTAGGTTTGACGTTGTTCCTACTAAGCAGAGTTTTCCATGACGCGTTGATAGCCACTTTTGCATCTTTCAACTTCTCACAAAGGTGGATTTTAAAGGACATATTGTGGGACAGTAACACTCCGAGGTATTTGTAACGCATCACCTTTTCGAGGATAACGCCGTCTATCGTCCAATCTTCTGCACGTGCGTAACGACCTCCACCCTGTCTAATTACCATGATTTTAGACTTATCCGTATTGATTTGAAGGCACCAGAATCTGCAATATTCGTGTAGCTTATCAATCATTTTCTGAAGCATTTGCGGGGAATCGGCAAAGAGGCACATGTCATCGGCATACATCAACGTTTTAAATTGTTGGTCTGTGTTATGTCATCGACATAGAGCGAAAATAAAAGTGGGCTTAAGATACATTCCTGCTTGACTCCACAGTTAATATCAAACCAATCAGATAGTCTGGAGCCGTCCCAAACCGAAGCTGTATTTTTGTCATACAGCTGAAATATTACCTTGAGCATTTTGGTAGATAGCCCAATGTTGCTCAGTTTGTAGAACAGACTTCTTCTATTCACTGAATCAAATGCAGCCTTAAAGTCAATAAAAAATATATATAGCTTTTTTTTGGACTGCAGTTAAGACTGAGCAATTGATGTCAGGACGAAGATGCTATCGACAGTTGAATAACCCTTTCGAAAGCCCGTCTGAAATTCACTTAATAATTTCGAATGATTTACCCATTCGGTCAGGCGGGAAAGTAGCACTCCGGTAAAAATTTTTATTATAACGTTTAAGCAAGATATTCCTCTGTAGTTGCTGGCATTCGATGGGTCTCCTTTTTTAAAAATTGGAAATATAATGCTCCGTTTAAACGAGTCAGGAAAGGACCCGTTATTGAACTTATATATAAATATATAAAGTTTGGCGTTGCGTTCCTAAAAAATTCAGCAGATATCCTGTCTTCCCCTGGTGCTTTATTTATCTTTAAATTGGCAATGGCATCGTTGACTTCCGTTATTGAGATGCATCTGTCTAGTTCGGTTGACACCGTGATCGGCAAAGCATATTGTATTTGTAATTCCGAGTTTAAATTCCACAGTAGTTGCTTAAAATGCTGAGCTAATGTCGGTGCGTCAACTTTAATTTGCCGAATGGTTGGATTTCTATTTATAGACTTTAAGATTGACCAGTACGTTTTTGAATTACGAGCATTGTATAGCTCCAATTCCAGCTTTAAATAATATTCGTGTTGTTTAATATTACATATGGCCTTATATTATTTATTGGCTTGGTGGTATTTTCCATTTGAGTCTTGCGTATTGTCCTTCCTATACTGATTTAATCGATGAAAAACCAAGTCTCTAAATCGCATACACATCGAGTCAAACCATGCTTGCTTATTAGGCATACTTCCCTTTGTCTGCATAGTTTCTGCTGCCTTTACTATCAACTTTGTAAGATCGTTTGCAGTGTTTGGGAAAATTTGCAGTGATTGGGAAATTATGTATGGTGGATCTATAAGAAATTATGATTAAAATAAATGTTTATTTTAAATTTCATCTCTAATAACAGTAATCTGATCGGGAAACGGTGTATAGTGTTCCGATGGGTAATGATGATTAAAATATTTGCCTAGAAGGTTTAAACCAGGGACCGAAAATAACAGTTATGGAAGTGAAAAAAATTACTACGAAATATGGATCCCCTGATAAAATGGAGTACATGAATCTTCATAATTTTGAATGGCGAGTCCTTAAATGGGATTAATTTATATTTGCAATTTTTATCACAAAAAAATTTTGAAATTGTTATTTATAATTTTTAAATAAAAATTTTGTATCATTCGCTTTTTGTTTCATTTTATGCCCCTTCCCTAGGATTTTCCACTCATTATTTTTATCCCACATCATTCTCGATCTCTCTTTTGAATTTGGACAAATTATTTTCTTTCAAAATTTTAAAAATTTTTAAAGTGTTTAACGTTATGGTATTTTTATATAAAATATGTTAAATTTTTTATTTTTTAAATTAATATTTTTTTTTTGTAATTTTATAATAAAAATTACTTTTTAATTGTTATGAAAAATTTTGATTATACAAATTTTTATAAAAATTCCTTATCTAGTAGTCGTTTGTAAATTATAGAATATCTTTGATAGAAGGATACAAGTTTTACTTAAACCTACTAGATTAGTAATTTTTCAATTCAATTAAAAAGTAATTTTTATTATAAAATTACCAAATAAAAATTTATTTAAATTTTCATAATATAAATTAATTTTAACTGTTATTCAAAAAACTTTTATATAATAATTACCATTTAACTGTTAAAACACAATTTTTATTTAAAAATCATAGAATAAAGATTATTTTTAAATTTTTTTCTAAAAATAAGAAAATAATTGTTATTTTAAAATTTGTATCCAAAACGTTATAACAGTTACGGTCCCTGGTTTAAACAATCTTTCTTCAAAATTTTGAGAAATATGAGATTTTTCCCAAATTGCGGGAAATCGTTCATCTGATCGAGAAATGATGTATGGTGCGTCGATAAATAATAATGAGTGGAATAATCCTCTAGGCGGAAGGGGGCATGCCAAAAATTTGAAACAAACATGATATGCGCGCAGATGATACAAATGTACACTGGAAAAATAGAAGGCCAACATCGCCGATGTTTTAAATACCCTTGCAGTTTTTGAAAGGCGCTACCATTGATAACAAAAAAGTTTTTCTCACTAGAATTAGTTTTTAGACCGATCGTTCCTATGGCAGCTATATGCTATAGTCATTAGACTTCGATAAATTTTTTTATTTTTATACACTTGAAGAGTGTATATTAATTTTGCCCAGAAGTTTGTAACGCATAAAAATATTCATTTACGACCCCATAAACTATATATATTCTTGATCAGGACAACAAGCTGAGTTCATTTCCGCTTGTCCGTCCGTCCGTCTGTCCGTCTGTCAGTTTCTACGCGAACTAGTCTCTCAGTTTTAAAGCTATCGAGCTGAAATTTCGCAAAGAGTCTTCTTTTTACTGCACGCAACTAATATGTCGGAACCGGCCGGATCGGATGACTATATCATATAGCTGCCATAGGAACGATCGGTCCAAAAACAAGTTCTAGTTAGAAAAACTTTTTTGTTTTAAATCGTAGCGTCCCCAATCTTGGTATATGTTAGTTTTATATGCTTCCACATAATTCTGGAAAAATGTATCAAAATCGGATCACTATAGCATATAGCTGCGATAGGAACGATCGGTCGAAAAATAAGTCATTGTGAGAAAAACTTTTTTGATTTTCATCGTAGCGTCTCCAATCGTAGTATATATTTGTTTTATATGTTTCCACACAATTCTGAAAAAATTTATCAAAATCGGATGACTATAGCATATAGCTGTCATATAAACGGTCGGTCAAAAAACCACTCTTAGTGAGAAAAACTTTTTATACACTTGAAAAGTGTATATTAATTTTGCCCAGAAGTTTGTAACGCATAGAAATATTCATTTCCGACCACATAAACATATTTTCTTGATCAGTACGACGAGCCGGTTCAATCCGTCTGTCCGTGTCCGTCTGTCGTCTTCCGTCTTCCGTCTGTCTGTCTGTCTGTCTGTCTGTCTGTTTCTACGCGAACTAGTCCCTCAGTTTTAAAGCTATCGAGCTGAAATTTTTCACAGAGTCTTCTTTTACGCACGCAACTAATATTCGGAACCGGCCGGATCGGGTGACTATATCATATAGCTGCCATGAACGATCGGTCAAGAACTAGTTCTAGTGAGAAAACTTTTTGTTTTCCATCGTGCGTCCTTACTTGGTATATGTTGTTTTATATTTTCCACATATTTTGGAAAAATTTATCAAAATCGGATCCAAGCATATAGCGCCAACGGTCGCTTAAAAATCTTAAATTTTTGTTTTCATCGTAGCTACTATCTTATTTTTTTTGCTTTCACTATACAGAATCACACTTGTAGTATGTCGTTGCTGTTTGATTTTGTTTTCATCTAGTTCCTCTTGTATTTGTTTTCTTCTATATCGGATTTTTCATATATCCCAACGGTCGGTCAAAAATAGTTAGTGAGAAAATTTTTGTTTTCTATTGTAGCGTCCCCAATCTTGGAATATTTGTTTATTGCTTTCACATAATTTTGACAAAATTTATCAAAATCGGATGACTATAGCAATAGCGCCATGGACCGATCGGTCAAAAATGTGTTTTACTGAAAAATTTTTTTGGTAAAAATTTTTAGATGTTAAATTTAAATACGATACTACCAATTTTTACGTTTAGTTTTATAAAACGACTTTCCTCTCTTATACCTAAAATTTTCCGTTTTACAATATTCTTTCCGACCCCATAAACTATATATATTCTGTACCGGCTGTTCATGCCGTTTTCGTCCGTTTCGTTGTCTGTTTCTACGCGAACTATCTCGTTAGCTATCGAGCTGAAATTTTGCACGGTCTCTTTTTACTGCACGCAACTATATGTCGGAACCGCCGGACGATACATACAATAGCTGCCATGAACGATCGGTCAAAACAAGTTCTGTTAAAAAACTTTTTGTTTTCCATCGTAGCGTCACTAATCTTGGTACATGTTGTTTTATATGCTTTCACATAATTCTGGAAAAATGTATCAAAATCGGATCACTATAGCATATAGCTCCATGGAACTATCGGTCGAAAAATTTTTGAAAACTTTTTTGATTTCCATTGTAGCGTCTCCAATCGTGTATTTTTTTTTTTGTTTCCACATATTCTGAAAAATTGATCAAAATCGGATGACTATAGCATATAGCTACCATATAAACGGACGGTCAAAAACTACTCTATAAAACTTTTTGTTTTTTATCGTAGCGTCCCCTCTTTTTATTTTTATCTCCTAATTTCGAAAAATATAAAACTCTTGTAGCTGCGTCGGTCAAAATGTGTTTCCTAGTTTTTTTATGTATCAATTTTTTTATCATATTTAAAAATTTGAAATATCTTTCTATATCCTATATATATTTTTCGTAAACGTTGAGTAAGTTTTTTTTGTAGGTCCCCAATCTTGGTATATATTATTTTTATATGCTTTCACATAATTTTGAAAAAAATTATCATAATCGGATGACTATAGCATATAGCTGCCATAGGACCGACCGGTCGGAAAATGTGTTTTACTAAGAAAAGTATTTTTATGGTATCCAATTTTTATTATCAATGATTTAAAAATTTTAAATATCTGATATCTATATCCTATAAATATTTTACCGGTTAAATCAGTTGAAGTAAAGTTTTTCAAGTGTATTAAAACTTCGGCACAGTCGAAGTTAGCTTTGCCTTCTCGTTTTTATACCCTTGCAGAGGGTATATTAAAATTGTCACGATGTTTGTAACGCATAGAAGGAAGCATTTCCGACCACATAAAGTATATATATTCTTGATCAGCATGACGAGCTGAGTTCATTTCCGTTTGTCCGTCTGTCCGTCCGTCCGTCTGTCCGTCTGTTTCTATGCTATCTGCTCCCTCAGTTTTAAAGCTATCTTGACCAAACTTTGCAAAATGTCTTTAAATACAAATACGCTGCACATTTGTCGGAATCGGCCGGATCGGATGACTATATCATATAGCTGCCATAGGAACGATCGGTCCAAAAACCAATTCTTGTGAGAAAAACTTTTTTGTTTTCCATCGTAGCGTCACCAATCGTAGTATATGTTAGTTTTATATATTTTCACACAATTCTGAAAAATTTTATCAAAATCGGATGACTATAGCATATAGCTGCCATATAAACGGTCGTCCCAAAAACTAGGTCTAGTGAGAAAAACTTTTTTGTTTTCCATCGTAGCGTCACCAATCGAAGTATATATAAGTTTTATATGCTTCCACACAATTCTGGAAAAATTTATCAAAATCGAATGACTATAGCATATAGCTGCCATATAAACGGTCGGTCCAAAAACCAATTCTTGTGAGAAAAACTTTTTTATACACTTGAAAAGTGTATATTAATTTTGCCCAGAAGTTTGTAACGCATAGAAATATTCATTTCCGACCCCATAAACTATATATATTCTTGATCAGGACGACGAGCCGAGTTCATTTCCGCTTGTCCGTCCGTCCGTCTGTCTGTCTGTCTGTCTATCTGTCCGTCTGTCTGTCTGTCTGTCCGTCTGTCTGTTTCTACGCAAACTAGTCTCTCAGTTTTAAAGCTATCGAGCTGAAATTTTGCACAGAGTCTTCTTTTTGCTGCACGCAACTAATATGTCGGAACCGGCCGGATCGGATGACTATATCTTATAGCTGCCATAGGAACGATCGGTCGGAAAATAAGTCTTAGTGAGAAAAACTTTTTTATTTTCTATTGTAGCGTCACCGATCTTGGTATATATTAGTTTTAGATGATTTTACATATTTGTGGAAAAATTTATTAAAATCGGATGAATATAGCATATAGCTGCCATATAAACGGTCGGTCAAAAAACTAGTTCTAGTGGGAAAACTTTTTTATTTTTCATCGTAGCGTCATCAATCTTGGTATATATTAGTTTTATATGCGTTAACACAATTCTGGAAGAATTTATCAAAATCGGATGACTATAGCATATAGCTGCCATAGGACCGATCGGTCGAAAAATGTGCTTTACTAAGAAAAGTTTTGTTTTATGGTATCAAATTTTTGTTATCAATGATTTAAAAATTTAAAATATCTGATATCTATATCCTCTATATATTTTACCGGTTAAATCAGCTGGAGTAAAGTTTTTCAAGTGTATTAAAACTTCGGCACAGTCGAAGTTAGCTTTGCCTTCTCGTTGTTATCTATGGTAGCGCCTTTCAAAATCTGCAAGGGTATTTAAAACATCGGCGTAGCCGATGTTAGCCTTCTATTTTTTATATTAAAAATAATATATACCTCGATTGGTTATGCTACGATCAAAAACAAAAAAGTTTTTCTCACTAGAACTAGTTTCTAGACCGAGCTGAGTTCATTTCCGTCTGTCCGTCCGTCCGTCGGTCCGTCCGTCCGTCTGTCCGTCTGTTTCTATGCTATCTCCTCCCTCAGTTTTAAAGCTATCTTGACCAAAGGGTATATTAAAATTGGCACGATGTTTGAAACGCATAGAAGGACCACATTTCCGACCACATAAAGTATATATATTCTTGATCAGCATGACGAGCTGAGTTCATTTCCGTCTGTCCGTCCGTCCGTCTGTCCGTCTGTTTCTATGCTATCTCCTCCCTCAGTTTTAGAGCTATCATGACCAAACTTTGCAAAAAGTCTTTAAATACAAATACGCTGCACATTAGTCGGAATCGGCCGGATCGGAAGACTGTATCATATAGCTCCCATTGAAACGATCGGTCCAAAAACTAGTTTTAGTGATAAACATTTTTTTGTTTTCCATCGTAGCATCACCAATCGTGGTATGTATTAGTTTCATATGCTTCCACACAAATGTGGAAAAATTAATCAAAATCGGATGACTATAGCATATTGCTGCCATATAAATGGTCGGTCCAAAAACTAGCTCTAGTGAGAAAATCTTTTTTGTTTTTCATCGTAGCATCACCAATCGTGGGATATATTAGTTTCATATGCTTCCACCCAATTTGTGAAAAATTGATCAAAATCGGATGACCATAGCATATAGCTGCCATAGGAATGATCGGTCTAAAAACTAGTTCTACTGAGAAAATTTTTTTTGTTATCAGTGGTAGCGCCTTTCAAAAACTGCAAGGGTATTTAAAACATCGGCGTAGCCGAGTTAGCCTTCTATTTTTTTAGTAAAAACACATTTTCCGATCGATCGGTCCTATGGCAGCTATATGCTATAGTCATCCGAATTTGATAAATTTTTTCAAAATTATGTGAAGGCATATAAAAACTAATATATACCAAGATTGGAGACTCTACGATAGAAAACATAAAAGTTTTTCTCACTAGAAGTACCTTTTTGACCGACCGTTTCTATGGGAGCTATATAATATGGTCATCCGATGAAAGCATATAGAACTAACATATACCAAGATTAGTGACGCTACAATGAAAAACAAAATATTTTTTCTCACTAGAACTAGTTTTTTGACTGACCGTTTCTATGGGAGCTATATAATATAGTCGTCCTGTTTCGATCATTTGTTCCTTTATTAAATGAAAGCATATAAACTTAACATATACTTAGATTAGTGACGCTACAATGGAAAACAAAAAAGTTTTTCTCACTAGAACTAGTTTTTTGACCGATCATTTCTATGGCAGCTATATGCTATAATGATCCGGTTTTGATACATTTTTTCAAAATTTTGTGGAAACATATAAAACTAACATATACCAAGATTAGTGACGCTACAATGGAAAACAAACGAGAAGGCAAAGCTAACTTCGACTGTGCCGAAGTTTTAATACACTTGAAAAACTTTACTTCAACTGATTTAACCGGTAAAATATATATAGGATATAGATATCAGATATTTAAAATTATGAAATCATTGATAATAAAAATTTGATACCATAAAAAAAAACTTTTCTTTAAAACATTTTCGTAGGTCGTTTTGAATTTTTCAAATTATTAATAACGTTTATATGCAGCATATATAGACTGATTTTGATAAATTTTTTCAAATTGTGTGAAAATATAAAACAAATATATATACGATTGGACGCTACGATGAAAAAAAACGTTTTTCTCACAACGACTTATTTTTCGACCGATCGTTCCTATGGCAGCTATATGCTATAGTGATCCGATTTTGATACATTTTTCCAGAATTATGTGGAAGCATATAAAACTAACATATACCAAGATTAGTGACGCTACGATGGAAAACAAAAAAGTTTTTCTAACTAGAACTTGTTCTTAGACCGATCGTTCCTATGGCAGCTATATGATATAGTCATCCGATCCGGCCGGTTCCGACATATTAGTTGCGTGCAGTAAAAAGAAGACTCTGTGCAAAATTTCAGCTCGATAGCTTTAAAACTGAGGGACTAGTTCGCGTAGAAACAGACAGACAGACGGACAGACGGACAGACAGACGGACGGACGGACAAGCGGAAATGAACTCAGCTCGTCGTCCTGATCAAGAATATATATAGTTTATGGGGTCGGAAATGAATATTTCTATGCGTTACAAACTTCTGGGCAAAATTAATATACACTTTTCAAGTGTATAAAAAGTTTTTCTCACTAGAAGTAGTTTTTTGACCGATCATTTCTATGGCAGCTATATGCTACAATGATCCGGTTTTTATACATTTTTCCAAAATTATGTGGAAACATATAAAACTAACATATACCAAGATTAGTGACGCTACGATGTAAAACAAAAAAGTTTTTCTCACTCAAACTTATTTTCCGTTTTCTCACTCAAACTTATTTTCCGACCGATCGTTCCTAAGGCAGCTTTATGATACAGTCATGATATTAGTCATATTAGTTGCGTGCAGTAAAAATAAGACTGTAAAATTTCAGCTCGATAGCTTAAAAACTGAGGGACTAGTTCGCGTAGAAACAGACAGACGGACAGACAGACGGACAGACGGACGGACGGACAGGCGGAAAATAACTCAGCTCGTCGTCCTGATCAAGAATATATATAGTTTATGGGGTCGGAAATGAATATTTCTATGCGTTACAAACTTCTGGGCAAAATTAATATACACTTTTCAAGTGTATACAAATTAATTATGCTATGAACTTTCAGTATTGTGAAGTTGGATATTTTTCCGTTTCCGAACCAGTTTGGACCGATTCAATAGGATTTTAGAGCCATATTTAGGAATAATCATTTATGGCCGATTTCCGATCTACATTGCACTATCTGTCATATAAACTAACAAAATACAGAGTAAAATGTATGCTTATCTGACACATAGCAACTTTTCAGAAGATGAGAAATCGGCTCTTAAGATATATACTTGAAATGTGGTGTGTAGATTAGTTATATAGAGTTAGAAAGTTGATATTGATGCTGTTGTCGGAAACATAGATGGAACAACTAATATACAACTAACATTTTGAACCTCTAATTTCATTGTGAAGTTGCCCTTCTACCTAGATCCCTTTAAATTTTTGATAAGCATTGTTTATTAGCTTAAAAAAAAAATATATATATATATTAAATCAGGCGACTCTGAGGTGCCCGTCCAAATATCCATAGGTCAGACGGATGAGTCCTTTTCAGCCTTCGATATCTTCGCGGCCTTGCCAGACCAGTGGCCAGTCGACAAAAGACGTTGCCTATACCGGTTAGAACATGCCTTAACACTTTCACATACAGATGGTATTCCCAAGTCCCGAAAAATAGTTGATTTGCTGTGCGCATTTAAAATTCGGCGCAAAGCCTTGCTCAACTCTTTTCACTGAAGTGTTACAGGCCGTCCCTTTAGAAGCGGCTATTTCATTTACATGCCTGCAATTTTTTACTCGCGTGGCATTCGCAATGACTATTAATAAATCAAATCACCGAAAAATGTACATTTGTGTGTTGAATCTAGAAAGTCCATGATTTATAGCCTATTTCCACTGCTACATATATGTACATCAACAAATTTTGCTGTTCCACTACAAAAAGTTCCATCAATGTTAACTTTACATGTTAAATCTAATGTTATGTTAAAATTTGGATGACAACCAAATATTTGCATAAGTCTTTAATAAAAATTAAGCATACAAATAAAACAATAAAGGAAAAAAAGATACCATCCCTTTCCGGGATTCGAAACAGCATATCAATAAAACAAGGAGTCAAGCCTATCCACTCAGCCAATGCCTTTTCCGTAAATCAGGTAGCTTAATTTCTATATATAGTGAATCCATCCTCATCAACATCAGCTCGGATGTACAATGTACATTAGAGTGTCCCTCCATAAGGTAAAATGAGAAAACTTAACTCTCACCATCTGAAATGGTAGGTTTTGGTTTGCTAAGAATTTATCAAAAAACCAAAAAATTGTATTTTAAGTTTTAGACGTTCCGAGATGGATTCTAAGATTCCCTTATTCGGGCTCCAGCTTTTTTCTTAAAATAATCTTAAATTCATTTTAAGTGTTGTCATAATTTGATTCTCATGCTAACTTGTCAAAAAAATGGAAATCGAAAATATTTTTTTGGTTGGCAAACTTAATTCAAAATTCGACAACGGGATCGCTATTTTTTTTAACTTTTGTCTTTTGTTATGCCAATTATATTCCAAGATGCAACTTTTAAGGGGGTGAGAATATGACCTTACATTTTTCATACGATTACTCTAATGTACATATATGTAGCAGTGGAACTAGGCTATTACATGGAAAAATTCGTCATAATTTGCATCATATCTGAGCAGGCAAAAGAAGGCAAGCCAACGTGCGTACGACAAGGTCTGCCGAGACAGCTAGTCTCTTATACAATAGTTTCTGAAATCGACGAGTTCACACAGACGGACATGGTTATATTGACTCGGCTATTGATGCTGATCAAGAATATATATAGTTTATTGGGTCGCAGGTGTTTCTTTCCGTCTGTTACATAAATTTCTACAAATTAATGTACCCAATTTTATGGGTACATGGTTCAAAATTAAATTATATTTAGAAAGTTTCTAATAGAAACCTACATGGGTATATTAACTTTGGTAAACCAAACTTAATTTTCAACAAAGACAATCAATATATAAGATGACGCATCTCATACAAAGTCCCTTATTTTTCGTTTTAAAGCTTAATGGAGCTGGCGGGCGAGGTTCAATTGAAGAAATCTAAAAATAGATCAAACAAAGCAACTGACGAAATCTAAAATCGAGAAGGCAAAGCTAACTTCGACTGTGCCGAAGTTTTAATACACTTGAAAAACTTTACTCCAACTGATTTAACCAGTAAAATATATATAGGATATAGATATCAGATATTAAAAATTTCTAAAACATTGATAATAAAAATTTGATACCATAAAAAAGACTTTTCTTAGTAAAACACATTTTCCGACCGATCGGTCCTATGGCAGCTATATGCTATTGTCATCCGATTTTGATGAATTTTTTCAAAATTATGTGAAAGCATATAAAATTAATACATATATACCACGATTGGTGACGCTACGATGGAAAACAAAAAAGTTTTTCCCACTAGAACTAGTTTTTTGACCGACCGTTTCTATGGGAGCTATAAAATATAGTCATCGGATTTTGATAAATTGTTCCTGTATTATGTGAAAGCATATAAAATTAACATATACCTGATTAGTGACGCTACGATGGAAAACAAAAAAGTTTTTCTTACTAGAACTAGTTTTTCAACCAACCGTTTATATGGCAGCTATATGCTATAGTGATCCGATTTTGATAAATTTTTCCATAAATGTGTGGAAGCACATAAAACCAACATATACCAAGTTTAGTGACGCTACAATGGAAACCAAAAAAGTTTTTCTCAATAGAACTAGTTTTTTGACCGACTGTTTCTATGGCAGCTATATGATATAGTCATCCGATCCGGCCGGTTCCGACATATTAGTTGCGTGCAGTGAAAAGAAGACTCTGTGCAAAATTTCAGCTCGATAGCTTTAAAACTGAGGGACTAGTTTGAGTAGAGACAGACAGACGGACAGACGGAAGGACGGACGGACGGAATTGAACTCAGGTCGTCGTCCTGATCAAGAATATATATAGTTTATGTGGTCAGAAATGAATACTAATATGCGTTACAAACTTCTGGGCAAAATTAATATACACTTTTCAAGTGTATAACACAGTGCAACACATAAAATCTGAACCAATTTTTGAGAATCGCCACTGAAAGTACTTGCAAAAACTAGAAATTCTGCATTATTACTTTTGCCAAATTGGTTCGGGTTTCGATTTTATGCTATCATCCATTTTTTTGCTCAAACTGGATTTTGACAACTTTTTCGATATTTTGATACGGCTATATCTCGTAAACCGAGAGAAAAATTTTGTTCTGTCTTCAGCAAAGTTGTAGGTATCGAATGGGAGAAAAAATATGCGAAACAAACTTACCAGAATAAAATTGCACCTTGTGACTCAAAATCGCAAAAATTTTAATTTTTTAAAAATTTTTCTACAATTTTTGGTCAATAACTCGACCACACATCCTGAAATATGTCGTTTGTTTTTATACCCTTGCAGAGGGTATATTAAAATTGTCACGATTTTTGTAACGCAGTGAAGGAAGCATTTCCGACCACATAAAGTATATATATTCTTGATCAGCATGACAAACTGAGTTAATTTCCGTCTGTCCGTCTGTCCGTCCGTCCGTCCGTCCGTCCGTCCGTCCGTCCGTCCGTCGTCCGTCTGTCCGTCTGTTTCTATGCTATCTCCTCCCTCAGTTTTAAAGCTATCTTGACCAAACTTTGCAAAAAGTCTTTAAATACAAATACGCTGCACATTTGTCGTAACCGGCCGGATCGGATGACTATATCTTATAGCTGCCATAGGAACGATCGGCCCAAAAACTAGTTTTTGTAGGAAAAACTTTTTATTTTCCATCTTAGCATCACCAATCGTGGTATATATTAGTTTCATATACTTTCACATAATTCTGGAAAAATTTATCGAAATCGGATGACTATAGCATATAGCTGCCATATAAACGGTCGGTGCAAAAACTAGTTCCAGAAAGAAAAACTTTTTTGTTTTCCATCGTAGCATCACCAATCGTGGTATATATTAGTTTCATATAGTTCCACAGAATTCTGGAAAAATTTATCGAAATCGGATGACTATAGCATATAGCTGCCATTGGAACGATCGGTCCAAAAACTTGTTCTAATGAGAAAAACTTTTTTGTTTTCCATCGTAGCGTCACCAATCGTGGTATATATTAGTTTTATATGCTTCCACACAATTCTGGAAAAATTTTAAAAATCGGATGACTATTGCATATAGCTGCCATAAAAACGGTCGTTCCAAAACTAGTTCCAGTGGGAAAAACTTTTTTGTTTTCCATCGTAGCGTAACCAATCGTGGTATATATAAGTTTTATATGCTTCCACACAATTCATGAAAAATTGATCAAAATCGGGTGACTATAGCATATAGCTGCCATAGGAACGATCGGTCTTAAAACTAATTCTAGTGAGAAAAACTTTTTTGTTATCAATGGTAGCGCCTTTCAAAAACTGCAAGGGTATTTAAAACATCGGCGTAGCCGATGTTAGCCTTCTATTTTTTTTTTTTTTTGCTTTATTTCGAATGAAACAAATGTTTTTCAATTTATCTTATGGCTTTTATTACATATAAAATATGAGTTTATTGTTGTTATGTGTGTATGAAATAGAGATGAAAATATGTTAATTGTTGACATCCATTGAATTTGATGACCCTGGCTCTGATTATCTGAATCTTCTCGTGGGTGGTTCAAAATCATCATCTGATTCTTCATTATCATTTTCATTATAATCTGAATATAAAGGATTCAATGGCATATCTATTTCTGTGGTCCACCATCTTCAAAATCGGGTAAATGTGCTTCTTTTGGATGTTTCCAATCCAAAAGTGTTATGTAGCATTTTTTGCACACGGTGTTTGGCGTATAATCTTCAGCACTTAAATCAGGTTCATCGAAATATTCAGTAGTAGCTTCTATGAATTCCGCACTAAACAAATTTTTTCGCTCCTTTTCGTCTCTTTTCAACACTATATGACCACAAACGGAACAAAAATCATTTATTTTTGGGCACTTGGTAATTTTCATTTTGAAATTTTGAATGTTTTCTGCTTTTAAAATAATTGTCACTCTAAATCAGCGATGGGCAAGCCCTTGCTCCCAGCAGCTCCCATTGCTTCGACTTAATTTTTGGCAATTGCCGCCAACTTGGCGGGATCGCAATTGCGCATTCGCAAATAAATAAAACAAAACAAAATGCATGTAATTCATGGCGTCAAGTCTCAAAAACAGACGGAAACAAAAACAAAATATATGCAGTGAGTGCGACCTAGACTTGGGCTGCAGACGGCGTCTGGAGTCGAGGCTCATTATACCCTTGCAGAGGGTATATTAAAATTGTCACGATGTTTGTAACGCATAGAAGGAAGCATTTCCGACCACATAAAGTATATATATTCTTGATCAGCATGACGAGCTGAGTTCATTTCCGTTTGTCCGTCTGTCCGTCCGTCCGTCCGTATGTCCGTCTGTTTCTATGCTATCTCCTCCCTCAGTTTTAAAGCTATCTTGACCAAACTTTGCAAAAAGTCTTTAAATACAAATACGCTGCACATTTGTCGGAATCGGCCGGATCGGATGACTATATCATATAGCTGCCATAGGAACGATCGGTCCAAAAACTAGTTCTAATGAAAAAAACTTTTTTGTTTTCCATCGTAGCGTCACCAATCGTTGGTTCACATCTAATATATAAAATGTTATAGATATGCTGCCATATAACGGTCGCTCAAAAACTGTTCTGAGAAAAATTTTTTTATCGTAGCGCACCAATCGGATACTATTAGCTTATAGCTCCACATTCTGAAATTTATGAAACGGTCGCTCAACAACTAGTTCTAGTGAGAAAAAACTTTTTTGTTTTCCATCGTAGCGTCACCAATCGTGGTATATATTAGTCTTATATGATTCCACACAATTCTGGAAAAATTGATCGAAATCGGATGACTATAGCATATAGCTGCCATAGGAACGATCGGTATAAAAACTAATTCTAGTGAGAAAAACTGCAAGGGTATTTAAAACATCGGCGTAGCCGATGTTAGCCTTCTATTTTTATACACTTGAAAAGTGTATATTAATTTTGCCCAGAAGTTTGTAACGCATAGAAATATTCATTTCCGACCCCATAAACTATATATATTCTTGATCAGGACGACGAGCTGAGTTCATTTCCGCTTGTCCGTCCGTCCGTCTGTCCGTCTGTCCGTCTGTCCGTCTGTCTGTCTGTCTGTCTGTCTGTCTGTCTGTCTGTCCGTCTGTCTGTCTGTCTGTTTCTACGCGAACTAGTCTGTCAGTTTTAAAGCTATCGAGCTGAAATTTTGCACAGAGTCTTCTTTTTACTGCACGCAACTAATATGTCGGAACCGTCCGGATCGGAGGACTATATCTTATAGCTGCCATAGGAACGATCGGTCGAAAAATAAGTCTCAGTGAGAAAAACTTTTTTATTTTCCATCGTAGCGTCACCAATCGTAGTATTTATTAGTTTTATATGTTTCCACACAATTCGGAAAAAATGTATCAAAATCGGATGACTATAGTATATAGCTGCCATATAATCGGTCGATCAAAAAACTACTTCTAGTGAGAAAAACTTTTTTGTTTTCCATCGTAGCGTCTCCAATCTTGGTATATATTAGTTTTATATGCTTTCACATAATTTTGAAAAAATTTATCAAAATCGGGTGACTATAGCATATAGCTGCCATATAAACGGTCGGTAAAAAAACTACTTCTAGTAAGAAAAAATTTTTTGTTTTTCATCGTAGCGTCTCCAATCTTGGTATATATTAGTTTTATATGCTTTCACATAATTTTGAAACAATTTATCAAAATCGGGTGACTATAGCATATAGCTGCCATATAAACGGTCGGTCAAAAATCTACTTCTAGTGAGAAAAACTATTTTGTTTTCTATCGTAGCGTCTCCAATCTTGGTATATATCAGTTTTATATTTTTTTACATAAGTTCGAAAAAATTTATTAAAATCGGATGACTATAGCATATAGCTGCCATAGAACCGATCGGACGGAAAATGTGTTTTACTAAGAAAAGTTTTTTTTATGGTATCAAATTTTTATTATTAGATATTAAAAAGTTTAAAATATTTGATATCTATATTCTATATATTTTTTACCGGTTAAATCAGTTGGAGTAAACTTTTTCAAGTGTATTTAAACTTCGGCACAGTCGAAGTTAGCTTTGCCTTCTTGTTTTTTATTGATCTTGTTGTTGGAATGCTCCAAAACTGAATTATCGCTCCCACCGCTGCTCTAAATTATTATTGTCTCGTTGCACAAAACACGCATGATAAACCAAAGACGCAACCATACATCGCGTAAACAAGAAAAAAAATTAAATTCAAGTTGACAGCAAACAGATTTTCAGCGTTCAGCTATATTGACCAAAAACTGTAGAAAAATTGTTAAAAAATTAAAATTTTTGCGATTTTGAGGCACAAGATGCAATTTCTTCGGGTAAGTTTGTTTCGCATATTTTTTCTCCTATTCGAAACCTACAACTTTGCTGAAGACAAAAAAAATTGTTCTCTCGGTTTACGAGATATAGCCGTATCAAAATATCGAAAAAGTTGTCAAAATCCAGTTTGAGCAAGAAAATGGATAATAGCATAAAATCGAAACCCGAACCAATTTGGCAAAAGTAATAATGCAGAATTTCTAGTTTTTGCAAGTACTTTCAGTGGCGATTCTCAAAAATTGGTTCAGAATCGATGACCGTAAAAATGTTGCGCAGTGTAATGTAACCAGGGCTGCAAACCGGTCCGGAACCGAGCCCTGCAGAACCGGTTCGGTTCAGGTTCTGGTGATCCCTGAACCGAACCGGGAACCGAACCCCATTAGAAATAATCACGAGAACCCGAACCCGAACCTAACCCTGTTTTCTTATTGATGGGGTTCGGTTCTAAAAAGAAATTGGCGAGCATAGAATTTATTTTTGCACTTTGATGGTAAAAAATATTTCATTATTATGAAGCAAAATGTATCCATTCATATGCCCATGTATGGACGGCGACACTTTTTCCCATCCGCAACAAAAGACTGGACAAAATAACACAACCCCAAGCAAGGGAATTCAATTTGCATCTGAAACCGTATTTCTGTGTATTATTTTGTTCGTATGGAGATACAATGGCACTGTGAATACAAGGGAAAGTTGCACTTTATTTAAATTTCTTCATTTTTGTTAACCAAATCACAAATAAAGTTCTTATAGCATTTCACTCTCACAATATGCCAGTAAAAGCCGTGCTGTGGCGGTTTTTGTAGAAAAATAATTCTGACTGAATTCTCGGAAATGCATGTGTTTTCAGCCACACTATAAGTTAGGGATGAGACAACCCGGCGTGTCTGTGATTAAGTCACAGTCACTGGCAATCGTCAAATCACACAGTGACTGCATATTTGAAGTAACAGTGTGATTTGATGACTGCCAGTCACTGTGACTTAATCACAGTTACGCCGATATGGTCAATCACAGTTACTAAATCACGGGTACGCAGATAATGCTCATCTCTTATTTTTATGCCAAAAGTGGCGGGGTTTTTTGCAGGTTTCATAGCCACAAAAAATCACATCAGATTCAGCAATCCCACTACTGTGAAGGAGAAATGACTTTCGCTGTGAGTGCAAGTTGGCGGAATCGCTTAACTCTTCGATCAAGACAGATCACTAATGTGCTTGACTTCCAAGCCATTAGGCCGCATATTATAAGGCATATCGTCTTCAAAATCTATTAAATTACTTATTATGTACATAAATATATAAAATGCTATCTGGAACCCGAACCCGAACCGGAACCCCGGTTCTCAATTGGAAGGGAACCGGTTGTGGAACCGAACCCCCAGAGTAGGGTAAGGGTTCGAACCCCGAACCGAACCCCTGTCAAAATTAGAGGGGTTTGCAGCCCTGAATGTAACAAACCAACAAATACAAATATAAATCTAAAATACAGAACAAGCAAGCCACTTACAACTAATTTTAATATTCCTTAATTCTTTGTTCAATAGTTGTTCCCATATAATGATTTTCAACGGCCTTGAAGCCGTATAACACTGCATGCATAACTCATAGACTGGTGGTTGTGAGTTCGAATACAGAAGCTAACTGACTTTTTATACACTTGAAAAGTGTATATCAATTTTGCCCAGAAGTTTGTAACGCATAGAAGTATTTATTTCCGACCCCATAAACTATATATATTCTTTATCAGGACGACGAGCTGAGATCATTTCCGCTTGTCCGTCCGTCCTGTGTGTGTTTCTACGCAAACTAGTCCCTCAGTTTTAAAGCTATCGAGCTGAAATTTTGCACAGAGTCTTCTTTTTACTGCACGCAACTAATATGTCGGAACCAGTCGGATCAGATCACTATATTATATAGCTGTCATAGGAACGATCGGTCGAAAAATAAGTCTTTGTGAGAAAAACTTTTTTGATTTCCATCGTAGTGTCACCAATCGTAGTATATATTAGTTTTATATGTTTCCACACAATTCGGAAAAATTTTATCAAAATCGGATCACTATAGCATATAGCTGCCATAGGACCGATCGGTCGGAAAATGTGTTTTACTAAGAAAAGTTTTTATACCCTTGCAGAGGGTACAATAAAATTGTCACGATGTTTGTAACGCAGTGAATGAAGCATTTTCGACCACATAAAGTATATATATTCTTCATCAGCATGACGAGCTGAGTTCATTTCCGTCTGTCCGTCCGTCCGTCTGTTTCTATGCTATCTCCTCCATCAGTTTTGAAGCTATCTCGACCAAACTTTGCAAAAAGTCTTTAAATACAAATACGCTGCACATTTGTCGGAATCGGCCGGATCGGATGACTATATCATATAGCTGCCATATAAACGGTTGGTCCAAAAACTAGTTCTAGTGAGAAAAACTTTTTTGTTTTCCATCGTAGCATCACCAATCGTGGTATATATTAGTTTTATATGCTTCCATACAATTCTGGAAAAATTTATCGGAATCGGATGATTATAGCATATAGCTGCCATAGTAACGATCGGTCTAAAAACTAATTCTGGTGAAAAAAACTTTTTGTTATCAATGGTAGCGCCTTTCAAAAACTGCAAGGGTATTTAAAACATCGGCGTAGCCGATGTTAGCCTTCTATTTTTTTTGTATGGTATCAAATTTTTATTATCAATGATTTAAAATGTTTTAATATCTGATATCTATATCCTACATATATTTTACAGGTTAAATCAGTTGGAGTAAAGTTTTTCAAGTGTATTAAAACTTCGGCACAGTCGAAGTTAGCTTTGCCTTCTCGTTTACTTATTATACCCTTGCAGAGGGTATATTAAAATTGTCACGATGTTTGTATCGCATAAAAGGAAGCATTTCCGACCACATAAAGTATATATATTCTTGATCAGCATGACGAGCTGAGTTCATTTCCGTCTGTCCGTCCGTCCGTCTGTTTCTATGCTATCTCCTCCCTCAGTTTTGAAGCTATCTCGACCAAACTTTGCAAAAAGTCTTTAAATATAAATACGCTGCACATTTGTCGGAATCGGCCGGATCGGATGACTATATCATATAGCTGCCATAGGAACGATCGGTCCAAGAACTAGTTCTAATGAGAAAAACTTTTTTGTTTTTCATCGTAGCGTCACCAATCGTGGTATATATTAGTTTTTTATGCTTCCACACAATTCGGGAAAAATTTATCAAAATCGGATGACTATAGCATATAGCTGCCATATAAACGGTCGGTCCAAAAACTAGTTCTAGTGGGAAAAACTTTTTTGTTTTCCATGGTAACGTCACCAAACGTAGTATATATTAGTTTTATATGATTCCACACAAATCTGGAAAAATTTATCAAAATCGGATGACTATAGCATATAGCTGCCATAAAAACGGACCGTCCAAAAACTAGTTATAGTGAGAAAAACTTTTTTGTTTTCCATCGTAGCGTCACCAATCGTGGTATATATTAGTTTCATATACTTGCACACAATTCTGGAAAAATTTATCGAAATCGGATGACTATAGCATATAGCTGCCATAGGAACGATCGGTCTAAAAACTAATTCTAGCGAGAAAAACTTGTTTGTTATCAATCATAGCGCCATTCAAAAACTGCAAGGGTATTTAAAACATCGGCGTAGCCGATGTAAGTCTTCTATTTTTCAGTTTAATTGTCGTTCAGTATTTGCTTGAATTGTTTTTCTGATTTTGGCTTTAATATAACTCTAAACGACTGTTGACTTTAGTTATCGTCCTTGCAACTTCACCAGCATCAACAAAATGTTTTCAGTTTTTATACCCTTGCAGAGGGTATAATAAAAGTGTCACGATGTTTGTAACGCATAGAAGGAAGCATTTCCGACCACATAAAGTATATATATTCTTGATCAGCACGACGAGTTAAGTTCACGTCCGTCTGTCCGTCTCTCCGTCCGTCCGTCTGTCCGTCCGTCCGTCTGTCCGTCTGTTTCTATGCTATCTTCTCCCTCAGTTTTGAAGCTATCTTGACCAAACTTTGCAAAAAGTCTTTAAATACAAATACGCTGCACATTTGTCGGAATCGGCCGTATCGGATGACTAGTTCACTTCCGTCTGTCCGTCTGTCCGTCCGTCCGTCCGTCTGTCCGTCTGTTTCTATGCTATCTCCTTCCTCAGTTTTGAAGCTATCTTGACCAAACTTTGCAGAAACTCTTTAAATACAAATACGCTGCACATTTGTCGGAATCGGCCGTATCGGAAGACTATATCATATAGCTGCCATAGGAACGATCGGTCAAAAAACTAGTTCTAATGAGAAAAACTTTTTTGTTTTCCATCGTAGCGTCACCAATCGTGGTATATATTAGTTTCATATGCTTTCACACAATTCTGAAAAAATTTATGAAAATCGGATGACTATAGCATATAGCTGCCATAGGAACGATCGGTCCAAAAACTAGTTCTAGTGAGAAAAACTTTTTTGTTTTCCATCGCAGCATCACCAATCGTGGTATATATTAGTTTCATATACTTCCACACAATTCTGGAAAAATTCATCGAAATCGGATGACTATAGCATATAGCTGCCACAGGAACGATCGGTCTAAAAACTAATACTAGTCAGAAAAACTTTTTTGTTATCAATGGTAGCGGCATATCCGATGTTAGCCTTATATTTTTTAAAATTCATTCCCTTTTGGATGCAGCATATTTATTATTTTTTTCCATCAAGATTTTCATTACTACTTCAAAACAATTATATTAAATTAATTAGTAATTAATATAAGAACGTCTGCTTTTTTTGCTGATAACGCTAGTGCACAGTTCTTAGCCAATATAATTTTAATATTATTGATGTGTGAACTTAGGTTTAATATTTTATTTTAAATTAATTTACAAATTTTGTTATATATTTGACTATTTTCGATGCAGGTTCAAAATCTATGACTTGCAGTTTCTTTCGGATGAGCAGCAGCACCGTATAACCATACAAGGTCCCCAAGTTGGCAACTGGTTTGCAGTAGCGTTTGTGAGTTGGACCGATCCCAATAACGATCGCATTGAACAGCAAGGTAATGATTAAAATTTATAGCTTTATTTTCAAATTTCAAAATATTCTGCTATTTAAAATATTATCGGATTTCTATAAAAATGTTGACAAATGTTACCTGAAACAGGAAGGCAAAGTTATCTTCGTCTGAGCCGATGTTTTTATACACTTGCAATTACTCACTCCAACTGATTTCACCGATAGATATAAGATCCTTATCAAAATTATTTTAGAAGTTAAAGTATTTAGAAGTTAGAAAATAGTAAAATATTCCAACAAAAAAATATCACAAAATATACAAGTTTATGTGTTTTTTAACAACGTAACAAAAATTGCTATTTTCGACCTACACACAAAAAAAAGTTGTATGTATGTTTGTTTGGGGAGGTTAGCGCACTGCGACCATTGTTGATCTATTGTGCCCCCACGCTGAGTTAACAACTCACCTAGCAGCCCTATTTCCTGCACAAATGTCAGGATTTTCTTAGAGTCTAAGTTTCTAATGCTTCCAGGGTGCAGCGTGTGCTTCCCAAAGCTCCTAAATCTGCGCCTCGTTAGAGCGTCACAGTATGCTAGTATGTGCTCCGAGGACTCCTCCTTCTCTTCGCAATATCTACATAGTTGGGTGTTTGTTATCCCCAGTTTATACAAGTGGCCCCGCAGTCTACAATGTCCTGTGTAGAGTCCTGTTAGAATCCTCAGGGTATTCTTCCCTTGGTGAATTAGTTTTTGAAACCTTTTGTTGTTATGGTTTCCTATCAATACTTTTGCTTGTCTCAACCCCCTGGTGTCCTCCCAAGATGTTGTTCTAAGCTTATTCTCCTCATTTCTGAGGAGCTCTCTAATGGTGTGCTGTCCAATGCCGCAGTAGGGTTCCGGACCTATCATTTGCGGTGGCTGCGCCCTTCCGTGCTAGTTTGTCGGCTATTTCATTTCCGGGAATGTTTTTGTGGCCTGGTATATATTAGTTTCATATATTTCCACACAATTCTGGAAAAATATATCGAAATCGGATGACTATAGCATATAGCTGCCATAGGAACGATCGGTCCAAAAACTAGTTCTAATGAGAAAAACTTTTTTGTTTTCCATCGCAGCATCACCAATCGTGGTATATATTAGTTTCATATACTTCCACACAATTCTGGAAAAATTTATCGAAATCGGATGACTATAGCATATAGCTGCCACAGGAACGATCGGTCTAAAAACTAATTCTAGTCAGAAAACCTTTTTTGTTATCAATGGTAGCGCCTTTCAAAAACTGCAAGGGTATTTAAAACACGGCGTAACCGATGTTAGCCTTCTATTTTAATTACTTCACACTCAACAAAAATATTGCCTAGAAAGTAAAAAAATTGCCTAAAAATTTAGGAAAAATATCATAAATAAGGCGCCATTTTTGTACAAGGTACTTAGATTTGTAAGCAGCCCTCGAACATTCTGGTACTAAATGGAGAAAGATGATTTTGTTAGTTTTTTGATGTAGAAGAACATGTCTTTCTAGTTACTTTAGGAGCTATGTTGACAATAAAATGATGAGGCCAAAATAATGGGTCAAGCAACTTATCAACATATTGATCTTGAATGATAAAATGCGATGATTATTATTGAACTTGAATTTAGTGATCACCATATCAATAGATAGAGGAAGATTTAGCTTGCTTCATATGAGATGTCTTTAAAGTCATCAAGGATTAACTTAATCCAAAAAAGCCCCCGTCCACGATCGGATCACTGATAAAATGAAACACTACAATATTCAACTCCATTCTGAGACTAGGCCCTTACCCACAACAATGATAAAATCCCTTAATTACAATAATTCCGAAGGTCGGTAAGGATTAAACTCGCCCCTCATCCTACAGACCTATTTATAAGTCTTCTGCCATGCTTGTCCAAGCTATTCGAAAAGCTACTGCTACTATAATTAGACTCCTATTTGCAAAATAATAACATAATCCCAAAGCATCAGTTTGGATTTCGAGCAAAGCACGGAACTTTTGAACAAGACAACCGCATTACCTCAGAGATTCGCACTGCGTTTGAGCGTAGAGAATACTGCACTGCCACATTCCTCGATATTTCTCAAGCCTTCAATTGCGTTTGGCTAAAGTCGTACCATTTTGGAAGAGTCCTTGCAGTTCGTTGTAACTCGGCTATTTCCGATATCCGATATGTCCATCCTCAGTCGCTCCAAGCTCCAAGTCAGTGGAAAAATGGCTTGCAGACTGGCGCATCGAGGTAAATGAAGACAAATGCAAGCACGTAACATTCACACTTAATAAGCAAACGTGCTCTCCTATAACAATGAACAAAAATAGAAGGCTAACATCGGCTACGCCGATGTTTTAAATACCCTTGCAGTTTTTAAAAGGCGCTACCATTGATAACAAAAAAGTTTTTCTCACTAGAACTAGTTTTTTGACCGACCATTTATATGGCAGCTATATGCTATAGTCATCCGATTTTGATGAATTTTTCCAAAATTGTGTGAAGGGATATAAAACTAATATATACCAAGATTGGGGGCACTACGATGGAAAACAAAAAAGTTTTTCTCACTAGAACAAGTTTTCGGACCGATCGTTCCTATGGCAGCTATATGATATAGTCATCCGATCCGGCCGATTCCGACAAATGTGCAGCCTATGTGTATTTAAAGACTTTTTGCAAAGTTTGGTCAAGATAGCTTTAAAACTGAGGGAGGAGATAGCATAGAAACAGACGGACGGACAGACGGACAGACGGACATGGCTATATAGACTCAGCTCGTCATGCTGATCAAGAATATATATAGTTTATGGGGTCGGAGATGCTTCCTTCTATGCGTTACAAACATCGTGACAATTTTAATATACCCTCTGCAAGGGTATAAAAAAACATTCCTCCAGCAACTGAAGTTATCTATCTCCGCGTTCACCTAGACAGGAGGCTCACCTTTACAAAACCACTATAAAAACCATCTGGTCATATGGATCCGAGCTAAGGGGAAAAGCCAGTTACAGCAGTATCGACATTATTCAAAGAGCGCAATCCAACACAGGGAAACTATTGTTCATACGCAACGACAACATTCACAAAGACCTAAACATAAATTTCGTTAACGATTAAATAGCACAACAAAAAGCGAAACATGTAGCCAAACCTTTAACGCATCCAAAACAACTAGCCAGATATTTAAAATTTTTAAATCATTGATAATTAAAATTTGATACCAAAAAAAAAACTTTTCTTAGTAAAACACATTTTCCGACCGATCGGTCCTATGGCAGCTATATGCTATAGTCATCCGATTTTGATAAATTTTTCCTGTATTATGTGAAAGCATATAAGACTAACATATACCAAGATTAGTGACGCTACGATGAAAAAAAAAGTTTTTCTCACTAAAGAGTTTTTTAAGACCGTTTATATGTCGATAGTATAGTGATCCGATTTGTTTTTCCCAGAAATATGGGGCAGCATATATTGCTACATATTCTAAGATTAGTCACGCTCCGATGAAAAAAGTTTTTTGGTGGTTTTTTTTGATACATTTTTTCGGAATTGTGTGGAAACATATAAAACTAATATATACTACGATTGGAGACGCTACGATAGAAATCAAAAAAGTTTTTCTCATAAAGACTTAGTTTTCGACCGATCAATCCTATGGCAGCTATAAGATAAAGTCACCCGATCCGGCTGGTTCCGACATATTAGTTGCGTGCAGTAAAAAGAAGACTCTGTGCAAAATTACAGCTCGATAGCTTTAAAACTGAGAGACTAGTTCGCGTAGAAACAGACAGACAGACGGACAGAAAGACGGAAGGACGGACAAGCGGAAATGAACTCGGCTCGTCGTCCTGATCAAGAATATATATAGTTTATGGGGTCGGAAATGAATATTTCTATGCGTTACAAACTTCTGGGCAAAATTAATATACACTTTTCAAGTGTATAAAAAGCAAAAAAAAAAATAGAAGGCTAACATCGGCTACGCCGATGTTTTAAATACCCTTGCAGTTTTTGAAAGGCGCTACCATTGATAACAAAAAAGTTTTTCTCACTAGAATTAGTTTTTAGACCGATCGTTCCTATGGCAGCTATATGCTATAGTCATCCGATTTCGATAAATTTTTCCAGAATTGTGTGGAAGTATATGAAACTAATATATACCAAGATTGGTGATGCTTCGATGGAAAACCAAAAAGTTTTTCTCACTAGAACTAGTTTTTGAACGGACCGTTTATATGGCAGCTATAAGCTATAGTCATCCGATTTTTACAAATTTTTCCACAATTGTGTGGAAGCATATAAAACTTATATGTACCATGATTGGTGACGCTACGGTGGAAAATAAAAAAGTTTTTCCCATTAGAACTAGTTTTTGGACCGATCGTTCCTATGGCAGCTATATGATATAGTCAACCGATCCGGCCGATTCCGACAAATGTGCAGCGTATTTGTATTTAAAGACTTTTTGCAAAGTTTGATCAAGATAGCTTCAAAACTGAGGGAGGAGATAGCATAGAAACAGACGGACACACACACAGACCCCCCGGCCGCCCCCCACAAGGACAGGCGGAAATGAACTCAGCTCGTCATGCTGATCAAGAATATATATAATTTATGTGGTCGGAAATGCTTCCTTCACTGCGTTACAAACATCGTGACAATTTTAATATACCCTCTGCAAGGGTATAAAAATGTCTGATCATTATTTGACTGTAATTTGACAAACAATTACTTTAAGAAATATCTCTTATAACTTAAATTTAACCAGGGACCGTAACAGTTATAATTTTTATCAAACAAGTCATTATTTACCAGTAATATTTTTTGTTTTATAGCTAGGTACGCACACACGAATAACATTCTCGCTGCTAGAATTGTTTCATAATTCGAAGAGCGGCCTCTTAGAATGTAGGGTGACCAAACCACACCGAAAAGGCTGTAAACAATCACTGAATCCGAAATGGTCACTCTGGTCTTGTCAGCTATTCTTTGTTTACAAAATAAGCGGGCAACAGAGATTGTAAAATAAATGTTTATAAAATTGAAAATGGATGGCTCTATGTGAAATGCAGAGGTTATGGGCATTGCCATGGTTGATTTCTTGTGTGTATTTCGCGTATCACTGAAAGAGGATGCAATAACCTCAGAGCGGCAAATTGTTGGCCAAATCCCTTTAAATTGGTATCATCCTGACCGCTTTGGGCACCACAACTTGTTCATCCTCCGCAAAGTTCTCCAAATTGTTTTTGTTTTGCCTTTTGATCTTCTTTGAATCCATTTTTTCCAATTGTGTTGCTTGATTCTAAGAGGTACCTCTTCGAATTATCAAACATGTGTCATAATTCGAAGACCCCCCTACGAGAATGTATCAGCTGTTTTTGACAAACGATCTGGCAGCCCCATGCACATTATACGAGCACATTCTAGACGTCTGAGTACGGCCTCTTAGAAGGCTTTGAGAAAATTCGAAGAGCACATTCGAAGAGCTATGTAATTAGATAGGCAGCTAGAATGTTATTCGTTTCTGAGTACCTAGCTTATAGTAAAACTCTGGAAACAACAAATAATCTTTGATTTTCATTTTACAACTCGCGAAATACCAATTTTTTTGTGATTTTTATTTGATTAAGTACTCTGCTAATAACAATTATTTTTGATTTTTATAAATTTTCTTCACATGATAACCAATGACTTTTATTTATAAAAGGCTTTAATAAAAATTATTCAGAGACTTTTATTATACCCTTAAAATTGTCACGATGTTTGTAACGCATAGAAAGAAGCATTTCCGACCACATAAAGTATATATATTCTTGATCAGCATGACGAGCTGAGTTCAATTCCGTTTGTCCGTCTGTCCGTCTGTCCGTCCGTCCGTCTGTCCGTCTGTTTCTATGCTATCTCCTACCTCAGTTTTAAAGCTATATTGACCAAACATTGAAAAAAGTCTTTAAATACAAATACGCTGCACATTTGTCGGAACCGGCCGGATCGGATGACTATATCATATAGCTGCCATAGGAACGATCGGTCCAAAAACTAGTTCTTGTGAGAAAAACTTTTTTATTTTCCATCTTAGCTGCACCAATCGTAGTATATATTAGTTTTATATGCTTCCACACAATTCTGGAAAAATTGATCAAAATCGGATGACCATAGCATATAGCTGCCATATAAACGGTCGGTGCAAAAACTAGTTCTAGTAATAAAAACTTTTTTGTATTCCATCGTAGCATCACCAATCGTGGTATATATTAGTTTTAGGAGCTTTTACACAATTCGGAAAAAAATTATCAAAATCGGATGACTATAGCATATAGCTGCCATATAAACGGTCGGTGCAAAAACTAGTTCTAGTGAGAAAAACTTGATTGTTTTCCATCGTAGCATCACCAATCGTGGTATATATTAGTTTTATATGCTTCCACACATTTCCGAAAAAATTTATCAAAATCGGATTTATCGCAAAACTCGGAGTGAGAAAAACTTGTTTGTTTTCCATCGTAGCATCACCATCGCTGCCATATTTAGTTTCATCTCCACACATTCTGGAATTTACGATCGGTTTTGGAACGATCGCTCTAAAAACTAATTCTAATGAGAAAAATTTTTTTGTTATCAATGGTAGCGCCTTTCAAAAACTGCAAGGGTATTTAAAACATCGGCGTAGCCGATGTTAGCTTTCTATTTTTTTAATGCATTGCAAAAAAGTCATTTGCATATATCACATTGAAAGAGGCATTGAGACCAAAATGTAAACATATTCTTGATTAGCTCGACAAGTATAATCGATAAAGCCCAATGTTTTGTAAGTAATTTTAGCGTACGGTTTCTGTGGAATTTTGAGTAGTAGTACCAAATCTAGAGGCATTAAGTATAGCATTATGTTAAGGGCATCCGTTGGGGTTGTACGCAATGCACTGGTCATACATAATGCAGCGCTACGTTGAACTTTGTGTATGGTCCTTAAAAAGGACAGAATCAATTTTAACTAAATTTTGTGATCGAGAATATGTTAACCTTTTCGTCATGAATAGTTCCTTCACTGCGATATATGCAAATGACTATTATATAATGACGTAAAAAATAAACGTCTTTGAATAATTTTTATTGATGACTTTTTTAAAGAAAATATCATCTGAAAAAATTTATAAAAATAAAAAAACACGCTGAATAATAAAATAAAAATAATAAAATAATTGGTATTTTCGGTGTTCTAAAATAAAAATCCATTAATAATTCTTAATTCATAACTTTTATATAAGAATTGCAATATAACTGTTTATTTATATTTTACCTGTTACCAGTAACTGTTATATCTGGTCCCTGAAATTAAACATTACGTTTATGTTAATAAGAATCAAGGAACTCTAAATATTATTTTGTGCATTAAACTATTTAACTAGGTTTCGTTTTAAGGGAAACCTTGTAACCGCAAACCAGAGATCCGCAAAGATTTTTCGGGTTTTCTTGACAAAATTAATAAGAGTATTAATTGCAGAAAGTATTAAAAGGAGTTGGTAGTTTATTCTAAAATAACCTCTTATATGTCATTGCAGGCCTCGCCGCATCATGCGACACGTTGCTTCTAGCTGAGATGTCTGTGTCACGTTTCTATCCGATTATCGTAAATAATGGTCAAGTGCATAACGGCAACCTAACGAGCAATGTCATTCCTCAACAACAGCAGCAGCCATACAATACTAATGTCAACGTCAACGCCAGCACAAACAACAAAAGCCCTTACAGACCGACAGCCAATCTGACCCCTGACGAGAACTATGTGGTACGAAATGTTGAGAGCAGCAGACCATCCCGTGCTCTGCCCCCCAAGCAACAGAAACAGCTGGGGGATAGGGGGTCCCAATCCTTATCTGCCGTTGTCAGTATGAAAACGGAACACGGAGCTGGCCAAATTCAAAACTTCTCGCACACACACACCGAATCCGGGTCGAGGCCCGAGGCCCAAAGCCGCAACAACAGCGACAGCAGGACCGGCAGCCACACCAAATTCACCGCAAACAATGAAATCATTTACAAATTCTATGTGCCAGAGAACATTGGTGTCGCCACGGCACGCATCTCCTTTGCACAAGAGTGCGTGGACTGTCCGGACGTCGAGTTTCACGTGCAAGCGAACGCATATCCTCGGAGTGGTTGTGGTAGTTCTGGCACTGATAGCTGCAGCGAGCACAACTACATTCACAGTACCGTCATCAGGCCGAACCAGACAGAGGAAATCTCAATTGAGTTTTATGTTCAGCCAAGCACATGGCACTATGCCTCGCTTAAGTTTGTCAGCGAGGCCGACGGGTATTGGCTTGGTACGGGTACCCATAAACCGTCAGCAGGAAATATAGTGGCAGCATTATTGAGAGAGACCGCCCCGAACACGGGTCAGTGGAGGCACAGACTGCGTCGTCAGAACAACAACAGCCTCAATTCTCTCGAAGCGCATCATGTAGGCTATGCGATGCAAATTGATTTTCAGGTGCCCCAAACAGCTAATGTATCATCTAAATTACAAGGACGAGCTGACCACGTCTCTGACACGCCGAGCGCCTGGAAACCTGATCGTTTTCGAAACATGGACTTTTATTCTTTATTGCGACAGACATATCGCGAGTTTTTTATGTTTGACTATGATCTGCATCCAGATGCAAACGGCACAGTACCAGCACTTCTCAATTTGACAGCGCAGTCTGCGGCAGGATTCGCCTTCGATTTGGGCCAAGTATACGATATTGGAGGCACGCTTACCTTTGCAGTGTCCATGAAGCAAGGTCTACGTTCCAGCAGCGAAATGAAGATGCCTCCGCCCACATTATCGCCAACGTCAGAGCGGGGTGGCATATTGGCAGAGAGATTGATAGGGGATCCCAAGTCGCCACTGCAGCCGATAAACCAGACGCCACATAGCAACCAGAGCATGCAAATAATTGTCTGCATGCAACTGGGAGAGCCAGGCGTACCTACTTGGCCTGACAAATGTCGCTTCGGAGAGCGGTTGAGCCATGCTTCTATCATAGTTAATCACACAGACAGCACGGGGCTGATCCATGTGCCCTTTCCAGAGAGCGGGCGATGGTAAGTGTGGGTAAAAATTTATTTACAATTTTGTTTACCCTTGAATAAGGAATATTGTCATATTTATAAGTTTTGCCCTGAACGCATAGAAATAATTACAGTGTTACAAATCAAACGAGAGCGTAAGTTGAAGTCGGCCTTGCTCGACTTCGATATACCCGTTACTCAGGGTAAGGTTCATTTAAGAATATTTTATTAGATCACAACATGCCCAAAATGTGGGAGATATGAGTTTTTTTATACACTTGAAAACTGTATATTAATTTTGCCCAGAAGTTTGTAACGCATAGAAATATTCATTTCCGACCCCATAAACTATATATATTCTTGATCAGGACGACGAGCCGAGTTCATTTCCGCATGTCCGTCCGTCCGTCTGTCCGTCTGTCTGTCTGTTTCTACGCGAACTAGTCTCTCAGTTTTAAAGCTATCGAGCTGAAATTTTGCACAGTCTTTTTACTGCACGCTACTAATATGTCGGAACCAGCCGGATCGGGTGACTATATCTTATAGCTGCCTTAGGATTGATCGGTCAAACAATAAGTCTTGGTGAGAAAAACTTTTTTGATTTCCATCGTAGCGTCTCCAATCGTAATATATATTAGTTTTATATGCTTTCACATAATTGTGAAAAAATTTATCAAAATCGGATGACTATAGCATATAGCTGCCATAGGACCGATCGGTCGGAAAATGTGTTTTACTAAGAAAATTTTTTTTTATGGTATCAAATTTTTATTATCAATGATTCAAACATTTTAAATATCTGATATCTATATACTATATATATTTTACCGGTTAAATCAGTTGGAGAAAAGTTTTTCAAGTGTATTAAAACTTCGGCACAGTCGAACTTAGCTTTGCCTTCTCTTTCCAAATTGCGGAGGTGTCAACTCTACTATAGCTCATCTAATCGGGAAATGATCTATAACGGATTGATAAGTAATGATGATTAAAATATATGTCTACAAGATTCGAACAATCTATTTTAAAAATTCTGGGAGATATGAGGTATTTTCCAAATTGCGGGGGCGGGAACTGTTCTATCGTTCATCTGATCGAAAAATGATGTATTGCAGATCAATAGGTAATGATGATCAAAATATATGTCTAGAAGGTCCGAACAATCTATTTTCAAAATTGTGGGAGATATGGGGTTTTTTTTCATATTGCGGGGCGGGAGGAGGCGTGGCAAAAATTTTAATCAAACTTGATCTGCGTTCAGACAATACAAGTCTACACAGAAATGGTAGCTCTAGCTCTAACAGTCTCTGAGATCTAGGTGTTCAGACGGACGGACGGACGGACAGACGGACATGTCTATATCGACTCGGCTATTTATGTTGATCAAGAATAAATATACTTTATGGGGTCGGAAAAGCTTCCTTCTGCCTGTTACATACATTTGCACGAACTTAGTATACCCTTTTTACTCTACGAATAACGGGTATAAAAATTTTGAATATACTTTTCACGAGACCCAGTGCAGATTGTGGGACTGGTCGAGTATAGCATTTCCTCATGTTCAATACACCCCCAAAATCTGAAGTTATGGACCAAAAAGCGCTTTTTACCTTTTTTTCTCCATTAAGTTGAAATAATTCGCGCATTGACCGTCCGATTGTTTAAAACCTTGACTATTCCGATAGCAACGCAATGAATCTAATATATTATAATCAATTGTTATATAGATTCAACGCGATGGCTGAGAAATGCGGGTTACAGATATGGAAATTTCACCCCTTTTGATGAAATTTCAACTTTACGCACCATTGGTTTAACTATTTTGTTCTAAGCGATTTTTTCTTAAACTTTATGGTAAAAGTCCATTCAATTCTACGTTAAACACAAGTGGTCCCAATAAATTTGGTTACCATTTGACGACGCTATTCGCAGATTTCAGAGCACACCTCGTTTGTTTTAAATTTTTATACACTTGAAAAGTGTATATTAATTTTGCCCAGAAGTTTGTAACGCATAGAAATATTCATTTCCCACCCTATAAACTATATATATTCTTGATCAGGACGACGAGCTGAGTTCATTTCCGCTTGTCCGTCCGTCCGTCTGTCCGTCTGTCTCTTTCTACGCGAACTTGTCTCTCAGTTTTAAAGCTATCGAGCTGAAATTTTGCACAGAGTCTTCTTTTTACTGCACGCAACTAATATGTCGGAACCGGCCGGATCGGATGACTATATCATATAGCTGCCATAGGAACGATCGGTCTAAGAAATAATTCTAGTTAGAAAAACTTTGTTGTATTCCATCGTAGCGGCACAAATCTTGGTGTATGTTAGTTTAAAATGCTTCCACATAATTGTGAAAAAATTTATCAAAATCGGATGACTATATCATATAGCTGCCATATAAAGGGTCGGTCAAAAAACTAGTTCTAGTGGGAAAAACTTTTTTGTTTTTCATCGTAGCGTCACCAATCGTAGTATATATTAGTTTTATATGCTTCTACACAATTTCGAAAAAATTTATCAAAATCGGATGACTTTATCAAATAGCTGCCATAGGAACGATCGGTCTAAGAACTAGTTCTAGTTAGAAAAACTTTGTTGTTTTCCATCGTAGCGGCACAAATCTTGGTGTATGTTAGTTTTATATGCTTCCACATAATTGTGAAAAAATTTATCAAAATCGGATGACTATATCATATAGCTGCCATATAAAGGGTCGATCAAAAAACTAGTTCTAGTGGGAAAAACTTTTTTGTTTTCCATCGTATCGTCACCAATCTTGGTAGATATTAGTTTTATATGCTTTTACAAATTTCTTAAAAAATTTATAAAAATCGGATGACTATAGCATATAGCTGCCATAGGACCGATCGGTCGGAAAATGTGTTTTGCTAAGAAAAGTTTTTTTATGGTATCCTATTTTTATTATCAATGATTTAAAATTTTTTAATATCTGATATCTATATCCTATATATATTTTACTGGTTAAATCAGTTGGAGTAAAGTTTTTCAAGTGTATTTGAACTTCGGCACAGTCGAAGTTAGCTTTGCCTTCTCGTTTAACATAGTTGAGTGTCAGTGTAAGTAAACTTTGTTTTATTTTTAGTGTGCTTATATTTTAGTGTGTGCTTTAATATAAGTGCAAGTAAAAGTATACTATGTTTATGCCTGGCGGGAAATTTAAATTATATTTCTCAAATACAAAAAGTATATATATATATATATATTCACGTTTATGCTTCACGAATTCTGGACCGGGATTGGGCCACCAAAGATCATTTGATGATATGTTTTGACTTAGATGTCCAACAGGATGTCGTTTTGGCGAATGGCATTATATTTTTGAGGGGACTATTGGTCGCGTTCCAAGGGGTGTAAAGGTGTTTCAGTCTTGGCCTAACAACTGGTTCCAGCAGCTGCTGATAATGTGTCCCAGAGTTTCTATGACTCCCGGCTTCCTGCATTTCCGGCATAAAGCTAAGTAAAGTTTAAGGGGATTCGCGTTAAGCACTTTTTGAGTGTTGATATGCCAATTACTCGCTAATTGTTTCATGCACCCAGAAAAAAATGGCATTCTGAATTTAAGTATGTCCGAGATTGAATTCATACAGTTTTGTTCTTAAAATATGAAGATAATTATGCAATTTTTTTACCCGTTACTCGTAGAGTAAAAAGGGTATACTAAGTTCGTGCAAATGTATGTAACAGGCAGAAGGAAGCATTTCCGACCCCATAAAGTAAATATATTCTTGATCAGCATCAATAGCCGAGTCGATATAGATCTGTCCGTCTGTCCGTCTGTCCGTCCGTCCGTCCGTCCGTCCGTCCGTCCGTCCGTCCGTCTGTCTGTATGAACACCTAGATCTCAGAGACTATAAGAGCTAGAGCTACCATTTTTTCAGTGTAGACTTGTTTTGTCTGCACGCAGATCAAGTTTGTTTCAAATTTTTGCCACGCCCCCTCCCGCCCCCGCAATATGAAAAAAACCTCATATCTCCCACAATTTTGAAAATAGATTGTTCGAACCTTCTGAACATATACTTTAATTATCATTACCTATCGATCCGCCATACATCATTTTTCGATCAGATGAACCATAGTAGAGTTACCGCCCCCGCAATTTGAAAAATACCTCATATCTCCCACAATTTTTCAAAATACATTGTTAAGTCCTTCTAGACATATACTTTAATCATCATTACCTATCGATCCGCCGTACACAATTTCTTCATCAGATGAACGATATAAAAGTTCCCGCCCCCGCAATTTTAAAAAATCCTCATATCTTCCACAATTTTGAAAATAGATTGTTCGAACCTTCTAGACATATATTTTAATCATCATGACCTATCGATCCGCCATAGATCATTTCCTGATCAGATGATCGATAGAAAAGTTCCCGCCCCCGCAATTTTAAAAAAACCTCATATCTCCCACAATTTCGAAAAAAGATTGTTCGAACCTACTAGACATATATTTTAATCATCATTACTTATCGATCCGCCATACATAATTTCTTGATTAGATGAATGATAGAAAAGATCCCGCCCCCGCAATCTGAAAAAATCCTCATATCTCCCACTATTTTGAAAATAGATTGTTCGAACCTTCTAGACATATATTTCAATCATCATTACCTATCGATCCGCCATACATCATTTCCTGATCAGATGAACGATAGAAAAGTTCCCGCCGCCCCCGCAATTTGGGAAAAAAAACACAATTTGGGCATGTTGTGATCTAATAAAATATTCTGAAATAAACCTTACCCTGAGTAACGGGTATATCAAAGTCGAGCAGGGCCGACTTTAACTTACGCTCTCGTTTTCTTACAATACGAGTAAATCAACCCTAAATCCTTAAAACATAAGAGTAATAATAGTAATAACTTAACGGAATACATTTTCTTTCAAGTTCAAGCGACTTTATAATCAAACAACGAACTAGAAATGAGAATATTGTTCTCTGTTTTGGAAATTGCGAACTTAGTCAGCTTTTGTGATCGTTTGTACTTGAATTTCCCCTGTTTAAGTACCGAATTCTTGATTTTTTTCTGAGTGTGGACATAATTTTAAAATTTTGTAACTTCAAGGATCGTGGCCTTGTGTGGCTCAGTGCGTAGCGTGTATGATCCGCCATATTTCATTTCCCGATCAGATGAGCTATAAAAGAGTTGCGGCACCCGCAATTTTAAAGAAAAAACCTTATATCTCCAAAATTTGGGCATGTTGTGATCTAATAAAATATTCTTAAATAAAGCAGGGCCGACTTCAACTTACGCTCTCGTTTCAGATTGCATTTAGTCATAGTAGGCCAGGTTGAATGTTTTATCTTAGAACCTTTTTGTGATTTTAGCACTGCAATGAGCAGGACATTTTTTGTTTTTTTTTTTTGGCTCTTTAAACATTACCCCTGGCCTACTAGAAAAAAATTTAGTCTAAAACGAGAGCGTAAGATGAAGTCGGCCCTGCTCGACTTCGATATACCCTTTACTCAGGGTTTATTTAAGAATATTTTATTAGATCACAACATGCCCAACTTGTAGGAGATATGAGGATTTTTCAAATTGCGGGGGCGGCAACTCTACTATGGCTCATCTGATCGGGAAATGATGTATGGCGGATCGATAAGTAATGATGTTTAAAATATATGTCTAGAAGGTTCGTACAATCTTTTTTCAAAATAGTGGGAGATATGATGTATTTTTTAAATTGCGGGGGCGGCAACTCTGCTATCGTTCATCTGATCGGAAAATGTTGTATGGCGGATCGATAGGTAATGATGATTAAAATATATGTCGAGAAGGTTCAAAAAATCTATTTTCAAAATTGTGGAATATATGAGGTTTTTTTCATATTGCGGGGGCGGGAGGGGGCGTGGCAAAAATTTGAAACAAACTTGATCTGCCTGCAGACAAAACAAGTCTACACTGAAAAAATGGTAGCTCTAGTTCTTATAGTCTCTGAGATCTAGGTGTTCATACAGACGGACATACGGACGGACGGACGGACAGACGGGGAGACGGACATGTCTATATCAACTCGACTGTTGATGCTGATCAAGAATATATATACTTTATGGGGTCGGAGATGCTTCCTTCTGCCTGTTACATACATTTGCACGAACTTAGTATACCCTTTTTACTCTGCAAGTAACGGGTATAAAAATAGAAGGCTAACATCGGCTACGCCGATGTTTTAAATACGCTTGCAGTTTTTGAAAGGCGCTACCATTGATAACAAAAAAGTTTTTATACCCTTGCAGAAGGTATATTAAAATTGTCACGATGTTTTTAACGCATAGAAGGAAGCATTTCCGACCACATAAAGTATATATATTCTTGATCAGCATGACGAGCTGAGTTCATTCCGTCCGTCCGTCCGTCTGTTTCTATGCTATCTCCTCCTCAGATTTAAAGCTATCTTGACCAAACTTTGCAAAAAGTCTTTGAATACAAATACGCTGCACATTTGTCGGAATCGGCCGGATCGGATGACTATATCATATAGCTGGAACGATCGGTCCAAAAACTAGTTCTAGTAAGAAAAACTTCTTTGTTTTCGATCGTAGCGTCATCAATCGTGGTATATATTAGTTTTATATGCTTCCACACAATTCTGGAAAAATTTATAAAAATCGGATGACTATAGCATATAGCTGGCATATAAACGGTCGGTCCAAAAACTAGTTCTAGTGCGAAAAACTTTTTTGTTTTCCATCGTAGCGTCACGAATCGTAGTATATATTAATTTTATAAGATTTCACACAATTCTGGCAAAATTTATGAAAATCGGATGACTTTAGCATACAGCTGCCATTTAAACGGTCGGTCCAAAAACTAGTTCTATTGAGAAAAACTTCTTTGTTTTCCATCGTAGCATCACCAATCGTAGTATATATTAGTTTCATATACTTCCACACAATTCTGGAAAAATTGATCGAAATCGGATGACTATAGCATATAGCTGCCATAGGAACGATCGGTCTAAAAACAAATTCTAGTGAGAAAAACTTTTTATACACTTGAAAAGTGTATATTAATTTTGCCCAGAAGTTTGTAACGCATAGAAATATTCATTTCCGACCCCATAAACTATATATATTCTTGATCAGGACGACGAGCTGAATTCATTTCCGCTTGTCCGTCCGTCCGTCTGTCCGTCTGTCTGTCTGTCTGTCCGTCTGTCCGTCTGTCTGTCTGTTTCTACGCAAACTAGTCCCTCAGTTTTAAAGCTACCGAGCTGAAATTTTGCACAGAGTCTTCTTTTTACTGCACGCAACTAATATGTCGGAACCGGCCGGATCGGATGACTATATCATATAGCTGTCATAGGAACGATCGGTCGAAAAATAAGTCTTTGTGAGAAAAACTTTTTTGATTTCCATCGTAGCGTCACCAATCGTAGTGCATATTAGTTTTATATGTTTCCCCACAATTCGGAAAAAATTGATCAAAATCGGATGACTATAGCATATAGCTGCCATAGAAACGGACGGTCAAAAAACTACTTCTAGTTATCAATTATTATCGGAGGACTATAGCATATAGCTGCCATTGGACCGATCGGACGGAAAATGTGTTTTACTAAGAAAAGTTTTTTTTTATGGTATCAAATTTTTATTATCAATGATTTAAAGATTGTAAATATTTGATATCTATATCCTATATATATTTTACCGGTTAAATCAGTTGGAGTAATCTTTTTCAAGTGTATTAGAACTTCGGCACAGTCGAAGTTAGCTTTGCCTTCTCGTTTGTTATTAATGTTAGCGCCTTTCGAAAACTGCAAGGGTGTTTATATTTATATTTTTATACACTTGAAAAGTGTATATTAATTTTGCCCAGAAATTTGTAACGCATAGAAATATTCATTTCCGACCACATAACAATATATATTTTTGATCAGGACGACGAGCTGAGTTCAATTCCGTCCGTCCGTCTGTCTGTTTCTACGCGAACTAGTCCCTCAGTTTTAAAGCTATCGAGCTACAATTTTGCACAGAATCTTCTTTTTAATGCACGCAACTAATATGTCGGAACCGGCCGGATCGGATGACTATATCATATAGCTGCCATAGAAACAGTCGGTCAAAAAACTAGTTCTAGTGAGAAAAACTTTTTTGTTTTCCATCGTAGCGTCACTAATCTTGGTAAATGTTGGTTTTGTGTGCTTCCACACATTTATGGAAAAATTGATCAAAATCGGATCACTATAGCATATAGCTGCCATAGAAACGGTCGGTTAAAAAACTAGTTCTAGTAAGAACGAGAGCGTAAGTTGAAGTCGGCCCTGCTCGACTTCGATATACCCGTTACTCAGGGTAAGGTTTATTAAAGAATATTTAATTAGATCACAAATTGTGGGAGATATGAAGCTTCTTCCAAATTGGGGGGGTGGCAACTCTACTATAGCTCATCTGATCGGGAAAGGATGTATGGCGGATCGATAAAAAATGATGATTTAAATATATGTACAGAAGGTTCGATCAATTTTTTGTCAAAATTGTGGGAGATATGAGGTATTTTTCAAATTGCGAGGGCGTGAACTTTTCAATCGTTCATCTGATCAGGAAATAATGTACGGCGGATCGATAGGTAATGATGATTAAAATATTTGACTAGAAGGTTCGGACAATCTATTTTCAAAATTGTGGGAGATATGAGGGATTCGGGGGCGGGAACTTTTCTATCGTTCACCTGATCAGGAAATGATGTATGGCGGATCGATAGGTAATGATGATTAAAAAATATGTCTAGTGGGTTCAAGTAATCTCTCTTCAAAATTGTGGGAGATATGAGGTTATTTTCAAACTGTGGGGTTGGTAACTCTGCTATCGTTCATCTGATCGGAAAATGATTCATGGCGGATCCATAGGTAATGTGATCTTATATATGTCTTGAAGGTTCGAGCAATCTATTTTCAAAATTGTGGAAGATATAGGTTTTCATATTGCGGTGGCGGGAGGGGCGTGCAAAATTTGAAACCACTTGATCTGGTGCAGACAAAACAAGTACACAGGATCGGCTACGCCGATGTTTTAACTACCCGCAGTTTTTGAAAGGCGCTACCATTGATAACAAAAAGTTTTTATCCTAGAATTGTTTTTAGACCGATCGTTCCTATGGCAGCTATATGCTATAGTCATCCGATTTCGATAAATTTTTCCAGAATTGTGTGGAAGTATATGAAACTAATATATACCACGATTGGTGACGCTACGATAGAAAACAAAAAAGTTTTTCCCACTAGAACTAGTTTTTGGACCGACCGTTTATATGGCAGCTATATGCTATAGTTATCCGATTTTTATAAATTTTTCCAGAATTGTGTGGAAGCATATAAAACTAATATATACCACGATTGGTGATGATACGATGGAAAACAAAAAGTTTTTCTCATTAAAACTAGTTTTTGGACCGATCGTTCCTACGGCAGCTATATGCTATAGTCGTCCGATTTCGATAAATTTTTCCAGAATTGTGTGGAATCATATAAAATTAATATATACCACGATTGGTGATGCTACGATGGAAAACAAAAAAGTTTTTCTTTCTAGAACTAGTTTTTGCACCGACCGTTTATATGGCAGCTATATGCTATAGTCATCCGATTTTGATAAAATTTTCCAGAATTGTGTGGAAGCATATAAAACTAATATATACCACGAATGGTGCAGCTAAGATGGAAAATAAAAAAGTTTTTCTCACAAAAACTAGTTTTTTGACCGATCGTTCCTATGGCAGCTATATGATATAGTCATCCGATCCGGCCGGTTCCGACAAATGTGCAGCGTATTTGTATTTAAAGACTTTTTGCAAAGTTTGGTCAAGATAGCTTTAAAACTGAGGGAGGAGATAGCATAGAAACAGACGGACAGACGGACGGACGGACAAACGGAAATGAACTCAGCTCGTCATGCTGATCAAGAATATATATACTTTATGTGGTCGGAAATGCTTCCTTCACTGCGTTACAAACATCGTGACAATTTTAATATACCCTCTGCAAGGGTATAAAAAATGCCGGGATATTTTTAAGCCGAAAAAGCTTGATTTAATCCCGACGGAAGGATTGAAATTTTAAGCCCGTTTAGGATTGATTATCCGTAATTGATCCCGTTTGGGATTGTTTTTAATCCGATTCGGGCTTAAATGTCGAGTGAGAGAGCGAACAAGCTGAGAGCAACAGCAAATTCGCTCTCTTGGCTTCTCTCTTTTGTCGTCTGGAGCAAACGCTCTTGTATGTCATTGGGTGCCTAGTCTGGCAAGCGCGCGCCGGTCGAGTGCGCTGAGACGCAGACGTTCTTCAGTCCCGAGGTCCCGAGTTCGATTCCCAGACAAGGCAAGTTTAAGTAAGTTCTTATTAATTTATTTATATATGTTTCTTCAAATTAAAGAAGTCTTAAGTGAATTCAAATTTACAATTATTATTAATAATATATATGCAAATTTATAAGAAAAAAAAAATCTCTCTCGGGCGTTCTAAATTTTTTTTAACTTTTATCGGGCGACTATCCCGACTAGGGCTCAGTTTAAGCCATTCCGGGATCAACCCATTATTGAGCCCGTTTGGTGTTAAGTTGAGCCCGAATGGCACAGTTTTTTTTTCTGTGTATACACTGAAAAAATGGTAGCTCTAGCTCTTATAGTCTCTGATATCTAGGTGTTCATACGGACGGACGGACAGACGGACATGTCTATATCAACTCGGCTGTTGATGCTGATCAAGAATATATATACTTTATGGGGTCGGAGATGCACGAACTTAGTATAACCTTTTTACTCTACGAGTAACGGGTATAAAAACTTATTTGTTTTCCAACGTAGCGTTACTAATCTTAGTATATGTTAGTTTTATATGCTTCCACACATTTCTGGAAAAATTGATCAAAATCGTATCACTATAGCATATAGCTGCCATAGAATCGGTCGGTCAAAACACTACACCCAAAAAAATCGTATCAATATTAGTATCAATGCAATTTTGCACAAAATCTTCGTTTTAATGCACGCAACTAATATGTCGGAACCGGCCGGATCGGATGACTATATCATATAGCTGCCATAGAAACAGTCGGTCAAAAAACTACTTCTAGTGAGAAAAACTTTTTTGTTTTTTATCGTAGCGTCCCCAATCTTAGTATATATTAGTTTTATATGCTTTCACATTATTTTGAAAAAAATGATCAAAATCGGATGTCTATAGCATATAGCTGCCATAGGACCGATCGGTCGGAAAATGTGTTTTACTAAGAAAAGTTTTTTTTATGGCATCAAATTGTTATTATCAATGATTTAAAAATTTAAAATATCTGATATCTATATCCTATATAGATTTTACCGGTTAAATCAGTTGGAGAAAAGTTTTTCAAGTGTATTAAAACTTCGGCACAGTCGAAGTTAGCTTTGCCTTCTCGTTTATTATGTTGTTGGCTCACTATATATTCGCTTCTTGTCTTTACTAATTAACAATACTTCATTATATTTCATAGGTACGTAACGATGGGTCTTTATTGTCATGGTGCCGAAACGGCGCGTGTCACCATTATCGACAGTGTCAAGGAATTTGTGCACCAGCATGTACACCTGCTAAATGAAATGCGCTTTCCGTGTGCCTGCGCTGGCAGTGCCAAGCAATACGAGTCGTGCATTAGGTCACATGACTGTTTGGACGCAATGAACGAAACAGAAACTCTGAAGGTGAAAGAGTGCATGATGGATTTTAAGTGCACACCCGATTTCGAGGATATGACACGGCGCTTCGAGATACACCACAAGTTGGCAACGGAACAGCACGTCGCGTTGGACAATTGCAACACATCGGTCGTCTTTTCTATTTCGTCCAGCCCTTGTGTAGCTGGGCGCTGTGGTCGCTTTGGTCGCTGCTATCATTACATGTCAGGCGGCTTCGTGTTCTCCACTTGCGTGTGCATGAAAGGCTACCGTGGCTGGGACTGCACTGAGGATTCGCAGGTGCCCTCGAGCATGTCGATCCTGCTGGCTTCATTGCTACTGACTCTAAGCAACTTGCTGTTCTTTCCCAGCATTTACATAGCGATGCGACGACGCTACTTCACCGAAGGAGTCATTTACTTTTTCGCCATGTTCTTCTCGATTTTCTATCATGCATGTGACTCGGGGGAAGATGAGTACAGTTTCTGCCTGGTCAAGATAGGCGTGCTGCAGTTCTGCGATTTCTACTGTGGTCTTTTGGCAATCTGGGTGACGCTAGTCGCAATGTCCCACGTACGCCCGCAGATTGTCTCTCTGTTGCATATGTTTGGCGCTATTCTGCTAGCATTTGGCACAGAGCTCAACAAGCAAAGCCTGTGGGTATTTCTGGCGCCCGCCTTAACTGGGATCTGTCTAATTTCGACCAGCTGGGGCTTACGATGTGCGAAAACCCGTAAACTGTTTCCGGCACGTCGTTATTTGAGCGTTTTCATGCCACTCGGACTGTGCCTTGTATGCGTCGGCTTGGTATGCTATGCGTTTCTACAGACCAAGCAGAATTATCACATTGTTCACTCCGTTTGGCATATGGTTATGGCACTTAGTATTTTATGCTTACTGCCATCTCGCAAGTCGTTCATGCCGAAGTGCTAGCATTGGGACTCGTATTTCACCAGGGAGCTCCTGCTTGCGGAGCAAGAGTTATTCATGTGAACTGCATAACTGCATGCGAACTTAATAACGCTTTCACAGCTCATACCTCCTCATCCTACGAAAGCCAGCAAATTTGACAGGTCTAATACAACAATACCAAATAAACAGCTACACACATGGTGTACCTTCAATAAGGACTAAATACTCATAAACTTAAAAGACAAACAATCGATTATGTATGTGAAACTGCATTACCCTAAGCACTGGAAGATTATTACCAAGATGCACATTCAAATATGTGAACATCAGCGAACTAATCGAATTGATCGTTCAATGCCAAATAATCCAGACTGCACACTGAGAATCTGTAATTATTTTTAGATATGAATGTATAAACCTATTTGAAAAGCCTTACTAAACTTAATGGAAAGCACACATGCAAAAACACAAAAATGTATTTGTGTACATTGTACATACCTGATGTTAGAAAAATTGCCGACTGCACTTAATTGTTAGTAAGACGATATTAGCAAAAAAAATTGAATACTTTAAAATTATATAATACACAAGTTTAATTAACACATTATATTTCCTTAATAAAACTATACATTCAAAATAAGAAGACAGAATGCATAGTTTTCATTATGTTACAACTGATACAGTCAACTAAAATGTATATAAGTGTACACTTTTTGTATAAATTGTACGAAATTTACGTTCCACATTTTCAATATTTTAAAAACAACATATTGAATTGTCTTGATATCACAAAAAAAAAATACATTTACAAAAAGTTACGCGTTTCTTTAAGTTTCATTAGTATCCTCGAATACAGGTAAGTTACCACACTTGATTTTACCTGATTTAGCGCAGCCGACGCACAGTGGCTCGTTTGGCTGATTTAGCGTTGAAAAAATCATAACTTTTGAACGGAAAGAGATATTTTAAAAATTTTAAAGGGATTATAAAAGAGAATTTAAGTAGCTTTAAAATGAGCCATAGCATGTCTTTGTATGTTAACAGGGTAACTCAGGATCGGCTGCTAAAGTTCATATTTTAATACACAGAAAAGATTTCATGAAATAGGCAAAACATTTTCATTTTTTTTTTAACAATTTATTAAAAATGGTGTTTTAAAACTCACTACAATTAACAAAATTTAATAAAAATATAATTTTATATTCGTTAAAAAATTTTATTTTTATACAAAATTTGTTTTAACTTGGGAATTGTTAATTTTCTTTAAAAATGTTGTCAATTATAGGTATTCATATCATTAGTACTTAATAGATCTAATATTTCTGGTGAATATTTGTTGGTTAACGACTCGAGTGTTTTAATGTGTTTGAGAGATGAGATACGGGGATCAGAGGAGGCCGACCACATGTTGAAAAGGTCCGTGTTTTCTTGATGTCGAGATATTTTGCACGTGTTTGCATATCTTTTCTTTTTGTAGACCTTGTTTTTTGATTCTACGGTTTATTTTGACAACTTTCCCATTGACAAAAGTGTCTGCTCACCATGATCTAATATTTTATGATCAGAAGGAGTTAGTTTTTTTTCGGATATTTTGTACATAACAGATTTCTTGTCTCCTTAGCATATTTTCCATATTTGCATGCATCAACATTTTCACCACAGCTTAAGACATTGAGAATGATCTTAAAATTTTGATGACATCCAGATGAATTCCTGTTAGCTGAGCAGATGCCTCATCGTTGTTGAAGAATCTCCGAGATGTATTTCCATCATTCGTGATTCTAAAGTCCTGCTTAGGGCAGACGACTTTCAGCCCGAGCTCCGCCAAGAACTTTTTTTATATATCCTGTTATCTTCTACTTTTCCTTAGTTTTGTGTTGGCACTGTAATCAGAGTCGCCTCTTCGTTGTTAACTTAACCATGAACTCCATACGTAAGATCCTTGCATTTTCGTCCGTCTCCGATGTCTCAAACTCCTAACATTCCTTTTGCTTCCTCTTGCATGTCAATTTTGATTTGGCTTTGTGATGTCGCTTAAGACTTTTCCATTAATCATAGTCAAGAAGCATTAAAATCCAATCAAAACAACTTTTCATCCTTTATTTTCGACTGGGATTGGCCTCCGTTACCTGCACGTTAATTGACATATATCAGCGGAAAGGTATGCGGGGATATGCAGCTGCAACTTTTACAATACAATAATTATTAGCATACATGATTTGCATGCTTCATTAATCGCGACGAGAGAAAACTTTTTTTTTCCGAGCCTATTAATGTTAAAAAATTAACCCAAAAATACCACCCAAAAAAGTCCACCCAAAACCTGAGTTCCAACATCCATATTTGAAATAATAAAAATGTGTAAGTGCATTTACATTAAAAACTTATCCATCTTTTAAATGAAATCAACAAAATTTAAATCGGAATATCCGTTTGGTTTTTATACGCTCCCAAAGATGACATTTGAAACCAAAAAAAATTCAAATGTTTAAAAAATTATTCAACTTCAAACCACTGTAAAATCTAAAGAAATTGACCAAATTCAATGAACCAAAGTTTTTCTGGCTATCTGGAGTTCCCTTAATTGAATCAAAATATTGTGGTCAAAAATATCGAACATCAAAATTTGACTTTTGCAACGCTAAATCGCCTAAACGAGCCACTTTGCGACGCATAAGACGTCGCAGCTGCGATGAGCAGCTTGTTTTTCAACCGATCTGATTAAGTTTTTCAGAATAGATAGTTATTAGGCCTACGTTAATATGTTTTAAGTAGTTTCAGAGATCGCAGCGATCACACAGAAGGACAGACAGGCGGACATGGCTATATCGTCAGCCAATTTAGATTGACAATTAAATCAAAGTTAAGTGAAACAGATGAGATAAGATGGACATCAAACAAGTTTTTCTCATAAAGACTTATTTTCCAACCGATCGTTCCTATGGCAGCTAAAAGATATAGTCATCCGATCCGGTATAAGTTGCGTGAAGTCAAAAGAAGACTATGTGTAAAATTTCAGCTCGGCTGCTCAGCTTTGCTCTGTTTTGCACTTGCTTTCAAGCAATTAAGTCAATATAAAATTCAGAGTAATAAGTAGCATTAATAACTTTTAACAAAAAAGAAAGCCTTTTCTATTATCCAAAACGTGCTCACTATCTTTCGGACGATTTACTTTTGCTACTAGAACAAATCAAAACATGTATGTTTGTATATAAGGCTGCTGTAAATGTCTCAGCTAGTTTGAGCAATGGGGACCAGTCATGGTTTGGTTACACTCAATGCATATACTTTTGTTCCAGCCAAATCATATTTAAAATAATTGAGAACTGGATTTATAGATATCTTGAAAAATTTACATTTGTTACTCTCCTTCTGCAGACAATGAATCGCGACTAGTCACAGACAAGAGAAAAACAGACTGCTCAAGTTCGATATACAAAGTTGCTTCGAACTAAAGTTGCATTTAAGTACTTTTATAGGAAAATTAATTTAAAACAGCTAGAAAAAAAAACAGCTTAATAGAAAAGTTTTTTGAACCGATCCCTTTTCGACACTGCACCGGTTCCGGTTCAGGTTCGGCCGGAAAAATCCCGAAGTCTCCGACTCCGGAGCGGTTCCACTCCGAGCCGGTTCGCAACTGTACATACAACAACAAGTAAGTAAACAAAATTTAAGGAGAGCAAAGAAGGATCAGTTAACGGATATTATTTTTTACATTCTTTTAATAGATTCTACTGTCAGGTGAGTAGCTCAAAACCAGCATTCGTTATAACTTCTGCGTTATCGAATGTAAGATATTGAAAATTTACCCGAATTTTATTTTAAGTGGTGTTCCTAGTTCTTATACACTTTCAATAGCTCGTTCCAACTGATTTAACCGATATAATTTATATAGGAAGACAGGTATGTATTTATAAATTCAAAATCATTAAAAATATGATTCTTGACTTCAAATAAGTTTTCTCAAAAACTTGCGTTCATCCAAAACAAAAAAAAATATACACTTTGCAAGAGGATAAAAATCAAATCATGGTAGGAACCAAAACCCATTGAATTGCCAACAAAATCAAATTTATTCTACTACTCCAAACCTGCCAACAAGAAGGCATCGTGAAAGTAGAAGATGCCATCAAAGAATGGATACCACAGGAAATTTACATCAAGTAGCCTCGGATTCGGAATCAGAAGAAGATGAAGAACAGGCCCATACATAAATTGAATATAAATCAATAAAATATTTGTTTATATAAAATATTTAATATATAAACAAATTTAAAAATAAAAACTCCCAGTAAATAATAATCAACTCGAGGTGCACACCATAAAAGGTGTTGTATATTTAAATCACAGAATTTAAACTTAAAACAAGTAGAATCTGCCCCACCCATCAAGTATTTTTTATACACTTGAAAAGTGTATATTAATTTTACCCAGAAGTTTGTAACGCAGAGAAATATTAATTTCCGACCCCATAAACTATATATATTCTTGACCAGGACGACGAGCTAAGTTCAGTTCCGTCTTTCCGTCCGTCCGTCTGTCTGTCTGTTTCTACGCGAACTAGTCCCTCAATTTTAAAGCTATCGAGCTGAAATTTCGCACAGAGCCTTTTTTTACTGGACGCAACTAATATGTCGAAACCGGCCGGATCTTTTTGTTTTCCATCGTAGCGTCACTAATCTTGGTCTATGTTAGTTTTATATGCTTTCACATTATTCTGGAAAAATGTATCAAAATCGGATCACTATAGCATATAGCTCCCATAGAAACGGTCGGTCAAAAAACTACTTCTAGTGAGAAAAAGTTTTTTGTTTTCTATAGTAACGTCCCCAATCTTGGTATATATTAGTATTATATGTTTTCACATAATTTTGAAAAAATGTATCAAAATCGGATCACTATAGCATATAGTTGCCATAGGACCGATCGGTCGGAAAATGTGTTTTACTAGGAAAATTTTTTTTTATGGTATCAAATTTTTATTATCAATGATTTAAAAATTGTAGTTATCTGATATCTATATCCTATATAAATTTTACCAGTTAAATCAGTTGAAGTTAAGTTTTTCAAGTGTATTAAAACTTCGGCACAGTCGAAGTTAGCTTTGCCTTCTCGTTTTTGCATAAGTTTCTTGAAAATTATGACATGTTATTAGGTAAAGACACATCATGCCTTGATCCGCCCACACTAAAAGACAAACACATTGTGTTGTCAATAAACAATGAGTTACATGAGAAAAGGAAATGCTAACATAAAAAACACAGGGCAACACTGAATACAAAACTGGTCTCGGTTTTTCTCCATCAGCTCTTGTTTTCCAGAAATCGCGGAAAAACCATTTTGCAGTTTTTTTTGCTTATGGAAAATTTTGGGTGTCACACCAAGCACAAATTTGTAGGTTTATAAGTTTTATGCGATACTACATACATCAATGCAGCCATAAAAAATCAAGCGAGACGCATCAGCAATCGCGAAAGTGACTAAATTGGACTTTGAAGATAACTTTTTCTCAATTTATAGCAAATTTTTCAAAATAAACCGTCGTCTACAACCTAGTGCGTAAATCAGAAAACCAAAACAACTGTTTTAGCATATAGCGTAATATATAAGCTATTTTTACAAATTTTGTTTCACTTTTATCAGCTTGTTGGACTAAGCTACAGCCGTTTTTTCACGAAAAAGTGAATTGAAATTTATGGCAGGACTACTAGATTAATTCACAAAATGTGTATAGGAAATATGAAAAGGCTACTCGATTTAACATAGCTCTTACAATAATAGTCAAACAAATGTAAAATAACATTCCGGCACTACTAGGTTAAAAAAAATGTTCCTTAAATTCATATTTGCTCTATTTAAACAACATCGTGATAACGACATTAAAATTTCATAAATTGGGCTATTTAAGCCCCTTGAGACTAGTATGAGTTTCCAAATTAAAACAAATACATTAAAAAATATATTTGCTTTATGGGGTCGAAGATAATGCGTTATAAATGTGTGCTGCAGTAATCGAAATGAATTAAAATTATAGCGTCAATTAAAGTAAGGGGTTATATTCAGTTTATTAAAAATAAAAAACAATATATAAATCAATTTATCTAAATACTCCCAGAGAATTTCAAGTTGATCTGGCAATTTTTTTATAAACAATTTAAAGCCCACATTTTGGTAAAAAATACAAATTTTAAAAAAAGCTGCCATTTGTCAAATAAAAATGTATTTTCTTATTTCTTCGTTTAATTTCCATATTTTACAATACTTTAACGGAAACTGTTCGGATTTTTCAATTTTGGATGATCAAATCAAGACATATCGTGGTCACTGTAGAAGCTTTTATAATTATAATTTTTACAAATAAGAAATGTTTGTCAAAATAGTTACTTTAATTTGTAAACAAATTTTTACATAATTCAATTGAAAGGTCTTCACACGAAAAATTCTAAATAATCGTTTTTTTGTGGTCCGCTTAACAGTATGTCACCAATTAAATCAATTTAAAACTAAAAAATAGAAAGCTAACATCGGCTACGCCGATGTTTTCAATACCCTTGCAGTTTTCGAAAGGCGCTACCATTGATAACAAAAAAGTTTTTCTCACTAGAATTAGTTTTTAGACCGATCGTTCCTATGGCAGCTATATGCTATAGTCATTTGATTTCGATCAATTTTTCCAGAATTGTGTGGAAGTATATGAAACTAATATATACCACGATTGGTGATGCTACAATGAAAAACAAAAAAGTTTTTCTCACAAGAACTAGTTTTGGGAACGACCGTTTATATGGCAGCTATATGCTATAGTCATCCGATTTCAATAAATTTTTCCACAATTGTGTGGAAGTATATGAAACTTATATATACCACGATTGGTGAAGCTACGATGGAAAACAAAAAAGTTTTTCCCACTAGAACTAGTTTTTGGACCGACCGCTTATATGGCAGCTATATGCTATAGTCATCCGATTTTGATAAATTTTTCCACAATTGTGTGAAAGTATATGAAACTTATATATTCCACGATTGGTGATGCTACAATGAAAAACAAAAAAGTTTTTCTCACTAGAATTAGTTTTAGGACCGACCGTTTATATGGCAGCTATATGCTATAGTCATCCGATTTCGATAAATTTTTCCACAATTGTGTGGAAATATATGAAACTTATATATACCACGATTGGTGACGCTACAATGGAAAACAAAAAAGTTTTTCCCATTAGAACTAGTTTTTGGACCGATCGTTCCTATGGCAGCTATATGATATAGTCATCCGATCCGGCCGATTCCGACAAATGTGCAGCGTATTTGTATTTAAAGACTTTTTGCAAAGTTTGGTCAAGATAGCTTCAAAACTGAGGGAGGAGATAGCAAAGAAACAGACGGACAGACGGACGGACGGACATACGGAAATGAACTCAGCTCGTCATGCTGATCAAGAATATATATACTTTATGTGGTCGGAAATGCTTCCTTCACTGCGTTACAAGCATCGTGACAATTTTAATATACCCTCTGCAAGGGTATAAAAACTTTTTTGTTATCAATGGTAGCGCCTTTCAAAAACTGCAAGCGTATTTAAAACATCGGCGTAGCCGATGTTAGCCTTCTATTTTTATACCCGTTACTTGCAGAGTAAAAAGGGTATACTAAGTTCGTGCAAATGTATGTAACAGGCAGAAGGAAGCATCTCCGACCCCATAAAGTATATATATTCTTGATCAGCATCAACAGTCGAGTTGATATAGACATGTCCGTCTCCCCGTCTGTCCGTCCGTCCGTCCGTATGTCCGTCTGTATGAACACCTAGATCTCAGAGACTATAAGAACTAGAGTTACCATTTTTTCAGTGTAGACTTGTTTTGTCTGCACGCAGATCAAGTTTGATTCAAATTTTTGCCACGCCCCCTCCCGCCCCTGCAATCTGAAAAAAACCTCATATCTCCCACAATTTTAAAAATAGATTGTTCGGACCTTCTAGACATATTTTCATCATTACCTATTGATCCGCCATACATCATTTTATGATCAGATGAACGATAGTAGAGTTGCCACCCCCGCAATTTGAAATATACCTCATATCTTCCACATTTTAGAAAATACATTGTTAAAACTTTCTAGACATATATTTTAATCATCATTACCTATCGATCCGCCATACTTCTTTTCTTGATCAGATGAACGATAGAAAAGTTCACGCCCCCGCAATTTGAAAAATTCCTCATATCTCCCACAATTTTTAAAATAGATTGTTCGAACCTTCTAGACATATATTTTAATCATCATTACTTATCAATCCGCCGTACATCAATTTCCGATCCGATGTACGATAGTAGAGTTGCCACCCCCGTAATTTGGAAAAAACCTCATATCCCCCACAATTTGGGCATGTTGTGATCTAATAAAATATTCTTAAATAAACCTTACCCTGAGTAACGGGTATATCGAAGTCGAGCAGGGCCGACTTCAACTTACGCTCTCGTTATACACTTGAAAAGTGTATATTAATTTTGCCCAGAAGTTTGTAACGACAAGCTGAGTTCAATTCCGTCTGTCCGTCCGTCCGTCTGTCCGTCTGTCTGTCTGTCTGTTTCTACGCGAACTAGTCCCTCAGTTTTTAAGCTATCGAGCTGAAATTTTGCACAGAGTCTTCTTTTTACAGCACGCAACTAATATGTCGGAACCGGCCGGATAGGATGAATATCTTATAGCAGCCATAGGAACGATCAATCTAAGAACTAGTCATAGTTAAAAATGATTTAAAAATTTTTGTCATCTGATATCTATATTCTATATATATTTTTCCGGTTAATTCAGTTGGAGTAAAGTTTTTCAAGTGTATTAAAACATCGGCACAGTCGAAGTTAGCTTTGCCCACTCGTTTTTAATTATTAGAATCAGCTTTATGAATTAAAAATGGTCGGAAAAATTTCGTGCAGCAATAAATTGACATCCATAAAATTTATATTGAAAAATTGTTTTTTGTTATCTTTTATATATGAAATTAAGGATTATTTTAACAACCTTTCAGAAAAATATTAGGATGTTTGTGCAGTTACCATTAACCCAAAAATAATGGCTGCTAAAAGTAGCTAAAATATGTATGGTGTAATAATTTAAAGTTGTTAGGGCTTGTACATGCTCATGCACGTGGTTTTATCACTTAAAGCTTCAGATGTCGATGCGTTCATACAGGCAGACGGACATGGCTAAATTGACTCGGCTGTTAATGCTGATCAAGAATATATATTTTTTATATGGTCGCCAATGTTTCCTTCTGTCTGTTACGTACATTTGCACAACTTCATGACTCCCTTTTACCCATTTTGTTGGATAAAGGCTATAAAAATCTGAATAATCACACTGACCAACGTAATCTCAACAAATATAGAACATTCACATAGATTATGCCTACGAGTCGTAAAAATTTTTTGCACAAAATTATTAATTTTGAACATCCGTCCACATGCCCACCAATTTTTTCTTTTAAACTATTATCCGGTGATATTGACTCTAGTAAGGGCTTGTCCTTTCTTGTCTTACGAATAACGCTCATTATAAATCTTTCCGCAACCTGTTTCTACACTATTACATGTATTACCACCTCTCTTCTATTATAGATGTACGAAATAATTGATTGTTTTATCTTAATCGTTTCACAGTACATTGTTAATTTAACTTTCCACATCTGATCGGCAATTCTTTCTATAGGATAAATCAAATCAAACTTAAATTAAATCGTACTTAATTTATCTTTTAGGACTGGTTTTGCTGACATTTTTTATGTAACACAACTGTTTATAAGTCATCTGTTTGTAATCTATCGTATTGTTACTATACTTTTCGTAAGGAAACTGTTCATCATTGTGATTTTAGTTACAACGAGAAGGCAAAGCTAACTTCGTCTGTGCCGAAGTTTTAATACTCTTTAAAAACTTTACTCCAACTGATTTAACCGGTAAAATATATATGGGATATAGATATCAGATATTTAAAATTTTTAAATAATCGATAATAAAAATTTGATACCATAAAAAAAACTTTTCTTAGTAAAACAAATTTTCCGACCGATCAGTCCTATGGCAACTATATGCTATAGTCATCCGATTTTGATAAATTTTTTCAAAATTATGTGAAAGTATATAAAACTAATATATATACCAAGACTGGGGACCCTACGACAGAAACCAAATAAGTTTTTCCCACTAGAAGTAGTTTTTTGACCGACCGTTTCTATGGGAGCTATATAATATAGTCATCCGATTTTGATAAATGTTTCCTGTATTATGTGAAAGCATATAAAACTAACATATACCAAGATTAGTGACGCTACGATGGAAAACAAAAAAAGTTTTTCTCACTAGAACTAGTTCTTACACCGATCGTTCCTATGGGAGCTATATAATATAGTGATCCGATTTGGATAAGTATTTTCAAAATTATGTGAAAGCATATAAAACTAATATATACCAAGATTGGGGACGCTACAATAAAAAACAAAAAAGTTTTTCTCACTAGAAGTATTTTTTTGACCGACCGTTTATATGGCAGCTATATGCTATAGTCATCCGATTTTAATAAATTTTTTCAGAATTGTGTGGAAACATATAAAACAAATATATTCTACGATTGGAGTCGCTACGATGGAAATCAAAAAAGTTTTTCTCACAAAGACTTATTTTTAGACCGATCGTTCTAATGGCAGCTATATGCTATAGTGATCCGATTTTGATACATTTTTCCAGAATTATGTGGAAGCATATAAAACTAACATGTACCAAGATTAGTGATGCTACGATGGAAAACAAAAAAGTTTTTCTAACTAGAACTAATTCTTAGACCGATCGTTCCTATGGCAGCTATATGATATAGTCATCCGATCCGGTCGGTTCCGACATATTAGTTGCGTGCAGTAAAAAGTAGACTCTGTGCAAAATTTCAGCTCGATAGCTTTAAAACTGAGAGACTAGTTCGCGTAGAAACAGACAGACGGACGGACGGACAAGCGGAAATGAACTCAGCTCGTCGTCCTGATCAAGAATATATATAGTTTATGGGGTCGGAAATGAATATTTCTATGCGTTACAAACTTCTGGGCAAAATTAATATACACTTTTCAAGTGTATAAAAATAAGTATTTATTTACTTGTAGCACTACGATGGTAAATAATACAAAACCAAATTAGGTATTTGAAATATATTTGCATAATTGCTCCTATTAAATTCACATATATTCCTCTCCTTTAGTATGGATCTTAGCCTTTCACTCATCGCACACTGCCCGAACCGTAGCGAATCTCACGCTCAAACTGCTCCGCCTTGAGGGTACCGTCAATACTTTCACAGTTCTTGTTGAAGACGCTGTAGGCGCTCATTTCGTTGCGTTTTTTTGGACTAGTCCGCGTATTAAAGTAAATACCGAACAGGGCGGAGAACATCAGGAAGACCAATCCAAATTTCAATTCAATTGCTATCACATACAGAGTAATCCAGAATAGAAGATAGACAGCCCAAAGAGTGTACTTGAGCACTTTGCTCTCCTCTCTTACATCCGTCGACGTGGTTGCTGGGTCCGCAACGACTTCATCTTCACTGGAGGAAATGGGGTCATCATTTGAAGAATCGCTTTTTGCCTTGGTGGGCTAAATAAAAGAAATGTTAGTTAAAACAGGGAGTTTGCCACTGCAGTGCAATTAAATTGCTAACGTGTTTACATATGTCTTGCTTGTATGTTTGCAATTTATATTTATAAATACGCACACATGTGTGTGTATACATACATGAGTATGTTGTATGTCTATTGTAGTTTCCTTGCTTGTGCCAGTTCCCAGCATCCAGAATTTACGCAACTTTTCCTTAAAACTCTCAACAGTCTGTCTCCTACTTTTCTGTAGACGATATTGTCTTAGCTGTTCTTGAAAATCGGCCATAAAATATATAATACACAAATATAAACAAATGGTCTAAATAGCGATGACACTTGCTCAAATAAATTCTAATCGACTATTCGATATTTTTATAAACCACAAGTTTAGTTGAACTGGTTCATTTCGTTTACCTTTTCCACTATTCACGTTAATAGCGGAGTTACACAGGGCGCATCATTGTCGAAGATGCGAAAAAATGATGCAGGCGTTTAGACCGCAGCCGCATCATTGAAACAGCTGTTCGCCATGCCAAACGTAAACAAACCGAATTAGTAAGAAGAAGAGAACAAATGTATTTTATTGAAATAGAGACAATTATGAGCGATAATATGTTAAATGTGGCACGTGGTGTATTTGGCAACGGTACTGCGTTCACCAAAATGAAATTTTTTTAAATTACGCGGTCCAATTATGTTGTTGTTGCTTATCGAAATTCGATGGCAAAATCAGCTGTTTGCAATCGATGCCGTGAAACAATACTCGATACTCGTCAATATACGGTCACTCTTTCCGCATCATTGCCGCATCATTAAACATGCGGCTCTTCTTCTATCCACAGGTTTCTTATGGGAAACAATTCCGCACCTTCCGTTTAACGGAAAATTTCAATGATGCGGCCGGTCTAAACAGCGTATAAAGTGAAAGCGATTTATTGAACAGTACAGTTCGACCAACAGCGTTCTATGTTTACGTTTTCGTTGATGCGAATGTTCTTTATTATTATAGCATTTTGCTAGTTATTAAGGCATTTCGATGTCGTATTTTAGGCTTGTTATGGTCTAAGTGTACGTATTATTTTGGCAATCTGCTTGGCTATTGAATATCTATGAGTGCACCAGTATAAAATTAATTTATTATAATATAAATCAAATGGTTTTAATGTATACCTACATTTTTTTTTAATATTTAAGACGCCCTATTATTAAAAATAAAAAATAAAATAAAACTGAGTTGCAGATGTAAGTAATGACGACGAAAAGCACCAAAAGCCGTTTAGCTAATAAATTAATTAGATTAGATAAATTAGATTAATTATCAAAACAAACTTCAGTTCCTTTTACAAAGAGTGAGAAGTGAGCAGGCACGAATAAGCTACTCAATCTATCCTGCTTGTGCTGAAATAGCAAAAATCATTAAGAAAAGTGCAGAAGGGCATCGCTACATATTTCCTATTAGCTCTAAGTTTACGTAGATCTAGAATGTCTAATAAAAAAAAAAATAAAATAAAAAATTATTTTTGGATCAGGGCTGCAAACTCCAGATATTTTGATAATATTTCGATTCCGGATATTTGATACGTATCTATAACGATATCGATTCTATATACTAATATTATGTGAAAAAATCGATATTATCAATTTTTTCGATATATTGAAAATAAACTATATCTTAAGAATAAACAGGTCTGTTGAGGTGTCATTTGAATCATATTAGAACCTACATTCTGTCTGCGATAAAATACCCCAAACTTTAAGAGTAAAAGCTTAATGTAAGCTTAAAGCTTTAATGATTTAATATTTTTTACGATTAACATATGATATTTTTTCTACCCCTTACTCGTAGAGTAAAAAGGGTATACTAAGTTCGTGCAAATTCTCCGTCTGTATGTCTATAGATCTCAGAAACTATAAGATCTAGAGCTACAATTTTTTTCAGTGTAGACTTGCACCGTCTGTTCGCAGATCAAGTTTGTTTCAAATGTTTGCCACACCCCTCCCGCCGCCCAAATATATAAAAAAAACCTCATATCTTCCACAATTTTGGAGTTATATTATTAAAACCTCTTAGAGAATTATTTCCTCCATCAATATTTATCGACCCACAATAGATTGTTTCCCAATCAGATGAACGGTAGTAGAGTTGCAACTCCCGCAATTTGTACAAAACCTCATATCTCCCACAATTTTGAAGAAAGATTTTTCGAACCTTCAAGACTTTTCCTGAGTAATGGGTATATCGAAGTCGAGCAGGGCCGATTTCAACTTACGCTCTCGGTTTTAAAATTTGCAACCTTATTCAATTCATATATTTTATAAATATATACATATATGGGTGATTCCATAAAAAATTAACAAATCGGAATTTTTAGGGCAATTAATTTTTCTTTAAAAATTTTCGCGATTTGGTTGGTAAAGAAAATTGGCATAGTTTTAAAGAGTGAGTAATTTAGATGATTGGGATCCGCTGCAATATTTCCGATTTTTATACACTTGAAAAGTGTATATTAATTTTGCCCAGAAGTTTGTAACGCATAGAAATATTCATTTCCGACCCCATAAACTATATATATTCTTGATCAGGACGACGAGCCGAGTTCATTTCCGCTTGTCCGTCCGTCCGTCTGTCTGTCCGTCTGACTGTCTGTCCGTCTGTCTGTTTCTACGCGAACTAGTCTCTCAGTTTTAAAGCTATCGAGCTGAAATTTTGCACAGAGTCTTCTTTTTACTGCACGCAACTAATATGTTGGAACCGGCCGGATCGGATGACTATATCTTATAGCTGCCATAGGAACGATCGGTCGAAAAACTAGTTCTAGTGGGAAAAACTTTTTTATTTTCCATCGTAGCGTCACCAATCTTGGAATGTATTAGTTTTAGATGATTTTACATATTTGTGGAAAAATTTATCAAAATCGGATGAATATAGCATATAGCTGCCATATAAACGGTCGGTCAAAAAACTAGTTCTAGTGGGAAAAACTTTTTTATTTTCCATCGTAGCGTCACCAATCTTGGTATATATTAGTTTTAGGTGATTTTACATATTTGTGAAAAAATTTATCAAAATCGGATGAGTATAGCATATAGCTGCCATATAACCGGTCGGTCAAAAAACTAGTGCTAGTGGGAAAAACTTTTTTATTTTCCATCGTAGTGTCACCAATCTTGGTATATATTAGTTTTAGATGATTTTACATATTTGTGAAAAAATTTATCAAAATCGGATGAGTATTGCATATAGCTGCCATATAACCGTATAACCGTCCGTCCATATGTCCGTCTGTATGAACACCTAGATCTCAGAGACTATAAGAACTAGAGTTACCATTTTTTCAGTGTAGACTTGTTTTGTCTGCACGCAGATCAAGTTTGATTCAAATTTTTGCCACGCCCCCTCCCGCCCCTGCAATCTGAAAAAAAACCTCATATCTCCCACAATTTTAAAAATAGATTGTTCGGACCTTCTAGACATATTTTCATCATTACCTATTGATCCGCCATACATCATTTTATGATGAGATGAACGATAGTAGAGTTGCCACCCCCGCAATTTGAAATATACCTCATATCTTCCACATTTTAGAAAATACATTGTTAAAACTTTCTAGACATATATTTTAATCATCATTACCTATCGATCCGCCATACTTCTTTTCTTGATCAGATGAACGATAGAAAAGTTCACGCCCCCGCAATTTGAAAAATTCCTCATATCTCCCACAATTTTTAAAATAGATTGTTCGAACCTTCTAGACATATATTTTAATCATCATTACTTATCAATCCGCCATACATCAATTTCCGATCCGATGTACGATAGTAGAGTTGCCACCCCCGTAATTTGGAAAAAACCTCATATCCCCCACAATTTGGGCATGTTGTGATCTAATAAAATATTCTTAAATAAACCTTACCCTGAGTAACGGGTATATCGAAGTCGAGCAGGGCCGACTTCAACTTACGCTCTCGTTATACACTTGAAAAGTGTATATTAATTTTGCCCAGAAGTTTGTAACGACAAGCTGAGTTCAATTCCGTCTGTCCGTCCGTCCGTCTGTCCGTCTGTCTGTCTGTCTGTTTCTACGCGAACTAGTCCCTCAGTTTTTAAGCTATCGAGCTGAAATTTTGCACAGAGTCTTCTTTTTACAGAACGCAACTAATATGTCGGAACCGGCCGGATAGGATGAATATCTTATAGCAGCCATAGGAACGATCAATCTAAGAACTAGTCATAGTTAAAAATGATTTAAAAATTTTTGTCATCTGATATCTATATTCTATATATATTTTTCCGGTTAATTCAGTTGGAGTAAAGTTTTTCAAGTGTATTAAAACATCGGCACAGTCGAAGTTAGCTTTGCCCACTCGTTTTTAATTATTAGAATCAGCTTTATGAATTAAAAAATGGTCGGAAAAATTTCGTGCAGCAATAAATTGACATCCATAAAATTTATATTGAAAAATTGTTTTTTGTTATCTTTTATATATGAAATTAAGGATTATTTTAACAACCTTTCAGAAAAATATTAGGATGTTTGTGCAGTTACCATTAACCCAAAAATAATGGCTGCTAAAAGTAGCTAAAATATGTATGGTGTAATAATTTAAAGTTGTTAGGGCTTGTACATGCTCATGCACGTGGTTTTATCACTTAAAGCTTCAGATGTCGATGCGTTCATACAGGCAGACGGACATGGCTAAATTGACTCGGCTGTTAATGCTGATCAAGAATATATATTTTTTATATGGTCGCCAATGTTTCCTTCTGTCTGTTACGTACATTTGCACAACTTCATGACTCCCTTTTTACCCATTTTGTTGGATAAAGGCTATAAAAATCTGAATAATCACACTGACCAACGTAATCTCAACAAATATAGAACATTCACATAGATTATGCCTACGAGTCGTAAAAATTTTTTGCACAAAATTATTAATTTTGAACATCCGTCCACATGCCCACCAATTTTTTCTTTTAAACTATTATCCGGTGATATTGACTCTAGTAAGGGCTTGTCCTTTCTTGTCTTACGAATAACGCTCATTATAAATCTTTCCGCAACCTGTTTCTACACTATTACATGTATTACCACCTCTCTTCTATTATAGATGTACGAAATAATTGATTGTTTTATCTTAATCGTTTCACAGTACATTGTTAATTTAACTTTCCACGTCTGATCGGCAATTCTTTCTATAGGATAAATCAAATCAAACTTAAATTAAATCGTACTTAATTTAGCTTTTAGGACTGGTTTTGCTGACATTTTTTATGTAACACAACTGTTTATAAGTCATCTGTTTGTAATCTATCGTATTGTTACTATACTTTTCGTAAGGAAACTGTTCATCATTGTGATTTTAGTTACAACGAGAAGGCAAAGCTAACTTCGTCTGTGCCGAAGTTTTAATACTCTTTAAAAACTTTACTCCAACTGATTTAACCGGTAAAATATATATGGGATATAGATATCAGATATTTAAAATTTTTAAATAATCGATAATAAAAATTTGATACCATAAAAAAAACTTTTCTTAGTAAAACAAATTTTCCGACCGATCAGTCCTATGGCAACTATATGCTATAGTCATCCGATTTTGATAAATTTTTTCAAAATTATGTGAAAGTATATAAAACTAATATATATACCAAGACTGGGGACCCTACGACAGAAACCAAATAAGTTTTTCCCACTAGAAGTAGTTTTTTGACCGACCGTTTCTATGGGAGCTATATAATATAGTCATCCGATTTTGATAAATGTTTCCTGTATTATGTGAAAGCATATAAAACTAACATATACCAAGATTAGTGACGCTACGATGGAAAACAAAAAAAGTTTTTCTCACTAGAACTAGTTCTTACACCGATCGTTCCTATGGGAGCTATATAATATAGTGATCCGATTTGGATAAGTATTTTCAAAATTATGTGAAAGCATATAAAACTAATATATACCAAGATTGGGGACGCTACAATAAAAAACAAAAAAGTTTTTCTCACTAGAAGTATTTTTTGACCGACCGTTTATATGGCAGCTATATGCTATAGTCATCCGATTTTAATAAATTTTTTCAGAATTGTGTGGAAACATATAAAACAAATATATTCTACGATTGGAGTCGCTACGATGGAAATCAAAAAAGTTTTTCTCACAAAGACTTATTTTTAGACCGATCGTTCTAATGGCAGCTATATGCTATAGTGATCCGATTTTGATACATTTTTCCAGAATTATGTGGAAGCATATAAAACTAACATATACCAAGATTAGTGACGCTACGATGGAAAACAAAAAAAGTTTTTCTTACTAGAACTAATTCTTAGACCGATCGTTCCTATGGCAGCTATATGATATAGTCATCCGATCCGGTCGGTTCCGACATATTAGTTGCGTGCAGTAAGAAGTAGACTCTTTGCAAAATTTCAGCTCGATAGCTTTAAAACTGAGAGACTAGTTCGCGTAGAAACAGACAGACGGACGGACGGACAAGCGGAAATGAACTCAACTCGTCATCCTGATCAAGAATATATATAGTTTATGGGGTCGGAAATGAATATTTCTATGCGTTACAAACTTCTGGGCAAAATTAATATACACTTTTCAAGTGTATAAAAATAAGTATTTATTTACTTGTAGCACTACGATGGTAAATAATACAAAACCAAATTAGGTATTTGAAATATATTTGCATAATTGCTCCTATTAAATTCACATATATTCCTCTCCTTTAGTATGGATCTTAGCCTTTCACTCATCGCACACTGCCCGAACCGTAGCGAATCTCACGCTCAAACTGCTCCGCCTTGAGGGTACCGTCAATACTTTCACAGTTCTTGTTGAAGACGCTGTAGGCGCTCATTTCGTTGCTTTTTTTGGACTAGTCCGCGTATTAAAGTAAATACCGAACAGGGCGGAGAACATCAGGAAGACCAATCCAAATTTCAATTCAATTGCTATCACATACAGAGTAATCCAGAATAGAAGATAGACAGCCCAAAGAGTGTACTTGAGCACTTTGCTCTCCTCTCTTACATCCGTCGACGTGGTTGCTGGGTCCGCAACGACTTCATCTTCACTGGAGGAAATGGGGTCATCATTTGAAGAACCGCTTTTTGCCTTGGTGGGCTAAATAAAAGAAATGTTAGTTAAAACAGGGAGTTTGCCACTGCAGTGCAATTAAATTGCTAACGTGTTTACATATGTCTTGCTTGTATGTTTGCAATTTATATTTATAAATACGCACACATGTGTGTGTATACATACATGAGTATGTTGTATGTCTATTGTAGTTTCCTTGCTTGTGCCAGTTCCCAGCATCCAGAATTTACGCAACTTTTCCTTAAAACTCTCAACAGTCTGTCTCCTACTTTTCTGTAGACGATATTGTCTTAGCTGTTCTTGAAAATCGGCCATAAAATATATAATACACAAATATAAACAAATGGTCTAAATAGCGATGACACTTGCTCAAATAAATTCTAATCGACTATTCGATATTTTTATAAACCACAAGTTTAGTTGAACTGGTTCATTTCGTTTACCTTTTCCACTATTCACGTTAATATCGGAGTTACGCAGGGCGCATCATTGTCGAAGATGCGAAAAAATTATGCAGGCGTTTAGACCGCAGCCGCATCATTGAAACAGCTGTTCGCCATGCCAAACGTAAACAAACCGAATTAGTAAGAAGAAGAGAACAAATGTATTTTATTGAAATAGAGACAATTATGAGCGATAATATGTTAAATGTGGCACGTGGTGTATTTGGCAACGGTACTGCGTTCACCAAAATGAAATTTTTTAAATTACGCGGTCCAATTATGTTGTTGTTGCTTATCGAAATTCGATGGCAAAATCAGCTGTTTGCAATCGATGCCGTGAAACAATACTCGATACTCGTCAATATACGGTCACTCTTTCCGCATCATTGCCGCATCATTAAACATGCGGCTCTTCTTCTATCCACAGGTTTCTTATGGGAAACAATTCCGCACCTTCCGTTTAACGGAAAATTTCAATGATGCGGCCGGTCTAAACAGCGTATAAAGTGAAAGCGATTTATTGAACAGTACAGTTCGACCAACAGCGTTCTATGTTTACGTTTTCGTTGATGCGAATGTTCTTTATTATTATAGCATTTTGCTAGTTATTAAGGCATTTCGATGTCGTATTTTAGGCTTGTTATGGTCTAAGTGTACGTATTATTTTGGCAATCTGCTTGGCTATTGAATATCTATGAGTGCACCAGTATAAAATTAATTTATTATAATATAAATCAAATGGTTTTAATGTATACCTACATTTTTTTTTAATATTTAAGACGCCCTATTATTAAAAATAAAAAATAAAATAAAACTGAGTTGCAGATGTAACTAATGACGACGAAAAGCACCAAAAGCCGTTTAGCTAATAAATTAATTAGATTAGATAAATTAGATTAATTATCAAAACAAACTTCAGTTCCTTTTACAAAGAGTGAGAAGTGAGCAGGCACGAATAAGCTACTCAATCTATCCTGCTTGTGCTGAAATAGCAAAAATCATTAAGAAAAGTGCAGAAGGGCATCGCTACATATTTCCTATTAGCTCTAAGTTTACGTAGATCTAGAATGTCTAATAAAAAAAAAAAATAATTTTTTTTAGATCAGGGCTGCAAACTCCAGATATTTTGATAATATTTGATTCCGGATATTTGATACGTATCTATAACGATATCGATTCTATATACTAATATTATGTGAAAAAATCGATATTATCAATTTTTTCGATATATTGAAAATAAACTATATCTTAAGAATAAACAGGTCTGTTGAGGTGTCATTTGAATCATATTAGAACCTACATTCTGTCTGCGATAAAATACCCCAAACTTTAAGAGTAAAAGCTTAATGTAAGCTTAAAGCTTTAATGTATTTTTTTACGATTAACATATGATATTTTTTATACCCCTTACTCGTAGAGTAAAAAGGGTATACTAAGTTCGTGCAAATTCTCCGTCTGTATGTCTATAGATCTCAGAAACTATAAGATCTAGAGCTACAATTTTTTTCAGTGTAGACTTGCACCGTCTGTTCGCAGATCAAGTTTGTTTCAAATGTTTGCCACACCCCTCCCGCCGCCCAAATATATAAAAAAAACCTCATATCTTCCACAATTTTGGAGTTATATTATTAAAACCTCTTAGAGAATTATTTCCTCCATCAATATTTATCGACCCACAATAGATTGTTTCCCAATCAGATGAACGGTAGTAGAGTTGCCACTCCCGCAATTTGTACAAAACCTCATATCTCCCACAATTTTGAAGAAAGATTTTTCGAACCTTCAAGACTTCGGTCCAAAAACTAGTTCTAATGAGAAAAACTTTTTGTTTTCCATCGTAGCTTCACCAATCGTGTTACATATAAGTTTTATATGCTTCCACACAATTATGAAAAAATTTACAAAAAATCGGATGACTATAGCATATAGCTGCCATATAAACGGTAGGTCAAAAAACGTGTTCTAATCAGAAAAACTTTTTTGTTTTCCATTGTAGCGTCACCAATCGTGGTACATATAACGATTCCGAAAAAATTTTATCAAAATCGGATGACTTTAGCATATAGCTGCCATATAAACGGTCGGTTCAAAAACTAGTTCTAGTGAGAAAAACTTTTTTATTTTCCATCGAAGCATCACCAATCTTGGTATATATTAGTTTCTTATACTTCCAAACAATTCTGGTAAAATTTATCGAAATCGGATGACTATAGCATATAGCTGCCATAGGAACGATCGGTCTAAAAACTAATTCTAATGAGAAAAACTTTTTTGTTATCAATGGTAGCGCCTTTCAAAAACTGCAAGGGTATTTAAAACATCAGCGTAGCCGATGTTAGCCTTCTATTTTTTTTTATGGTATCAAATTTTTATTATCAATGATTTAGGTTAGGTTAGGTTAGGGCGGTTGCTGAAGGGGGGAGACCCTTCAACACACTTAGGCCATTGAGTTGGCCCGTTGTGATGCCGCTTGCGGACTCTTTCCGCATCCATTCCTCCTATTTATGGGGCCTAAAAATTTTTACAACTTATTTATATAGTTCCATTATTGTAGGAACATATTATGGGGCTAGGTCCATCCTGATGCCTGTATGAATCCTGAGATTTGTCTTGGGGATATGACCGAGAGTTCGGAAATATCGGTTAGTAAGTATGAGCCTAGGAATTTCTTTCTTCGACGACTTAGAGCAGGGCACGAGCAGAAAAAGTGTGAGGTAGATTCCACTTCTTCCTCGTCCCTGCAGCTTCTGCAGAAGTCGTTGTAGGGGCACCAAGTCTGGCGGCATGTGTTCCGACCAGCCAGTGTCCGTGATTGACCTGACAACTGCTGCGCAGTTTGCTCTGCCTAGCTTGCATAGGTCCAGAGAGCGTTTTTCGCTGCGATCTGGCCAAGTCAGTCGCGCTGTCCTGCAGGGACGGACTGACCGCCATTTTTGAGTAGCTTTCTGGTCGAAAAGTTCCTTAATGATGAGCCTACGTTTCTATGGGAGCTATATAATATAGTCATCACGATTTTGATAAATGTTTCCTGTATTATGTGAAAGCATATAAAACTAACATATACCAAGATTAGTGACGCTACGATGGAAAACAAAAAATTTTTTTCCACTAGAACTAGTTCTTAGACCGATCGTTCCTATGGGAGCTATATAATATAGTGATCCGATTTGGATAAGTATTTTCAAAATTATGTGAAAGCATATAAAACTAACATATACCAAGATTGGGGACGCTACAATAAAAAAAGAAAAAGTTTTTCTCACTAGAAGTATTTTTTTGACCGACCGTTTATATGGCAGCTATATGCTATAGTCATCCGATTTTAATAAATTTTTCAGAATTGTGTGGAAACATATAAAACAAATATATTCTACGATTGAGTCGCTACGATGGAAATCAAAAAAGTTTTCTCACAAAGACTTATTTTTAGACCGATCGTTCTAATGGCAGCTATATGCTATAGTGATCCGATTTTGATACATTTTTCCAGAATTATGTGGAAGCATATAAAACTAACATGTACCAAGATTAGTGATGCTACGATGGAAAACAAAAAAGTTTTTCTAACTAGAACTAATTCTTAGACCGATCGTTCCTATGGCAGCTATATGATATAGTCATCCGATCCGGTCGGTTCCGACATATTAGTTGCGTGCAGTAAAAAGTAGACTCTGTGCAAAATTTCAGCTCGATAGCTTTAAAACTGAGACTAGTTCGCGTAGAAACAGACAGACGGACGGACGGACAAGCGGAAATGAACTCAGCTCGTCGTCCTGATCAAGAATATATATAGTTTATGGGGTCGGAAATGAATATTTCTATGCGGTAAATTAATATACACTTTTCAAGTGTATAAAAATAAGTATTTATTTACTTGTAGCACTACGATGGTAAATAATACAAAACCAAATTAGGTATTTGAAATATATTTGCATAATTGCTCCCACATTAAATTCACATATATTCCTCTCCTTTAGTATGGATCTTAGCCTTTCACTCATCGCACACTGCCCGAACCGTAGCGAATCTCACGCTCAAACTGCTCCGCCTTGAGGGTACCGTCAATACTTTCACAGTTCTTGTTAAAGACGCTGTAGGCGCTCATTTCGTTGCGTTTTTTTGGACTAGTCCGCGTATTAAAGTAAATACCGAACAGGGCGGAGAACATCAGGAAGACCAATCCAAATTTCAATTCAATTGCTATCACATACAGAGTAATTCAGAATAGAAGATAGACAGCCCAAAGAGTGTACTTGAGCACTTTGCTCTCCCTCTCTTACATCCGTCGACGTGGTTGCTGGGTCCGCAACGACTTCATCTTCACTGGAGGAAATGGGGGCATCATTTGAAGAATCGCTTTTTGCCTTGGTGGGCTAAATAAAAGAAATGTTAGTTAAAACAGGGAGTTTGCCACTGCAGTGCAATTAAATTGCTAACGTGTTTACATATGTCTTGCTTGTATGTTTGCAATTTATATTTATAAATACGCACACATGTGTGTGTATACATACATGAGTATGTTGTATGTCTATTGTAGTTTCCTTGCTTGTGCCAGTTCCCAGCATCCAGAATTTACGCAACTTTTCCTTAAAACTCTCAACAGTCTGTCTCCTACTTTTCTGTAGACGATATTGTCTTAGCTGTTCTTGAAAATCGGCCATAAAATATATAATACACAAATATAAACAAATGGTCTAAATAGCGATGACACTTGCTCAAATAAATTCTAATCGACTATTCGATATTTTTATAAACCACAAGTTTAGTTGAACTGGTTCATTTCGTTTACCTTTTCCACTATTCACGTTAATATCGGAGTTACGCAGGGCGCATCATTGTCGAAGATGCGAAAAAAATTATGCAGGCGTTTAGACCGCAGCCGCATCATTGAAACAGCTGTTCGCCATGCCAAACGTAAACAAACCGAATTAGTAAGAAGAAGAGAACAAATGTATTTTATTGAAATAGAGACAATTATGAGCGATAATATGTTAAATGTGGCACGTGGTGTATTTGGCAACGGTACTGCGTTCACCAAAATGAAATTTTTTTAAATTACGCGGTCCAATTATGTTGTTGTTGCTTATCGAAATTCGATGGCAAAATCAGCTGTTTGCAATCGATGCCGTGAAACAATACTCGATACTCGTCAATATACGGTCACTCTTTCCGCATCATTGCCGCATCATTAAACATGCGGCTCTTCTTCTATCCACAGGTTTCTTATGGGAAACAATTCCGCACCTTCCGTTTAACGGAAAATTTCAATGATGCGGCCGGTCTAAACAGCGTATAAAGTGAAAGCGATTTATTGAACAGTACAGTTCGACCAACAGCGTTCTATGTTTACGTTTTCGTTGATGCGAATGTTCTTTATTATTATAGCATTTTGCTAGTTATTAAGGATGTCGTATTTTAGGCTTGTTATGGTCTAAGTGTACGTATTATTTTGGCAATCTGCTTGGCTATTGAATATCTATGAGTGCACCAGTATAAAATTAATTTATTATAATATAAATCAAATGGTTTTAATGTATACCTACATTTTTTTTAATATTTAAGACGCCCTATTATTAAAAATAAAAAATAAAATAAAACTGAGTTGCAGATGTAAGTAATGACGACGAAAAGCACCAAAAGCCGTTTAGCTAATAAATTAATTAGATTAGATAAATTAGATTAATTATCAAAACAAACTTCAGTTCCTTTTACAAAGAGTGAGAAGTGAGCAGGCACGAATAAGCTACTCAATCTATCCTGCTTGTGCTGAAATAGCAAAAATCATTAAGAAAAGTGCAGAAGGGCATCGCTACATATTTCCTATTAGCTCTAAGTTTACGTAGATCTAGAATGTCTAATAAAAAAAAAAAATAATTTTTTTTAGATCAGGGCTGCAAACTCCAGATATTTTGATAATATTTCGATTCCGGATATTTGATACGTATCTATAACGATATCGATTCTATATACTAATATTATGTGAAAAAATCGATATTATCAATTTTTTTCGATATATTGAAAATAAACTATATCTTAAGAATAAACAGGTCTGTTGAGGTGTCATTTGAATCATATTAGAACCTACATTCTGTCTGCGATAAAATACCCCAAACTTTAAGAGTAAAAGCTTAATGTAAGCTTAAAGCTTTAATGTATTTTTTTACGATTAACATATGATATTTTTTATACCCCTTACTCGTAGAGTAAAAAGGGTATACTAAGTTCGTGCAAATTCTCCGTCTGTATGTCTATAGATCTCAGAAACTATAAGATCTAGAGCTACAATTTTTTTTTCAGTGTAGACTTGCACCGTCTGTTCGCAGATCAAGTTTGTTTCAAATGTTTGCCACACCCCCTCCCGCCGCCCAAATATATAAAAAACCTCATATCTTCCACAATTTTGGAGTTATATTATTAAAACCTCTTAGAGAATTATTTCCTCCATCAATATTTATCGACCCACAATAGATTGTTTCCCAATCAGATGAACGGTAGTAGAGTTGCCACTCCCGCAATTTGTACAAAACCTCATATCTCCCACAATTTTGAAGAAAGATTTTTCGAACCTTCAAGACTTCGGTCCAAAAACTAGTTCTAATGAGAAAAACTTTTTGTTTTCCATCGTAGCTTCACCAATCGTGTTACATATAAGTTTTATATGCTTCCACACAATTATGAAAAAATTTACAAAAATCGGATGACTATAGCATATAGCTGCCATATAAACGGTAGGTCCAAAAACGTGTTCTAATCAGAAAAACTTTTTTGTTTTCCATTGTAGCGTCACCAATCGTGGTACATAACGATTCCGAAAAATTTTATCAAAATCGGATGACTTTAGCATATAGCTGCCATATAAACGGTCGGTTCAAAAACTAGTTCTAGTGAGAAAAACTTTTTTATTTTCCATCGAAGCATCACCAATCTTGGTATATATTAGTTTCTTATACTTCCAAACAATTCTGGTAAAATTTATCGAAATCGGATGACTATAGCATATAGCTGCCATAGGAACGATCGGTCTAAAAACTAATTCTAATCAGAAAAACTTTTTGTTATCAATGGTAGCGCCTTTCAAAAACTGCAAGGGTATTTAAACATCAGCGTAGCCGATGTTAGCCTTCTATTTTTTTTTATGGTATCAAATTTTTATTATCAATGATTTAGGTTAGGTTAGGTTAGGGCGGTTGCTGAAGGGGGGAGACCCTTCAACACACTTAGGCCATTGAGTTGGCCCGTTGTGATGCCGCTTGCGGACTCTTTCCGCATCCATTCCTCCTATTTATGGGGCCTAAAAATTTTTACAACTTATTTATATAGTTCCATTATTGTAGGAACATATTATGGGGCTAGGTCCATCCTGATGCCTGTATGAATCCTGAGATTTGTCTTGGGGATATGACCGAGAGTTCGGAAATATCGGTTAGTAAGTATGAGCCTAGGAATTTCTTTCTTCGACGACTTAGAGCAAGGCACGAGCAGAAAAGTGTGAGGTAGATTCCACTTCTTCCTCGTCCCTGCAGCTTCTAGAAGTCGTTGTAGGGGGCACCAAGTCTGGCGGCATGTGTTCCGACCAGCCAGTGTCCTGTGATTGACCTGACAACTGCTGCGCAGTTTGCTCTGCCTAGCTTGCATAGGTCCAGAGAGCGTTTTCGCTGCGATCTGGCCAAGTCAGTCGCGCTGTCCTGCAGGTACTGACTGACCGCCATTTTTGAGTAGCTTTCTGGTCGAAAAGTTCCTTAATGATGAGCCTACACGTAGCCATGGGCATACCTACATTTTCCTTATCAGGAAGGAGGTCGGTGGTAGTCCCTTGTCTCGCGAGTTCGTCTGCTTTGCAATTGCCCTCTATATCCCTGTGACCTGGGACCCAGATAAGGCTTATATAGGACTGTTCTGCCATCTCCTGGAGAGATCTGCGACAGTCGCTAACTGATACCGAGTTGGTGGATATTGAGCCAAGTGCTTTAATGGCGGCTTGGCTGTCAGAGTAGATGCTTATTGTACTCAGCGTCTGAGCTGAGTACTGTGCACATATTAAGGCTTCCTTGATCGCAAGGATTTCGGCCTGAAAGACACTACAGTGGTCCGGTAGTCTGAAAGAATGACTGATGCCGAGTACTTCGGAGTATACACCGCCACCCACTCTATTATCGAGTTTCGAGCCATCAGTATATATTTGTATTGAGTTCTGCGGTCCTGGCGGACCCTGATTCCACTCTTCTCTAGAAGGGATGAAGATGTGGAAGGGGGTAGAGAGGTGTTCTGTTGGGATACAGTAGTCAGTGACTGTAGGAAGGAGGGAGTTTCCCTGAAGGATGCTAGAGTGACCGAAGTTGGCTGTGCGCCATTGTTTCGATTCTCTCAAGCGAAGAGCAGAGAGGGTAGCTACCCTATATCCCATCTGCTCAATAGGGGATATGTTCAGGATAGCATCGAGAGCGTCACTAGGAGTGGTGCGGAGTGCACCAGTGATGCAAATTTCAGCCATGCGCTGAACCTTGGAAAATCTGCGCTGTTGGGCTGTCTTTTCCAGGACCGGCCACCATACTGTTACTCCGTACAGTAGGACCGGTCTAACGATTGCCGTGTAGATCCATCGAACTATGTTTGGGGTCATTCCCCATTTAAGTCCGATAGTTTTCCTACACGCGTAGAGGGCGACGGTTGCTTTCCTGACCCGTTCATCAGAGTTCAGGTTCCAGTCAAGCTTCCTATCTAATGTGAGGCCTAGATATTTGGCACTGTTACTGAGTTTAAGAGTTTCTCCACTGAGCTTTGGAGGGACAACAAGGGGGATTTTGTACTTCCTAGTGAAGAGTACAAGCTCTGTTTTGGATGGGTTAACGCTCAGTCCACTTTTCCTTGCCCAGTTGGTTAGGGTTTGAAGGGATGCGGTCATGCGATCGCATAAGGTTTGAGGGAACTTTCCCGAGAAGACGATAGCAACATCATCCGCATACGCGATCACTTTGCAGCCACCCCCTTCCATTGAACGCAGTAGCGCATTCGCAGCTACGTTCCATAGAAGAGGCGAGAGTACCCCTCCTTGTGGGGTGCCTCTACTGACGAATCTGCTGCATGTCGACGTCCCCAGTGATGCCTTGACTGTCCTACATATAAGTAACTGACTGACAAGACTCACTGTTTGGGAGTCGACCCTCAGATTCGTTAGCGCTTCTGTGATTACGGATGGGAGAATGTTGTTAAATGCGCCTTCGATGTCCAGGAATGCCGCGAGGGTGTATTCCTTACATTCTAGAGATTTTTCTATAATCGTAACAATTGAGTGCAGAGCTGTCTCAGTAGATCTGCCTTTCCGGTAGGCGTGCTGGGATTCTGACAGGTGAGAGAGCGGTATGGTTGCTCTGAGGTGAAGACCTAGAAGTCGTTCCATGGTCTTGAGCATGAAGGACGATAGACTGATGGGCCTAAAGTCCTTGGGGGAGACGTGCGAGGCTTTGCCCGCCTTGGGTATGAAGACCACCTTGGTTTGTAGCCATGGTTCTGGTATTATGCCATCCGAGAGTACACCCTCGAAGATGGTTTGAAGCCATCTGATGGCTGTTTTTCCTGCATGGATGAGCTGGGCCGGAATAATTCCATCCGGTCCAGGGGATTTGTAGGGGCCGAAGCTTCTAATAGCCCAGCTTATGTTGTTACCTGAGAGTAAGTTAGGAATTGATGGGTTGTCAATGATGATTTGAACATCCCGGAAAGTGTGTGTTCATGAGGATGTCTAAAGATTCCTCGCTGGAAGTGGTCCAGGAATTATCTGGTTTCTTTAGATAGCCTAGGGAGGGGGTTGTCTTGGATAGAATCTTCCGGAGCCTTGCGGCTTCCGAAGTGTCTTCTATTTCACTGCAGAACTTTTGCCAAGAAGATCTTTTGGCTTTCCTAAGCTCCTTCTTATAGGTGGATAGGCCAACTTTATAGTTCTGCCAGGCCTGCTCGCCTCCACTGGTTTTTGCAGAATTAAATAAACGCCTGGCGTTTTTCTTAAGCTCCCTAGTGTTGGGTTCCACCAGGGGGCTTTTTCCCCTTCCCCTTCGAGGTGCTGAGGGGACAGGATCTTTTCAGGGCAGTATTGCACGCATTCGTGAAAGTGCTGATGAGGGACATCGTACGCTCTGGACTGTTTCTCCAATCGGAGGGGTCTCGGGTAGCGTTCGATGTAGAATGTCTGAATATTTTGACCAGTTGGTTCGTCTAAAGTTTCGGAACTGAACTGGTGAAGGTGTAGAGAAATTAATGACTGTTTCAACGTAACGGTGGTCGGAGAAAGAGTGATCTTCAAGTACCCTCCAAGAACCACCTGATCTTGAAGGGCGTGGGAAATAAGAGTGAGGTCCAGGACCTCCTTCCTATTTTTGGTTATAAATGTCGGTTCATTGCCTCTGTTGCAGATGACCAACTTGGAGGACAGGATGTAATCAAAAAGTAACTCACCCCGTTCGTTTGTATTTGTACTTCCCCATTGGCTGTGATGAGCATTTGCGTCGCAACCGATCAGGAGTCCAACTCCTCCTGGCCTCGCTATCCGCGACAAATGCTCGAGAAGTTCGTGTGGTGGAGGTCCGTGATGGTCGTGGGCCATATAGTAGCGCTTAGTCTGATTGGTACAGCACCTTCCAGACTAATCGCAGTGTTGTCTTCATTACTGAAATTGTTAAGCAAAAAATACAGGGAGACCTTTTTGCAAGAATGCAGGTACGAGTTTTACCTTGGTTGGGGGCTACTATTAGCGTGTAGTCCTGTGATTTAAGTCCTAGAACCCTGCCTCCGCTTACCCAGGGTTCCTGAATCAGGACGATGTCTGCTCCGTCTTTGGCGAGACGAAGCAGGAGAGCAGCTGCTGCTGCTTTACAATGGTGGAGGTTTATCTGGAGGATCCGGAAGAATAGCTCCAGGAACCACCTCCACCGTCGTTTTATCAGAGTCAGCGAAGGGATCACCAATCAGTGAGTTTTCCTCCTCTTCGCCAACGTCTGAGAGGACCACGTCAAGGTCCGTGTCCAGCTCCTCCTCAGCGTCCGAGACGTCGACATCCATCTCCAGATCAGGCTCCTCGGTAGTCGGTTTTCCCGCTGGAACATCCGAACGATACACTCGTACTTTTACCCTTCGGTAGCCGTACTTGACTGTACCGTCCGACTGCTCTAGCAGGTCCACCGACTCCTTATTGAGTATCAGAATGATCTGGCGTGCATTGCCTGACGCCTCTTCCACTTTTACCACACGCCAGTTGCTCGTGGGTAAGTGAGGGTTACAGAGCTGGAACATCTCCAGGATCTCTCCCTTTTCCTCCGGCTGCACAGACACCCAAACACGTGCTCGAGGTCTAACAGGGACGTCCTTCCAGTCAACAGCGACTAGCTGGGCGCCCGGGTAAACCTCTCCAAGGGAAGCCACCACACCCTTAAAGATTTCGGCCGAGCGGACATCATCGCACGCGATAACTTTCACGAAGCTTTGATGCCACCCGGCGTCCTCACAAGAGTGCGGAGCTCCCCCGCATGCCTTCGCGTCCTTAAGGAACCTCTTCTGCAGCTCGGCCTCAACGATGTTCCACTTGTCACGAGGGATCTGACCATCAAGGTTGCCTCTGTCAAGAACACCAATGATGACCTTATCCCTCGCGACCTCCGCGAACGATCGATTCGCCGGCTGCGTCTTAGGTCGTTTGGGCTTCGTCGCAGTCTGCTCTGGCGACCGCTGCCTCTTCGCCGTTTGCGGGGCCACTTGAGTGCGTGGCTTGCCTGGCTGAAAGTCTGGGATCACGCTCCTCGCCCATTCCATCAGCTTGAGTCCCTCCGGAGATGTGTCAGGATCTCCGCGGAGGTTTCTTCCCAGGATAAAGGCTGCCCGACGTTTTTCTCTAAACGTCGGCTTTATCTCTGGTGTTTGCTTCGGGACAGGAGCGTTGGAGAATGCCCCCTGGATACCCAACACCGAGCTTAGTCCCAGATGCACGTTTGCAGGTGGTGTTCCAACTCGATGGTGGTGTATCCGGGTATTTCCTGATAGGGAGGGAAGTCGGTGCATTCACCGGCTCCCCACTTCCAACACCTTCCGTCTCGTGACGAAGGGATCGGCTCATTAGCATTATCCCTCGTCAGCGCTTGACTGGTGACAGGCAGGCTGCCTCCAGATTTAGAGGGAATAAAATTCCCTTCCGGTTTGTTTTGGGAAGAACCGGGCTCCCCTTTAGGTTTGGTAATTGTATTCATTTTGAAGTGATCAGTGCATGCACTTGTTCAGATGCTTGATACTGATCCACGCGCGGCATCAAATATGTACGGCCGTAACTGTATACACCGTCGGAAGTGTGACTATACTCTCCACGCGAGGGCGGCTGGTAACAGATCCTTGGTACGGTCATGTCTCTGCCAAGGGTGCTGGCGAATGGTAGTCAGGCGAGAGAGACAACTCTTAAAAACCCTCAAATCTAAGGTGGAACAGCATATGCCGAAAGATGAATGGCCGAGGGGGCGTCTCTGGTCTTTAGTATGCGGACTCTGGATACCTGCCGACCTCCAGTTTTAATTAGGCTTCCCACGGCACTGCGGGCTATGTCGTGGGCGACATGCATTCCCGCCTACTCGTGGGGACTATCAATGATTTACAAATTTTAAATATCTGATATCTATATCCTATATATATTTTACCGTGTTAATCAGTTGGAGTAAAGTTTTTCGAGTGTATTAAAACTTCGGCACAGTCGAAGTTAGCTTTGCCTTCTCGTTTTATTTAGTATAAATATTTGTTATAATTCTGTTCTAAAAGTGCAATACAAATGCAAACATCCTATCATTGCTTTTCGCAAAAGTAAGTAAAATATGTTTAGTTTGAGAAAAAACAAACACTTGTTATGAAATTCCAGTGGAAAGGGGAAGTCAGCGATTGATGTCAGTACCAGGTCGAAAGATGACAATTCGTGCGACGTCTATTTCAGGGTGAATATGCTCAACTTAGAGACCGAAAAACGTCATGTGGGCCAAAGAAGTCAAAAACCGCAAATCAGAATTGAAGGATAAACATATAGAAAATGGATTTCATATTAAACAAATGGAGCTGGAGAATTTTTTGAACGAATTCTTAAACTAGAACTAGTACCAAAGAATTTAAAATACTGTTTGGGCTGAACACTTTGTAGTTTAGTTTTTAAATCATTGTCTCACATTTCCATACATATTATTATTAATCTCAATATTTGCATTATTAATCCCATTGTATTTAATATCGATATCTATTGTTCTCTCATGAATTACTTTCATTGTATGCACTTGCTTTCTTAAAATCCACATTGAAGTGGTACTTATGTTGTTCCTTAGGCTAACACGAAAGAAATTGAAAACAGTCACCAATTTAAAAGAACAAAGTTGTCTGTTGTTAAGAAACCCAACATTCAAACGAGAAGGCAAAGCTAACTTCGACTGTGCCGAAGTTTAAATACACTTGAAAAAGTTTACTCCAACTGAGTTAACCGGTAAAAATATATAGAATATAGATATCAAATATTTTAAACTTTTCATATTTAATAATAAAAATTTGATACCATAAAAAAAACTTTTCTTAGTAAAACACATTTTTCCGACCGATCCGTTTAATGGCAGCTATATGCTAAGTCATCCGATTTTGATACATTTTTTCGAACTTATGTAAAAAAATATAAAACTGATATATACCAAGATTGGAGACGCTACGATAGAAAACAAAAAGTTTTTTTCACTGAAGTAGTTTTGGCCGACCGTTTTATATGGCAGCGATATGCTATAGTCACCCGATTTTGATAAATTTTTTTAAAATTATGTGAAAGCATATAAAACTAATATATACCAAGATTGGAGACGCTACGATGGAAAACAAAAAGTTTTTCTCACTAGAAGTAGTTTTTTGACCGACCGTTTATATGGCAGCTATATGCTATAGTCATCCGATTTTGATACATTTTTTCAAAATTATGTGAAAGCATATAAAACTAATATATACCAAATTGAAGATGCTACGATGGAAAACAAAAAAGTTTTTCTCACTAGAAGTAGTTTTTTGTCCGACCGATTATATGGCAGCTATATGCTATAGTCATCCGATTTTGATAAATTTTTTCCGAATTGTGTATGAAACATATAAAACTAATATACTACGATTGGTGACGCTACGATGGAAAAATAAAACATTTTTAGCTCACTAAGACTTATTTTTCGACCGATCGTTCCTATGGCAGCTATAAGATATAGTCATCCGATCCGGCCGGTTCCGACATATTAGTTGCGTGCAGTAAAAAGAAGACTCTGTGCTAAATTTCAGCTCGATAGCTTTGAACTGAGAGACTGGTTTGTAGAAACAGACAGACAGACAGACGGACAGACAGACAGACAGACGGACAGACGGACGGACGGACAAGCGAAATGAACTCAGCTCGTCGTCCTGATCAAGAATATATATAGTTTATGGGGTCGGAAATGAATATTTCTATGCGTTACAAACTTCTGGGCAAAATTAATATACACTTTTCAAGTGTATAAAAAGGTTAATTATTTATTCGCTGGCTCAACATTTTGGCGAGCGTGACAGGACGACACAGTCTGGAAGAAGACAGTTTGTCCATCTGTTAAAGAACTCGCAGTTTTACTGGAACGAATTGCCAACTGGCATTACCAATACTAGCGCAGGGTGCTAGTCATCAATTACCCAAATTATCGCTGCCGCTGACTCGCCAGGAGTTCGGAGCAACTCGATCGTAGGATCATCACCCTCCTGCTTCTACAGAAGTTGTCAACCACGCGATCAACGAAAACGGTAATCTTTACACTGCTTTCTCTCTATATAAAGAGTTTGTCCTCACTGACTGACTGACTGATTCACTGATTGGCAATCAACGCAAAGCCTGAACGGTAAGAGATAGAAAGCTGAAATTTTCACAGAAGTTTCCTTATCAGTTGAAAGTGGGCACTAAGGCTGGGTTTTGGAAAATTACACTCCCAAGGGGTAAAAAATTTCCCGGAAAAGCTACCATTGGGAAAATTTTGTTTTTCATCCGATTGACTTGAAATTTGGTATGTAAGTAAAGTAAGCGAATTAATTGGACACCTGTTTCCCAGAAAATCCGCCCACAAGGAAAATGGCCGGAAAATTGACTTCAAACTCGGTTTGTGAGGATGGTAAGCAGAATAATTAATCTTGAGATTTTCCGATGATGGAAAATCCGCCCGAAAAGTCGGGAAATTCCCGGAAAATTCCATATGGAAAAATCTATTTTTTATCCAATTGACTTCAAACTCGGTTTGCAAGCATAGTATGCAAAATAATAAGACATGAGATTGTCTGATGGTGGAAAATCCACCCACAAGGAAAATGCCCGGGAAATTCTATATGGAAAAACCTATTTTTCATCCGATTGACTTCAAACTCGGTTTTGCAAGCATAGTATGCAAAATAATTAGACATGAGATTTTTCGATTGTGGAAAATCCACCTACAAGGAAAATGCCCGGAAAATTCTATAGGGGAAAACACTATTTTTCATCCGATTGACTTCAAACTCGGTTTGTAAGGATAGTATGCAAAATAATTAGACATGAGATTTTCCAATGTTGGAAAATCCGCACGAAAAAGTCGGGAAATTCGCGGAAAATTTCATCTGGTAAAACCTACTTTTAATCCGATTGGCTACAAAATCGGTTTGTGATCACATTATAGAAAATAATTATACATTTGATTTCTTGGTGGTGGAATTTCCGCGCACAGGCAGGAATAATGGTGGGCTTATTTCGGTTCAGTGACAATGGCTATTTGTGAGCCGATCTGAATAAAATTCGTTTTTGTAAGCTCTAGGGTCAGAATAAATGGAAACACGTGTTTTTATACACTTGAAAAGTGTATATTAATTTTGCCCAGAAGTTTGTAACGCATAGAAATATTCATTTCCGACCCCATAAACTATATATATTCTTGATCAGGACGACGAGCCGAGTTCATTTCCGCTTGTCCGTCCGTCCGTCTGTCTGTCTGTCCGTCTGTCTGTCTGTTTCTACGCGAACTAGTCCCTCAGTTTTAAAGCTATCGAGCTGAAATTTTGCACAGAGTCTTCTTTTTTCTGCACGCAACTAATATGTCGGAACCGGATGGATCGGATGACTATATCTTATAGCTGCCATAGGAACGATCGGTCGGAAAATAAGTCTTAGTGAGAAAAACTTTTTTATTTTCTATTATAGCGTCACCAATCTTGGTATATATTAGTTTTAGATGATTTTACATATTTGTGGAAAAATTTATCAAAATCGGATGAATATAGCATATAGCTGCCATATAAACGGTCGTTCAAAAAACTAGTTCTAGTGGGAAAAACTTTTTTATTTTCCATCGTAGTGTCACCAATCTTGGTACATATTAGTTTTATATGCGTCAACACAATTGTGGAAGATTTTATCAAAATCGGATGACTATAGCATATAGCTGCCATAGGACCGATCGGTCGAAAAATGTGTTTTACTAAGAAAAGTTTTTTTTAAAAGTATCAAATTTTTATTATCAATGATTTAAAAATTTTAAATATCTGATATCTATGTCCTATATATATTTTACCGGTTAAATCAGTTGGAGTAAAGTTTTTCAAGTGTATTAAAACTTCGGCACAGTCGAAGTTAGCTTTGCCTTCTCGTTTTTATTTCGGGAAGTTCACTGCAAAGGTCAGAATATGTATTAAATTTGGTGTAAAAGCTATATGGGCCAGTTAAATAGGATAAAGTTCTTAGCTTTGCGCACACTCACCCTCGAGGTCGGATAATGGGTTGCGGGAGTGGTTGAAGGGGTGTACGCTCAATGGACCAAATAGGTGGAAAATAATTTTCTCAGTTCTGAAGTTCGGAAAATGGGGGCGGGGGTTGGATCATTGCCAAACGTTTATTTCATCATTTTGGGGGCATTACTGATGGTGGCGAAGCGAAGCGCGCCGGGTTATATGCTAGTTCTCATCATATAAGTATATATACAATACATTTAACTCAGCGCTGCGCTGTATGCATACCGTTGTTTTCTTATTCCCTTCTGCATTTCGTCTTTCGTCTCAAATTTGCAAATCAATTAACTCAAGTTTAGCGGAACTTATCTATTTCTTCTTTGGCTGTGTATTGCATCGCAATTCACTCAACTTACGTTTGTGTTGTATAGTAAGTGTCGCTGATAAGCTCCACTCATATCGAAAATTGAGTCAAACTGCAAACATGACTCCAAACAAACACTTAGTAAACAACGTGCTTCTGCTAGGAAACATTTGGATAACTTAGCCGAGAAAATTAAGACCGAAGCAGACATGGCCAGTCTTTCAGTTTTGGAGTGTAGATTGCACCTTCTGGAAACATATTTTACAGAAGTTAGTCATTACCAGTTGCAGATCGAGAATATCAACCCAGGCGATGAGTTGCGTTCAGACTTGGAAGAGGTGTATATTGAGGCAAAGGCGGCATTGTTCAGACGATTAAGGCATAGGCGGGAAACAAGCGAGGAGACAAGTATTCTTAATACAACAGCGACCCAAAATCGACTTCCTTCGTTAAAGTTGATAAAATTTGACGGAAAATATGGCGAATACAAGAGATTCATGTCGTTATTCCTCAGTATGGTTCACGATGACAAATCTATTTTAGTGATTGACAAGTTTAATTACCGGCTCAGTTGTTTGTCTGGACCAGCACTCAGCGCGATCGAAAAGTTCCATGTTACAGAGGAAAACTACCCAAAGGCGCTTCAAAAATTGAAGACACGTTACGACAAAAGGTTTTGATCTTTTTTGAGCATATTTCAAACCTGCTTAACATGGAGCCGATGTCAAAGAAGCTAGGCGCGTCGCCTCTTCGAGCAATTTTAGATACAGCATCCGCAATACGTAGTTCCCTTTTGTCATTAGGGTCAGAGGCTGACATAATGAATTGTATTATCATTCAACTAGTATTGTCTATAGTGGATGCAAAGATCAAATTAACGTAAGATTCGAAACGAAACTTTGAGACATTGCCAACGTGGGACGAATGTTATAAAATATTATCAAGGCATTGTCAATTCCTAGAAAGCCAATCTAGGCTTCCTTCAGGGGAACAGAAAAGAGCAAACGGCAAGCTCTTCCCAACGAAAGGTGTACGTGAATTCGCAATCAAATTGTCTACACTGTCGTAGCAGGACATGCCTGGAAAACCTGCAAATATAAATGACGCTGTCATGTGAGCAAAGGAATTCACAATTCATGTTTACATAGATTTGCAACCACACAAATGACACCGCAGAAACTGGCACCTCAGCAAAGAACCCAAGGTGGTTCAACACAAACAGTAGCAACATCTTTAGTACTACAAACAAACCGTCGTGTAATGATTCCCACGATTCATCCTAGATAAATATGGGTTATACCAGCCAGCTAGAGCATTATTAGATTCATGTTCAGAGATCAATTTTATGACAGAAGAGTTTGCAAAACGGCTTTAGATCAAATTCAAGCGAACTAGGCAGGAAGTTTCAGGAATTTCTGATGTGCGGACTGAGCTGCAGTTTTAGTGACAACTACATTAAAGTCACGAACATCCCACATAGTTTGTTGTCTCAGTTTGGCGTAAGCTAATCCATTTCCTTGAACCATCCTGATCGTTTTGTCTCTACCTCAGCTTGGCACATTCCAAACGGGATCGAACTAGCAGATCCGCTGTTTTACAAACCACAAAAGATTGACTTGCTGAACAGCACACAAGAATTCTTTGACCTGCTAAATGGAGGAAAAATCTCTTTAGGCGAAGGACTACCATGTCTAGTCAATACAGCGCTAGGATGGATAGTTGGCGGAAAACTGAATCTGCCATTAGAAGAGCACAGGCACGTAGCTGCGTGCAATTTGTCCATATCTCAATCTTTAAATCAAGCTGTAGAAAAGTTCTGGCAAATTGGTGAATTTTTCCAGGAACCAGAAGAAAACAACGAATGTGACAATCACTTTACTAAACATGTTAAAGTACTTGAAGATGGCCGAATTCAAGTCAAATTGCCATTTAAGGAGACACCGGAATTATTAGGAGATTCATATATAATCGCTGAGCGTCGGTTCTTTATTTATTATTATATTTAGAACGTCGACTCAATCGGAATCCAGAACTTCAGAGAATGTACACAACATTCATGCCCGAATATCTTCAGTTTGGCCACATGAGTCCAGTCAAGGAAGTAGATCGGACGAAACCCCACTATGTGATCCCACATCACAGCGTGCTAAGACCAGATAGCACTACAACATCACTACGCGTTGTATTTGACGCATCGGCCCGAACTACGCCGTCTACTTCTCTTAATGAGATTCTTATGGTTGGACCTAAGCTTCAACAAGATCTGATCATTACAATGTTGTCCTTCCGCTTATACAGATATGCTCTCACAGAAGACATATCAAAAACGTACCACCAGTTTTCGGAACATCCAGAAGATCGAAATTATCAATTAATACTTTGGCGAGATGATAGTAATGAATGTTACTTATGAGATGTATTGCGTTCCGTATTTAGCCATCAAGAGTTTATTGCATATCGCCAACCTATATGAAGCCGAATTCCCGATTGGAGCTGCAGTCCTACAGCATAACATGTATGTAGACGACATGTTAACAGGAGCAGATAACGTTGAGATGCTGCAGACCAAGGCGGATGAAGTAACGAAGATTCTTGGTAAGGCAGGATTGAAATTGGCCAAATGGAATTCCAAACATCGACAATGGACGGATGGAGCTCAAGAAGTCAATTTTAAATTGGATGATCGAGATATCACAAAAGCACTGGGTACTCAGTTAGTCTTTGTCAGCCAACGCAGCCGGACGTGTTATCTTCGCTCTCTTATTGGTTTTGATTTTTTGAAGTCTAATAAACAATTTAAATTTCTTAATGCCTAACTTGTACAATCAAGTATTAAGCCTCAAGCCACCTGTTGTTTGACATAAGCATACATTGTCTATAAACATTGTCTAAAAACAACAATAAGTTCTCAAAGAGAGTGATCAAGTGACACACAAGCTTTAAGCCATTGGTTTTGTTTGATTGTTGCTTAGTCTCACCGAATGCAATAGAAGCTTGCGGTAATACTCAGCAGAGCTGCTCTCCCCCGCTTGTGATTGTTGTTATTGCTACGCGCTCTACGTATTGCTGCTGCATCGCGATCGTTGACCGCACGCTGCTACGACGAACACCCGCCTTCCCGCCCTTGTGGACTGTTGTTTGGTCTTCGTTTCAAATTGTAACAAGTGCATTACTGTTGCGCTTTGTTCCCCCCGCTTACCATTGCTTGAACGTTTGGATATTCGCTCTGTGGATAACTCTTCGACTGTGCACAGTGGTCCATTGCACTAGAATTTACCAATCAATATGGATGTAAATGCTCCATGAAAAAGTGCGAGTTTGGTGGCAATATAGTTTGTGACCAATTTTTAATATGTTGGCTTTGCAACAACAGTGCACATATCAAATGTACTGGTCTAAATGGTCGTGTAAACGACATCATCTCCAAGCGGATCGGATTGACCAGGTCATGTGCTGATTGCCGCGAAATAGAAAACGAGATGCGCACATTTATGAGGCAAGCCCGAACTGGATTTAAGGAGGTTCATAGTGAATTTTTGAGGCTTGGTGAGAGATTCCTTGCTCTGGAGTCCCAGTTTCTAGGCCTTAAATTGCTTAGTGAATCTCCTAAGAGGAAAAAATGTGCTCCTCAAAGCACCTCGAACTTGCTAGTGCTCCTATGCTTTGCTCGCCCTCGAGCCCATTTCCACCGGAATCGTTCCTAACTCCGACTGGTGTGGCATCTAATATGCATAGTGCTCCCCAACTACCTGAACCTGTTCCTGCAGCCGTTTCTGTTCCTGCTGCCGTTCCCGCTGCCGTTTCTGCTGCTGTTCCTGTTCCTGCTGTTTTAGCATGCGGTCCTGCCGCTGTTTCTGCAGTAGTTTCTGCAGATGCTCCTGCTGCTGTTCCTGCCGATGCTCCTGCCCCAGTTCCTGCTTTTTGTTTCTCCTGTAATTGCTGCTGTACTTTCTGAAGCAGTTCCTACTGTAGTTCCTTTTGGAATTACAAATGCCGTTCCTACGGTTAGTGTTGCTGCACCCCATAATGCTACACCAGCTACCATCATCTCGCAACCTACGTCCGGTCGCCGTGATGCTCCTGTTCCTGATGCCCTTGTGACCCTCACTGCTGTTCCACCAGTTGACCTAAACATAAATTTAACAGCGGTTGCACCTCCTAAATCAATATTTGTATCCCGACTAATGGGAACCGCTACGAATGCTCTGGTCAAACGTTATATTTGTTCTAAACTCAATATTTCTGAGGTTAACGAGGTTATGGTCAGAAAATTCAATTTTAATGCTAGAAGAAAGATTTCTTCCTTTAAAATAACGATGCCCGAAAAATATATTGAGAAAGCGCTCTGCCCATCTTCATGGCCTGATCATACAGTAACTCATTTATTTAGAGATAATCAAGCCGCTATCAATGAACCTTCTCCTTCCGTAAAGGTTCCAAAAAACTTAAATCAGTAGTTCCTTTTACAATTTGCTTCCAAAATGTTAACAGTCTTCGCGGTAAGCTTAGCACATTATATAGCAGTAGTGCTACCTTTACTCATGATGCAATTGCTTTTTGTGAGACTTCTCTTCACCCGGAAATAAACAATTCTGAAATCCTGACAGATAACTTCTTTGTGTACAGATTTGACCGTCCTAATCGTCGTGGTGGTGGTGTCCTTATTGCGGTAAACGCGGTTTGGGCATCCCAACAAATTCTTGTTGACACTTCGTCAAACATCGAGATTATTGTTGTCAAAATACGGACACATGAATATAATATCTTCATAATATGCTCATATATTCCACCGGCTTCTGACCTTGCTATTTACCTATGCCATACTGAACAAATCCAGCACATATCGTCTCTTTTAGGTGATCGTGACCGTTTGATAGTTGTTGGTGACTTTAATATTCCTCATATTTCTTGGTTATCTTGTGAAAATTCAAACGAACTCTATCCATCTGTTCAACATGATTTTGTTGATTTAATGGCGGAGCTTTCTCTTGGCCAAATAAATTGTATATCTAACAGTATGCACAGACTACTTGATCTTGTCTTTATCAATGACATTTCCAGCTCGGTTGTATCCAGAGTGCCACCGCTATCGGTACCTGAGGATGGTTACCATCCTACTCTACAGATTGAGATGGAATTTGAGACATCGAATTTACCTACAGCCAAGTTAAATCATATAGATGCTTTTTTTTTTTTCGTAAAGCCAATTTTTCTGCCATCAATGATGCGTTCATGAATATTGATTGGTCCTTCCTTGACACTTCTCATGATATTGAAGAAGCCACCAATTCATTTTATTTCAAGATAATAGCCAAATTGAGATTAGCCACCTACAATATATTGAGAATCGAGTCCAAAATTTAAATCCGAGCGATATTAGCATAAAGAAGCTGAGTCAATCAGTTTCAAGCGATACACAGCTCAAGTCCGATATTCATTTGACTCCTATCGAGCACAATGAAATTGATATAGATGTGGCCCCTCTTATAACGACCCAAATAGGTAAAGTCAATGCGCTTGCCTGGTCGTTTGAGAAGGTGCACAAGCAAAATGACAGCATGTCGCTGGCCAGTTCTGAACTCAGAGCTCACGCGGACCATGTTGATAGAGTTGTAGTTGACACGTTTGGCACGCCTCAGGCCTCTGCCCAATACATTGTCAACTTCAGCTCTAATCAAATGCTGATGGCAATTGGCGAGGGGGCTGAGGAACTCGGCTTTACAAACGCCGAGCAACTCCTAGAGTGGGTCAGGTTTAAGAATAGTAAGAAAACGCTAGGACCAGATTGTTCTAGCAATTTTCTCCTTAAAAGATGCAATATTCCCGTCCTCAGGCATATAGCAGCAATATTTAACCATTGCTTCAACTCTGGCTACTTTCCCACAAGCTGGAAATGTAGCAGAGTCATGCCAATTCCCAAGCCTAAAGCAAGTTCAAGCAGCTTGCAAGGCTACAGGCCCATATCAATTCTCTCAGCTGTTAGCCAACTCTTTGAGAAAATGATTATGGAGCAAATAAAAAAGCACCTAGATAGGCACCCAATCCTTAGGCCGTTTCAGTTCGGGTTTAGGGAACGCACGTCCATCAGCCATTCTTTGGCTGTGGCAAATAACTTTATCTTTGGCAACATGGCTCGGCGGCGCGCTACCATCGCCTGTGCCTAGATTTTGAAAAAGGCCTTTGACACAGTGTGGACAAATGGCCTAATATATAAAATGAATAATATGTTTAGATTCAATCCCAATACTACACGTATAATACAAAATTATCTGTCTCAGCGCTCCTTCTACGTCTGCAGCCCAGATGGCTCAGAACGGTCGCTTACGCGACAAATTACAGCAGGAGTCCCGCAGGGGTCAATCTTAGCACCTATATTATATAACATATATTTAGCCGACATTCCGGATTTCGAAAGAGATCAATGTCCAAACTCAACTGCGCAAATTCAGCAGCTGATTTATGCAGATGACATCCTCTTATTGGCGTCCGGAGCCCGGATTGCCAGTGCAGAGACAGACCTAAATAATTATTTAGACGCCCTTTGCAATTATTTTGTAAAATGGCGTCTAAAACTTAATGCAAGTAAATGCGAAGGCTGCATGTTTAAAGGTCCCGTGCAAACGGACATTTATCCAAATGCACGCCACTTTAAACCCAAATTTATATCAATGGCAGGACCCCCATAGCAGTAAAATCGGAAATTAAATATCTAGGTGTAATATATGACCAGAAGCTCAACTTCAAGAGTCATATAGAGCACGCGCTCAAGAGGGCAAAAATTCAATTAGGTAGTATAAACTATTTATTCAGGCCATTGGCGGCGAGTCCAACCGTCCCAAGGCCTGAGCTAATAAGAACTTGTTCCCTTGTGTACAAAAAGCTAGTACAACCGATACTAGCCCATGGACACATAGCATGGTTTAATTTAAAATCCAAGCAGATGGAAGATTTACGTCTCTTTGAGAGACGAGTTATCCGTCGAGCCTTGGGTAGAGGAGCTAGGGACCCATTCACTCTCCATTATATTTCAAATAATTTACTGTACTCTAAAACGAAAACCAAACGTTTAGATACATATGTTTATGACATTTTAGAAAAGTAATTAGAAAGAAATATTAATAGCCCAAACCAGCTGATTTCAGATGCTGTGGCTCAGAGAAGGTTGCCAGTCGACTACTCTGTACACCATCTCACTCTGAATCATATAGATCATCTCAAAGAATTAGGTATTATTCACGACTCGGAAGGCAATCTGATTTTCTATCATAGGAAACAGTTGTCCTTAGATCCGAGTGATTTAGTATACAACATTCGACAATAATTTCATGTTCCTTAGCATTGGCGCAACTCTCCCTTTTCATCCCCTGTACATAACCCATATTTTCTTTCTCTTCCTTTCTGTTATTTAGTTTTTTCCAGGTTGTTATCTTAGTTAGTAATTAAAACAAACAAAATCATTTAATTGTAATGCAGGTTTTTACCCGGGTGTGGGTTTTCCTGTAACGTATATTTAGATCTGAAATGTAAATCTTCTAATCATAATTTAATCTTTTATCTCCAGTTTTTATCTATATATATTAATCATTTTATTTTCTTTCACGCCTTGATAAGCATTAGCACAAGGCAATATATGTAACCATAATTTTAGTAATTCAGGACTTGTCCACCTTTATTTACCATAGTTAAGATACATAAACTCTGTTATCTTTAAGTTTTCTCTTGACAATAAAAAATGCTAAAAAAAAAAAAATGCTTATTTCAAGATGAATACTGTCTTGAAGGAATTCGTTCCACCGTGTAGTCCATCCCCTCCCACGAGGGCTCCACCATGGTTCACGAGGGAACTATCCAACCTAAAAAACGTTAAAAGTCGGCTATATAAGAAATTTAAGAGATCTCGATCCGAAATCGATTATTCGAAATACTCGGTGGCTTGCTCCAAATTTATGACCGTTAACTCGAGTGCTACCAAAATTATTTGGTCAGCTGCAAATTAAGCTTTCAAGTTGACCCTAAAAATTTTTATACCTTTGTTAATTCGAAACGTAAGTCTTCTCGTTTCCCACCTTCACTTTCTCTAAATAATCAAACTGCTGATAATGATGTGGACATTGCCAACTTGTTCGCAACATTTTTTCAGCGTTGTTATTCCGCTTCTTCTCCTAATTTGGGGGCCTCGTACCCTTATCCGATTGCACACTCCTCCTGCATTTATTCACCTGTCTTGGATTCGGAGAGTCTACTGTCTGGGCTTAGATCGGTTGAGTCATCCTTCAGTCCAGGCCCCGACAATATTCCAAGTTGTGTACTTAAATATTGCACTGACTCTTTGTGTTTGCCCCTGCTAAAACTCTAATCGTATGCTGTCCAAGGAGGAAGCATCAGGAGTTATACCAACTGCATGGCAAGCTACATTTCGAATCATTTCACACATCCAGCATGATGTATACAAATTAGAAATTGAGAACATAAAAGCAAAGAAACTTCTTCGGCCAGAACTTCAAAGTCTTACACCATTTTTGGATGAGCTTCGTACACCAACTGGAATTATCATCATAATGCAAGTTGGCGGGCGATTGGCACAAGCACCTCTCCAGGACGAAGCAAGATTTCCAACCCTCTTGCCAAAGGATCATCGGTTTTCCAGACTTTTTGTGGAATACTTGCATCAAAAAACACCTACACGCAGGATCAAAGGTTCTTATATCAATTATGCGCTTGCAGGTCTGGATCATCAACGCGAGGGGAATTGGTGAGAAAGGTGGTTCGTAACTGCGTCCACTGCTTTCATTGTGTATCTATTGTGACAACCAGTGATGTCATTTACGCTTTTTCCCGTAAAATTTAGCTTTTATTGAAGTGTGATTGCGGGAAAAATTTAAAAAAAGCGGGCAGCGGGAATTCCAGTTTTTTTTTTAAAAGTTAAGCAGACTTTTTATACACTTGAAAAGTGAATATTAATTTTGCCCAGAAGTTTGTAAAGCATAGAAATATTCATTTCCGACCACATAAACTATATATATTCTTGATCAGGACGACGAGCTGAGTTCTATTCCGTCCGTCTGTCTGTTTCTACGCGAACTAGTCCCTCAGTTTTAAAGCTTACGAGCTGAAATTTTGCACAGAGTCGTATTTTTACTGCACGCAACTAATATGTCGGAACCGGCTGGATCGGATGACAATATCAAATAGCTGCTATAGAATCAGTCGGTCAAAAAACTAGTTCTAGTGAGAAAAACTTTTTGTTTTCCATCGTAGCGTCACTAATCTTTGTATATGTTGGTTTTATATGCTTTCAAATAATACAGGAAAAATTTATAAAAATCAGATGACTTTATTATATAGCTCCCATAGAAAAGGTCGGTCAAAAAACTACTTCTAGTTAGAAAAACTTTTTTGTTTCCTGTTGTAGCGCCCCCAATCGTGGTATATATTAGTTTTATGTGGAAAACAAAAAAGTTTTTCTCATTAGAACTAGTTTTTTCCTGACTATATGATATAGTCATCCGATCCGGCCGATTCCGACAAATGTGCAGCGTATTTGTATTTAAAGACTTTTTGCAAAGTTTGGTCAAGATAGCTTTAAAACTGAGGGAGGAGATAGCATAGAAACAGACGGACGGACGGACGGACGGACGGACAGACGGAAATGAACTCAGCTCGTCATGCTGATCAAGAATATATATACTTTATGTGGTCGGAAATGCTTCCTTCTCTGCGTTACAAACATCGTGACAATTTTAATATACCCTCTGCAAGGGTATAAAAAATTAATACAACCCAAAAAAAATCCGAGTGAGAAATATTTCATGGAATCACCCATATATAAAAGTGAAAGTATGTTTGTTTGTTTGTATGTTTGTTCCTTATAGGCGTCTAAACGAACCCGAATGAACCGGTTCAATAGTGGTTCTGAGCCTTATTAATTGAGTTACGATTTTAAAATTCGATGTGCGTTGTTTAAGACCAGTTTCACACCAATTTGATATTCTGGCTCCGAAAAAGGAAATTTGGGTGTTCAGTAGGTTAGCCATTTGGGTAAAAATTTAAGAATTTTCAACAACAATTGCCTGACCCATACCCTTGGTTAAGGTCAATTGGGCATTTGGTTACAAACAAAGTTTTCAAATACATAACAAAGTGCCACCATATTATACACTTGAAAAGTGTATATTAATTTTGCCCAGAAGTTTGTAACGCATAGAAATATTCATTTCCGACCCCATAAACTATATATATTCTTGATCAGGACGACGAGCTGAGTTCATTTCCGCTTGTCCGTCAGTCCGTCAGTCCGTCCGTCTGTCTGTTTCTACGCGGACTAGTCTCTCAGTTTTAAAGCTATCGAGCTGAAATTTTGCACAGAGTCTTCTTTTAACTGCACGCAACTAATATGTCGGAACCGGCCGGATCGGATGACTATATCATATAGCTGCCATAGGAACGATCGGTCTAAGAACTAGTTCTAGTTAGAAAAACTTTTTTGTTTTCCATCGTAGCGTCACTTATCTTGGTATATGTTAGTTTTATATGCTTCCATATAATTCTGAAAAAATGTATCAAAATCGGATCACTATAGCATATAGCTGCCATAGGAACGATCGGTCGAAAAATAAGTCTTTGTGAGAAAAACTTTTTTGAATTCCATCGTAGCGTCTCCAAACGTAGTACATATTTGTTTTATATGTTTCCACACAATTCTGAAAAAATTTATCAAAATCGGATGACTATAGCATATAGCTGTCATAGGACCTATCGGTCGGAAAATGTGTTTTACTAAGAAAAGTTTTTATACCCTTGAAGAGGGTATATTAAAATTGTCACGATGTTTGTAACGCTTAGAAGGAAGCATTTCCGACCACATTAAGTATATATATTCTTGATCAGCATGACGAGCTGAGTTCATTTCCGTTTGTCCCGTCCGTCCGTCCGTCTGTCCGTCTATCCGTCCGTCCGTCTGTCAGTCTGTTTCTATGCTATCTCCTCCCTCAGTTTTGAAGCTATCTGGACCAAACTTTGCAAAAAGTCTTTAAATACAAATACGCTGCACATTTGTCGGAATCGGCCGAATCGGTTGACTATATCATATAGCTGCCATAGGAACGATCGGTCCAAAAACTAGTTCTAATGAGAAAAACTTTTTGTTTTCCATCGTAGCTTCACCAATCGTGTTACATATAAGTTTTATATGCTTCCACACAATTATGAAAAAATTTACAAAAATCGGATGACTATAGCATATAGCTGCCATATAAACGGTCGGTCCAAAAACGTGTTCTAATGAGAAAAACTTTTTTGTTTTCCATTGTAGCGTCACCAATCGTGGTACATATAACGATTCCGAAAAAATTTTATCAAAATCGGATGACTTTAGCATATAGCTGCCATATAAACGGTCGGTTCAAAAACTAGTTCTAGTGAGAAAAACTTTTTTATTTTCCATCGAAGCATCACCAATCTTGGTATATATTAGTTTCTTATACTTCCAAACAATTCTGGTAAAATTTATCGAAATCGGATGACTATAGCATATAGCTGCCATAGGAACGATCGGTTTAAAAACTAATTCTAATGAGAAAAACTTTTTTGTTATCAATGGTAGCGCTTTTCAAAAACTGCAAGGGTATTTAAAACATCAGCGTAGCCGATGTTAGCCTTCTATTTTTTTTTATGGTATCAAATTTTTATTATCAATGATTTACAAATTTTAAATATCTGATATCTATATCCTATATATATTTTACCGTGTTAATCAGTTGGAGTAAAGTTTTTCAAGTGTATTAAAACTTCGGCACAGTCGAAGTTAGCTTTGCCTTCTCGTTTTATTTAGTATAAATATTTGTTATAATTCTGTTCTAAAAGTGCAATACAAATGCAAACATCCTATCATTGCTTTTCGCAAAAAGTAAGTAAAATATGTTTAGTTTGAGAAAAAACAAACACTTGTTATGAAATTCCAGTGGAAAGGGAAGTCAGCGATTGATGTCAGTACCAGGTCGAAAGATGACAATTCGTGCGACGTCTATTTCGGGTGAATATGCTCAACTTAGAGACCGAAAACGTCATGTGGGCCAAAGAAGTCAAAAACCGCAAATCAGAATTGAAGGATAAACATATAGAAAATGGATTTCATATTAAACAAATGGAGCTGGAGAATTTTTGAACGAATTCTTAAACTAGAACTAGTACCAAAGAATTTAAAATACTGTTTTGGCTGAACACTTTGTAGTTTAGTTTTTAAATCATTGTCTCACATTTCCATACATATTATTATTAATCTCAATATTTGCATTATTAATCCCATTGTATTTAATATCGATATCTATTGTTCTCTCATGAATTACTTTCATTGTATGCACTTGCTTTCTTAAAATCCACATTGAAGTGGTACTTATGTTGTTCCTTAGGCTAACACGAAAGAAATTGAAAACAGTCACCAATTTAAAAGAACAAAGTTGTCTGTTGTTAAGAAACCCAACATTCAAAAAAGGTTAATTATTTATTCGCTGGCTCAACATTTTGGCGAGCGTGACAGGACGACACAGTCTGGAAGAAGACAGTTTGTCCATCTGTTAAAGAACTCGCAGTTTTACTGGAGACGTAATTGCCAACTGGCATTACCAATACTAGCGCAGGGTGCTAGTCATCAATTACCCAAATTGTCGCTGCCGCTGACTCGCCAGGAGTTCGGAGCAACTCGATCGTAGGATCATCACCCTCTACTGCTTCTACAGAAGTTGTCAACCACGCGATCAACGAAAACGGTAATCTTTACAACTGCTTATCTCTCTACATATAAAAGAGTTTGTCCTCACTGACTGACTGACTGATTCACTGATTGGCAATCAACGCAAAGCCTGAACGGTAAGAGATAGAAAGCTGAAATTTTCACAGAAGTTTCCTTATCAGTTGAAAGTGGGCACTAAGGCGGGGTTTTGGAAAATTACACTCCCAAGGGGTAAAAAATTTCCCGGAAAAGCTACCATTGGGAAAATTTTGTTTTTCATCCGATTGACTTGAAATTTGGTATGTAAGTAAAGTAAGCGAATTAATTGGACACCTGTTTCCCAGATTTCGGAAAATCCGCCCACAAGGAAAATGGCCGGAAAATTGACTTCAAACTCGGTTTGTGAGGATGGTAAGCAGAATAATTAATCTTGAGATTTTCCGATGATGGAAAATCCGCCCGAAAAGTCGGGAAATTCCCGGAAAATTCCATATGGAAAAATCTATTTTTTATCCAATTGACTTCAAACTCGGTTTGCAAGCATAGTATGCAAAATAATAAGACATGAGATTGTCTGATGGTGGAAAATCCACCCACAAGGAAAATGCCCGGGAAATTCTATATGGAAAAACCTATTTTTCATCCGATTGACTTCAAACTCGGTTTGCAAGCATAGTATGCAAAATAATTAGACATGAGATTTTTCGATTGTGGAAAATCCACCTACAAGGAAAATGCCCGGAAAATTCTATAGGGAAAACACTATTTTTCATCCGATTGACTTCAAACTCGGTTTGTAAGGATAGTATGCAAAATAATTAGACATGAGATTTTCCAATGTTGGAAAATCCGCACGAAAAGTCGGGAAATTCGCGGAAAATTTCATCTGGTAAAACCTACTTTTAATCCGATTGGCTACAAAATCGGTTTGTGATCACATTATAGAAAATAATTATACATTTGATTTCTTGGTGGTGGAATTTCCGCGCACAGGCAGGAATAATGGTGGGCTTATTTCGGTTCAGTGACAATGGCTATTTGTGAGCCGATCTGAATAAAATTCGTTTTGTAAGCTCTAGGGTCAGAATAAATGGAAACACGTGTTTTTATACACTTGAAAAGTGTATATTAATTTTGCCCAGAAGTTTGTAACGCATAGAAATATTCATTTCCGACCCCATAAACTATATATATTCTTGATCAGGACGACGAGCCGAGTTCATTTCCGCTTGTCCGTCCGTCCGTCTGTCTGTCTGTCCGTCTGTCTGTCTGTCTGTTTCTACGCGAACTAGTCCCTCAGTTTTAAAGCTATCGAGCTGAAATTTTGCACAGAGTCTTCTTTTTTCTGCACGCAACTAATATGTCGGAACCGGATGGATCGGATGACTATATCTTATAGCTGCCATAGGAACGATCGGTCGGAAAATAAGTCTTAGTGAGAAAAACTTTTTTATTTTCTATTGTAGCGTCACCAATCTTGGTATATATTAGTTTTAGATGATTTTACATATTTGTGGAAAAATTTATCAAAATCGGATGAATATAGCATATAGCTGCCATATAAACGGTCGTTCAAAAAACTAGTTCTAGTGGGAAAAACTTTTTTATTTTCCATCGTAGTGTCACCAATCTTGGTACATATTAGTTTTATATGCGTCAACACAATTGTGGAAGATTTTATCAAAATCGGATGACTATAGCATATAGCTGCCATAGGACCGATCGGTCGAAAAATGTGTTTTACTAAGAAAAGTTTTTTTTTAAAAGTATCAAATTTTTATTATCAATGATTTAAAAATTTTAAATATCTGATATCTATGTCCTATATATATTTTACCGGTTAAATCAGTTGGAGTAAAGTTTTTCAAGTGTATTAAAACTTCGGCACAGTCGAAGTTAGCTTTGCCTTCTCGTTTTTATTTCGGGAAGTTCACTGCAAAGGTCAGAATATGTATTAAATTTGGTGTAAAAGCTATATGGGCCAGTTAAATAGGATAAAGTTCTTAGCTTTGCGCACACTCACCCTCGAGGTCGGATAATGGGTTGCGGGAGTGGTTGAAGGGGGTGTACGCTCAATGGACCAAATAGGTGGAAAATAATTTTCTCAGTTCTGAAGTTCGGAAAATGGGGGCGGGGGTTGGATCATTGCCAAACGTTTATTTCATCATTTTGGGGGCATTACTGATGGTGGCGAAGCGAAGCGCGCCGGGTTATATGCTAGTTCTCATCATATAAGTATATATACAAATACATTTAACTCAGCGCTGCGCTGTATGCATACCGTTGTTTCTTATTCCCTTCTGCATTTCGTCTTTCGTCTCAAATTTGCAAATCAATTAACTCAAGTTTAGCGGAACTTATCTATTTCTTCTTTGGCTGTGTATTGCATCGCAATTCACTCAACTTACGTTTGTGTTGTATAGTAAGTGTCGCTGATAAGCTCCACTCATATCGAAAATTGAGTCAAACTGCAAACATGACTCCAAACAAACACTTAGTAAACAACGTGCTTCTGCTAGGAAACATTTGGATAACTTAGCCGAGAAAATTAAGACCGAAGCAGACATGGCCAGTCTTTCAGTTTTGGAGTGTAGATTGCACCTTCTGGAAACATATTTTACAGAAGTTAGTCATTACCAGTTGCAGATCGAGAATATCAACCCAGGCGATGAGTTGCGTTCAGACTTGGAAGAGGTGTATATTGAGGCAAAGGCAGCATTGTTCAGACGATTAAGGCATAGGCGGGAAACAAGCGAGGAGACAAGTATTCTTAATACAACAGCGACCCAAAATCGACTTCCTTCGTTAAAGTTGCTAAAATTTGACGGAAAATATGGCGAATACAAGAGATTCATGTCGTTATTCCTCAGTATGGTTCACGATGACAAATCTATTTTAGTGATTGACAAGTTTAATTACCGGCTCAGTTGTTTGTCTGGACCAGCACTCAGCGCGATCGAAAAGTTCCATGTTACAGAGGAAAACTACCCAAAGGCGCTTCAAAAATTGAAGACACGTTACGACAAAAAGGTTTTGATCTTTTTTGAGCATATTTCAAACCTGCTTAACATGGAGCCGATGTCAAAGAAGCTAGGCGCGTCGCCTCTTCGAGCAATTTTAGATACAGCATCCGCAATACGTAGTTCCCTTTTGTCATTAGGGTCAGAGGCTGACATAATGAATTGTATTATCATTCAACTAGTATTGTCTATAGTGGATGCAAAGATCAAATTAACGTAAGATTCGAAACGAAACTTTGAGACATTGCCAACGTGGGACGAATGTTATAAAATATTATCAAGGCATTGTCAATTCCTAGAAAGCCAATCTAGGCTTCCTTCAGGGGAACAGAAAAGAGCAAACGGCAAGCTCTTCCCAACGAAAGGTGTACGTGAATTCGCAATCAAATTGTCTACACTGTCGTAGCAGGACATGCCTGGAAAACCTGCAAATATAAATGACGCTGTCATGTGAGCAAAGGAATTCACAATTCATGTTTACATAGATTTGCAACCACACAAATGACACCGCAGAAACTGGCACCTCAGCAAAGTACCCAAGGTGGTTCAACACAAACAGTAGCAACATCTTTAGTACTACAAACAAACCGTCGTGTAATGATTCCCACGATTCATCCTAGATAAATATGGGTTATACCAGCCAGCTAGAGCATTATTAGATTCATGTTCAGAGATCAATTTTATGACAGAAGAGTTTGCAAAACGGCTTTAGATCAAATTCAAGCGAACTAGGCAGGAAGTTTCAGGAATTTCTGATGTGCGGACTGAGCTGCAGTTTTAGTGACAACTACATTAAAGTCACGAACATCCCCACATAGTTTGTTGTCTCAGTTTGGCGTAAGCTAATCCATTTCCTTGAACCATCCTGATCGTTTTGTCTCTACCTCAGCTTGGCACATTCCAAACGGGATCGAACTAGCAGATCCGCTGTTTTACAAACCACAAAAGATTGACTTGCTGAACAGCACACAAGAATTCTTTGACCTGCTAAATGGAGGAAAAATCTCTTTAGGCGAAGGACTACCATGTCTAGTCAATACAGCGCTAGGATGGATAGTTGGCGGAAAACTGAATCTGCCATTAGAAGAGCACAGGCACGTAGCTGCGTGCAATTTGTCCATATCTCAATCTTTAAATCAAGCTGTAGAAAAGTTCTGGCAAATTGGTGAATTTTTCCAGGAACCAGAAGAAAACAACGAATGTGACAATCACTTTACTAAACATGTTAAAGTACTTGAAGATGGCCGAATTCAAGTCAAATTGCCATTTAAGGAGACACCGGAATTATTAGGAGATTCATATATAATCGCTGACGTCGGTTCTTTATTTATTATTATATTTAGAACGTCGACTCAATCGGAATCCAGAACTTCAGAGAATGTACACAACATTCATGCCCGAATATCTTCAGTTTGGCCACATGAGTCCAGTCAAGGAAGTAGATCGGACGAAACCCCACTATGTGATCCCACATCACAGCGTGCTAAGACCAGATAGCACTACAACATCACTACGCGTTGTATTTGACGCATCGGCCCGAACTACGCCGTCTACTTCTCTTAATGAGATTCTTATGGTTGGACCTAAGCTTCAACAAGATCTGATCATTACAATGTTGTCCTTCCGCTTATACAGATATGCTCTCACAGAAGACATATCAAAAACGTACCGCCAGTTTTCGGAACATCCAGAAGATCGAAATTATCAATTAATACTTTGGCGAGATGATAGTAATGAATGTTACTTATGAGATGTCTTGCGCTCCGTATTTAGCCATCAAGAGTTTATTGCATATCGCCAACCTATATGAAGCCGAATTCCCGATTGGAGCTGCAGTCCTACAGCATAACATGTATGTAGACGACATGTTAACAGGAGCAGATAACGTTGAGATGCTGCAGACCAAGGCGGATGAAGTAACGAAGATTCTTGGTAAGGCAGGATTGAAATTGGCCAAATGGAATTCCAAACATCGACAATGGACGGATGGAGCTCAAGAAGTCAATTTTAAATTGGATGATCGAGATATCACAAAAGCACTGGGTACTCAGTTAGTCTTTGTCAGCCAACGCAGCCGGACGTGTTATCTTCGCTCTCTTATTGGTTTTTGATTTTTGAAGTCTAATAAACAATTTAAATTTCTTAATGCCTAACTTGTACAATCAAGTATTAAGCCTCAAGCCACCTGTTGTTTGACATAAGCATACATTGTCTATAAACATTGTTTAAAAACAACAATAAGTTCTCAAAGAGAGTGATCAAGTGACACACAAGCTTTAAGCCATTGGTTTTGTTTGATTGTTGCTTAGTCTCACCGAATGCAATAGAAGCTTGCGGTAATACTCAGCAGAGCTGCTCTCCCCCGCTTGTGATTGTTGTTATTGCTACGCGCTCTACGTATTGCTGCTGCATCGCGATCGTTGACCGCACGCTGCTACGACGAACACCCGCCTTCCCCGCCCTTGTGGACTGTTGTTTGGTCTTCGTTTCAAATTGTAACAAGTGCATTACTGTTGCGCTTTGTTCCCCCCGCTTACCATTGCTTGAACGTTTGGATATTCGCTCTGTGGATAACTCTTCGACTGTGCACAGTGGTCCATTGCACTAGAATTTACCAATCAATATGGATGTAAAATGCTCCATGAAAAAGTGCGAGTTTGGTGGCAATATAGTTTGTGACCAATTTTTAATATGTTGGCTTTGCAACAACAGTGCACATATCAAATGTGCTGGTCTAAATGGTCGAGTAAACGACATCATCTCCAAGCGGATCGGATTGACCTGGTCATGTGCTGATTGCCGCGAAATAGAAAACGAGATGCGCACATTTATGAGGCAAACCCGAACTGGATTTAAGGAGGTTCATAGTGAATTTTTGAGGCTTGGTGAGAGATTCCTTGCTCTGGAGTCCCAGTTTCTAGGCCTTAAATTGCTTAGTGAATCTCCTAAGAGGAAAAAATGTGCTCCTCAAAGCACCTCGAACTTGCTGAGTGCTCCTATGCTTTGCTCGCCCTCGAGCCCATTTCCACCGGAATCGTTCCTAACTCCGACTGGTGTGGCATCTAATATGCATAGTGCTCCCCAACTACCTGAACCTGTTCCTGCAGCCGTTTCTGTTCCTGCTGCCGTTCCCGCTGCCGTTTCTGCTGCTGTTCCTGTTCCTGCTGTTTTAGCATGCGGTCCTGCCGCTGTTTCTGCAGTAGTTTCTGCAGATGCTCCTGCTGCTGTTCCTGCCGATGCTCCTGCCCCAGTTCCTGCTTTTGTTCCTCCTGTAATTGCTGCTGTACTTTCTGAAGCAGTTCCTACTGTAGTTCCTTTTGGAATTACAAATGCCGTTCCTACGGTTAGTGTTGCTGCACCCCATAATGCTACACCAGCTACCATCATCTCGCAACCTACGTCCGGTCGCCGTGATGCTCCTGTTCCTGATGCCCTTGTGACCCTCACTGCTGTTCCACCAGTTGACCTAAACATAAATTTAACAGCGGTTGCACCTCCTAAATCAATATTTGTATCCCGACTAATGGGAACCGCTACGAATGCTCTGGTCAAACGTTATATTTGTTCTAAACTCAATATTTTTGAGGTTAACGAGGTTATGGTCAGAAAATTCAATTTTAATGCTAGAAGAAAGATTTCTTCCTTTAAAATAACGATGCCCGAAAAATATATTGAGAAAGCGCTCTGCCCATCTTCATGGCCTGATCATACAGTAACTCATTTATTTAGAGATAATCAAGCCGCTATCAATGAACCTTCTCCTTCCGTAAAGGTTCCAAAAAACTTAAATCAGTAGTTCCTTTTACAATTTGCTTCCAAAATGTTAACAGTCTTCGCGGTAAGCTTAGCACATTATATAGCAGTAGTGCTACCTTTACTCATGATGCAATTGCTTTTTGTGAGACTTCTCTTCACCCGGAAATAAACAATTCTGAAATCCTGACAGATAACTTCTTTGTGTACAGATTTGACCGTCCTAATCGTCGTGGTGGTGGTGTCCTTATTGCGGTAAACGCGGTTTGGGCATCCCAACAAATTCTTGTTGACACTTCGTCAAACATCGAGATTATTGTTGTCAAAATACGGACACATGAATATAATATCTTCATAATATGCTCATATATTCCACCGGCTTCTGACCTTGCTATTTACCTATGCCATACTGAACAAATCCAGCACATATCGTCTCTTTTAGGTGATCGTGACCGTTTGATAGTTGTTGGTGACTTTAATATTCCTCATATTTCTTTGTTATCTTGTGAAAATTCAAACGAACTCTATCCATCTGTTCAACATGATTTTGTTGATTTAATGGCGGAGCTTTCTCTTGGCCAGATAAATTGTATATCTAACAGTATGCACAGACTACTTGATCTTGTCTTTATCAATGACATTTCCAGCTCGGTTGTATCCAGAGTGCCACCGCTATCGGTACCTGAGGATGGTTACCATCCTACTCTACAGATTGAGATGGAATTTGAGACATCGAATTTACCTACAGCCAAGTTAAATCATATAGATGCTTTTTTTTTTCGTAAAGCCAATTTTTCTGCCATCAATGATGCGTTCATGAATATTGATTGGTCCTTCCTTGACACTTCTCATGATATTGAAGAAGCCACCAATTCATTTTATTTCAAGATGAATACTGTCTTGAAGGAATTCGTTCCACCGTGTAGTCCATCCCCTCCCACGAGGGCTCCACCATGGTTCACGAGGGAACTATCCAACCTAAAAAACGTTAAAAGTCGGCTATATAAGAAATTTAAGAGATCTGGATCCGAAATCGATTATTCGAAATACTCGGTGGCTTGCTCCAAATTTATGACCGTTAACTCCGAGTGCTACCAAAATTATTTGGTCAGCTGCAAATTAAGCTTTCAAGTTGACCCTAAAAATTTTTATACCTTTGTTAATTCGAAACGTAAGTCTTCTCGTTTCCCACCTTCACTTTCTCTAAATAATCAAACTGCTGATAATGATGTGGACATTGCCAACTTGTTCGCAACATTTTTTCAGCGTTGTTATTCCGCTTCTTCTCCTAATTTGGGGGCCTCGTACCCTTATCCGATTGCACACTCCTCCTGCATTTATTCACCTGTCTTGGATTCGGAGAGTCTACTGTCTGGGCTTAGATCGGTTGAGTCATCCTTCAGTCCGGGCCCCGACAATATTCCAAGTTGTGTACTTAAATATTGCGCTGACTCTTTGTGTTTGCCCCTGCTAAAACTCTAATCGTATGCTGTCCAAGGAGGAAGCATCAGGAGTTATACCAACTGCATGGCAAGCTACATTTCGAATCATTTCACACATCCAGCATGATGTATACAAATTAGAAATTGAGAACATAAAAGCAAAGAAACTTCTTCGGCCAGAACTTCAAAGTCTTACACCATTTTTGGATGAGCTTCGTACACCAACTGGAATTATCATCATAATGCAAGTTGGCGGGCGATTGGCACAAGCACCTCTCCAGGACGAAGCAAGATTTCCAACCCTCTTGCCAAAGGATCATCGGTTTTCCAGACTTTTTGTGGAATACTTGCATCAAAAACACCTACACGCAGGATCAAAGGTTCTTATATCAATTATGCGCTTGCAGGTCTGGATCATCAACGCGAGGGAATTGGTGAGAAAGGTGGTTCGTAACTGCGTCCACTGCTTTCATTGTGTATCTATTGTGACAACCAGTGATGTCATTTACGCTTTTTTCCCGTAAAATTTAGCTTTTATTGAAGTGTGATTGCGGGAAAAATTTAAAAAAAGCGGGCAGCGGGAATTCCAGTTTTTTTTTGAAAAATTAAGCAGACTTTTTATACACTTGAAAAGTGAATATTAATTTTGTCCAGAAGTTTGTAAAGCATAGAAATATTCATTTCCGACCACATAAACTATATATATTCTTGATCAGGACGACGAGCTGAGTTCTATTCCGTCCGTCTGTCTGTTTCTACGCGAACTAGTCCCTCAGTTTTAAAGCTTACGAGCTGAAATTTTGCACAGAGTCGTATTTTTACTGCACGCAACTAATATGTCGGAACCGGCTGGATCGGATGACAATATCAAATAGCTGCTATAGAATCAGTCGGTCAAAAAACTAGTTCTAGTGAGAAAAACTTTTTTGTTTTCCATCGTAGCGTCACTAATCTTTGTATATGTTGGTTTTATATGCTTTCAAATAATACAGGAAAAATTTATAAAAATCAGATGACTTTATTATATAGCTCCCATAGAAAAGGTCGGTCAAAAAACTACTTCTAGTTAGAAAAACTTTTTTGTTTCCTGTTGTAGCGCCCCCAATCGTGGTATATATTAGTTTTATGTGCTTTCACATAATTTTGCAAAAATTTATCAAAATCGGATGACTATAGCATATAGCTGCCATAGGACCGATCGGTTGAAAAATGTGATTTACTAAGAAAAGTTTTTTTATGGTATCAAATTTTTATTATCAATGATTTAAAAATTTTAAATATCTGATATCTATATCCTATATATATTTTACTGGTTAAATCAGTTGGAGTAAAGTTTTTTTCAAGTGTATTAAAACTTTGGCACAGTCGAAGTTAGCTTTGCCTTCTCGTTTTCGTTTTTGTTTTTTCTTTTGTTTAATATAATGTGTTTGAAATATTAAAAAACAAACAAAAAATTATTTTTTTTAAAACAGCTTTTTTCTTAGCTTTTTCCACCTGGAATTCCGCTTTTTTTAGCTGTTTTTTTTTTGTAAATCCAGCTTATTTTGCTCAGAAAAAAATGACATCACTGGTGACAACGCCACTAACTATGTGGGTGCAAGCAATCAATTGGACGCCTTTAAGAAGCAATTCTTCAGTCAGCAGGCAGAGGCTGATCTAACTCAATTTAGCAGCGAAGCAGGCTGCGAATTTAAATTCATTCCCCCGCGCGCTCCCCACTTTGGAGGCCGCTGGGAGGCCTCAGTGAAGTCCATGAAGGCGCTGCTGCTCAAGACGATGGCCAATTCGAATCTCACATTCGAGGAACTCCAAACAGTCGTGATAGAAGTCGATCAATTTAAAATTCTCGGCCGATATCACACCCGTCCGAGAACCCGAATGATGGCGAGGCTTTAACGCCAGCGCACCTAATTATTGGGTGTTCACTAGTATAATTACCTGAGCCGCAGGTGGAGGATACAAAAGTCTCAACTTTAACTCGGTGGCAATAAGTCACATATCTCAAACAGCGGTTTTGGGACATTTGGAGGCGTGACTATTTGCACACGCTCCAGCTGCTATCGAAGTGGCTGACGCCGCAACCTAACATCAAGACCCCATCCACGTTGAACTCAATGGTTACCTCATCAATAAAAACATTTTTCATATTTTTCAATGGGCCTCCAGGGTGTAGCAGCGATTGCATAAGCTTGATCTATTGGAAAAGTTAATAGACTAGTTAAATGACTGTATTTTGAGCAAATGAATAACGGGTTCTTACATAATCGGAGCGACGACCATTTTCCAATTCTGCGTCAAAAGCAACTAACTCGTCGCTGCTCTTTATCGGAAAGTTTCCGCAGGGACCATATAAGAATAGACTGAACGTCCCGTTCATTTTCTTCGATGCTGACGGTGACTGCCTTAGAATTTTCGATGTTTATTAAAAATCGCATGCGTTGGAGCGGAGCAGCTGCCGCAAAGACATTCGAAATCGAAGCAACTGCGAAGCCAGCGCCTCATAAGCAGTCGAACATACCTCACAACAATCATACAAAGAGAGTAAAATTTAAGAGACTTGAGTGCTATCAGTTGCATTGAGCATTAACTGTAGCGGGGGCAGTGCAAAACATATGATCGCATTTGCAGGCAAACCAGGCGAATTCGAAAATTCGAGCATCAAACCTGCGCGTTGCATTGAAATCGTCGGCAGAAAAGAGAAACAGAGCAGAGTTTCAGTCTAGATATCTCTAGTCTGTGCTTGAAAGCTCAATTTTTTTTATTTTTTTTATGGCTCGGGAGGAGACATATCTCATCTGGTAATATTAATGCAAATGCAGCATTGGCATAAAAGCAAATTTATTTTTGAATGGAATACAAACCGCTTTACTTTCTAAATATTCTAACGGAACTTCTTCTTGACAATCGTTTATATCTATGACATTTATACCTAAAGCTGTTGAGTCTAATCGGTTTGGCTGTTTGGAACTCAACAGACACCCCCTATAAATGCAACATTTTTCTTTTATTCTGGGCTCATCATCAATGTTTGGAACTAAAATAATTTTCTCTTTGACTCTTCTATAAATTTGCTGTAATATTTTGCTCGGATTTTTAAATTTTATTTTAAAGAAGTTGTAAGTAGTTTTCGAATGAATAAGCCGACGCAGAAGTTGGAACACCTATTTGGTCTATTGTTGCCTTTAAATGTAATAGGCAATGCACGTTATATGAAACACTATTATTATCAAATAAATTAGGAACATTTTCGTAAGAACAACAATTCCAGAATATAATAGAAACTGTCGGAAATCTTATGCTATCCAATGATGGATCTCGTTTAATGTTCTGGGCTGTCGAGCAAATTCTTTGGGAATGAAAGGTAAAAGGCGTATAATTTTGCTGAAATATTTTTCCTGTTTTGATTTGTAATTTTAAAAGCCACATTATTATTGAGTAACCTTAACAGACATTTTCTCATAACCCTTATATCCAATGGTATTTGTCTTATCATATCAATGTTTAAAGTTTCAAAAGCGGTCTTTTTGAACACTTTCAAAGTGTATATTAATTTTGCCCAGAAGTTTGTAACGCATAGAAATATTCATTTTCGACCCCATAAACTATATATATTCTTGATCAGGATGACGAGCTGGGTTCAATTCCGTCTGTCCGTCCGTCCGTCTGTCTGTCTGTTTCTACGCGAACTAGTCCCTCAGTTTTAAAGCTATTGAACTGAAATTTTGCACAGAATCTTCCTTTTTACTGCACGCAACTAATATGTCGGAACTAGCTGGATCGGGTGACTATATCTTATAGCTGCCATAGGAACGATTGGTCGAAAAATAAGTCTTAGTGAGAAAAACTTTTTTGATTTCCATCGTAGCGTCTCCAATTGTGGTATATATTAGTTTTAAATGTTTCCACACTATTCCAAAAAAAATTTTCAAAATCGGATGACTATAGCATATAGCTGTCATGCAAACGGTCGGTGAAAAAACTACTTCTAGTGATAAAAACTTTTTTGTTTTCTATCGTAGCGTCCCCATTTTCTTTCACATAATTTTGAAAACTTTTATCGAAATCGGATGGCTATAGCATATAGCTGCCATAGGACCGATCGGTCGGAAAATGTGATTTACTAAGAAACGCTTTTTTTATGGTATGAAATTTTTATTATCAATGATTTACATTTTTTAAATATGGGAATTTCCATGATGTCGAACGCGGACGTTCGTACGACATAAAGTAAAAAAAAGGCAAAATAAAAGGCATTTTCAATTCGGTTTTTACTTAATAATGAAGGTGTTGAGTAGCACTATAAATAGTGCTAAAGCGAATGACAGGTGAAATACTGATTCCAAAATAATGGCAAAATAAGAAGCGATTTGAACGGGACAAAAACAGAAGTTGCTTTCGGGGCCACATACATATAGCCAGAACTTAGCGAAACCTGACGCATTTCTAAAACCCAAAATGTTTTAGAATCTTATGCATGAATGGTACTTTGAAATGGTTTTTAGTTGGTTCAAAAATCTTCAGTACTTTTTTTTTACATAAATAATAATCTGATTCGTAACGGGACATTGCGAACGGGACATTTTTTCCAATATGATTCAAGTGGGTATGATTATGTATATATTTATGCATTTTAACTATAATCAATAACTAGCACTATTCTCGACGTTGCTCGGGTCTCTTCAATTGTATTGAAATGGTTTTTGCACAAAACACAAAAAATATTAGTATGAATTAATTTTTAACCACTAAACTTTACACTTACGGACGCGAACGGGACCAACTTTGAACGACATTAAAATATAACAAAAAAATTTTTTATCAGTTGGGATTTCTTTCATTAAATTGCTTATAACCAAATCTGTTTGTGCTAAACTTTCCATGCATTCACTTCTTCAATTTGTGACAGACAGATAATAAATGGTCTTTTTCGGTATCGAACGGGACATTGAAAAATGGACTGAAGCAATCTAAAAATTTACAGTTAATCGGGATCACATTCTACTTATTGCTTTTTTTTTAGATAAATTATGATGTAATAGACATTTTGTAGAATAATCTTTATCATGTATGATCTTTCTTAAAGAAGATAATAACAAATAAAGCATGCAATTTAAAATGGCAAAAAAAAAAAGAAAATGCACTTTTGCAACTTTGCTGTCGATATACTCATAGAGGTTAATGTCCATATGTTCACTTTAATTAAATTAGTTAAATTTGAATGATTCTTAACCATAATATGACTAAACAGAGAGATTTCAAGAACTTTTAGTTTTTTAGACTCGGTGGACATTTTGGCGGAAATGCCCATATTTGATATCTATATCCTATATATATTTTACCGGTTAAATCAGTCGGAGTAAAGTTTTTCAAGTGTATTAAAACTTCGGCACAGTCGAAGTTAGCTTTGCCTTCTCGTTTCTTTTTCTATATATATATTATTTATCTTAAAAAAATAATTTGATCCCCCTTTTTCTTTAAGTCCGAATTTATTTAGTGTATATATTGCTATTTTACCGGTGCTAATTAATTGCAGTATATCAAATCAGTTAAATTTTACGATTTACTTCGCTTCTTTTCCATTCAAGAAGCATATCTTTAGCGCTTTTAAATGGCATTATACTTAAATTAATTGTTTTGTCAGAACAAAATGAACAAACATAGCAACACACCAGGTTAGTAGGCAGCCGACAACATCGTGCAATTCATGTTATCAAGCTAAATTGGGAAGCAAACAATAGCTAACATAGCTGCGGCTGTTATAAGGGGTCTGCGGAACAGAAAGCAGATTTGGCGTGCAGCCAATATAGAGTCAGCGGTTAATATGACCGCCATGCGCCCCGCGAAGTAATGCTTTGCGGCGGTCCTGCGTGGCTCCGTAGCACGCAACTTCTCTCTTCTTCTTCCTTCTTACTTGTATATTCCTACTGCCTCAAATAATAATAAAAATTAAAAAAAAATTTGTTTGCACAGATTTCGTGTGCTCACAATATTAGTCAGGCAAACCTACTGAACACCCTAAATATTTTGTGGCCTAAAATCATAAATGTGTTTGTCAAAATACATATGGCGACGACTGTATAAAAATCATACAAACAAGTGATTATTGAAGTAGCAACAAGCGTAATACTTAGACAAACAAAATCTTGGCCGGATAAAAACAATTTATGTTTATAGGTCTACTAAGTGGTGATATCGTTCCGTTTTCACACTTTAAATTGTTGCGAGTTCTAAATCATCTGTAATCCCTGTAAGTTAAGGTTGTAAACGTTTTTATGAGTGAATAGAAGCGAGTAGCTACGCGATTTTCATTCTGCTCGTTGCCCATTGCACTACGATCAACAGATGCTGCCACTATCTCTGAGGGAGGCACTTATTGTTAAGAATGTATTTTATCAACTTACATACTTATATATGCACGAGGGGTGTTCAAAAATTAACGGGAGTTTTGTATATGCGCTATTTAAAACATATTGTTTGCCATTTGTGATGTTTACTCTGTTTTCAGCGTGTGTTTTGGTCCGGTTGATGATTATTCAATTAATTTAAGAATAAATCAATTAATTTGTACTTATATTGCTACAAGAATGGGAAAAGTGCAGCAATATTAAATTAAATAAACCGGGTCTTAGAAACGTAGTAAAAACATCCAGAATGCCTCAATACCTTAAAAACTAAGACTGGGTTCACACTGTTCGACGCATGAGACATCACAATCTAGTAGGCCCTTATGTTGTCTTGTTTTCATTGTGAATAGCTTGTCATTTGACATTCAAATCAATACATCATGAAGGCTTACTAGATTATCATGTCTCATGTGTCAAACAATGTGAACCCTGCCAAAATGAATATTAACTTTCGCCGAATTACAATCGGAAAGGTCCCTTGTGAAGTTGGGCTTTCAATTGATCAGAAAAATATAATATTTACACTTAATTGTAGTCTATGTCCCCGTATATGGTTTGTGAATTTTTTGTTGTCAAAAATATAGATAACCTTAAAGGGGCATTGTGTTGCAAGCGCAGAATGTTAAACGCTATCTCAACGATCAAGTTACAGCATTTTTTTTGGAATCTGCAAGATGCGCTGGCTTTAGGGTAATAAAGCTTACTTTGAATAAGACCAAATTGCGATATATAAAAAAAATACAATTCTTTCCCAAAATCGACACTTCTGTAATTTTTTAAAATACATCTCGTATGTACATACGACGTCAGCAGCTCACCAACGTGTTTGTATCAGTGACTGATGAGTGGAAATAACCTTTACATTACAATATTTGCTCTAATGAATTGAAAAACGAAACTTCAACCAGTAGCTGCGATGACAGAGGGAAGTGGGTGTGATGGGTCTAATTGTTCTTATTGTTCAGATTCTGAGGCATTTGATAAACAAAATGCCATCTAGATACTCAATTATCTTTATTGTGTTCTCTGATAACCCAACCTCTAGGGCGACTTCCAGTACTTGGAATGAAGTCTGTCAAAGTTTATATGTTCAAGACGACAGCGTGGCTTTATTAGTTCAGTTTTGTCGGAGCTGTGTGGTAGTTATAGTGAGCAGGACTAGGAAATCAAAATGCATGCAAAAGAGGTTCAACTTAATACTGAGTCAAAATCCAATTCTATGAACACGAAGAAAAATGACGACGCGCTTGTTGGCCATGAATATGAGGAGGTGCTGGAATTAATTGGTAATTTATTTAATATTCTCGGATTTCAATGCGATTAGAATAAATCAAAATTTATTTAGGATTCGGGCGTGTTCAGTGGACTGTCCTTTTTGCAGCAGGACTTCTCTTGATGATGGTGATAAACGAGACAATGGGCATGTCGTATATCACAATTGCATCACAGTGCGATTTGGGGACGAATTCAAAGGACAAAGCCATTATGAGTGCAGCAAGTTTTATCGGTGAGAATAAATGTAATTGAATACTAAAATCTTGTTAATACAGTGATGTTCATGGCTCTTGCGACTTTTTGGTGACTTACCAAAAAAATACTATGGAATCAAAACGAACGGTTTCTCGGTTCCGGTTGGGGTTCTGGTTAAAAATAGACTTTTTAAGTCGATTGTCCTCCCTTTACTGCTTTACTGGGGCATTGGCATCAGGTGTTGCGGTACGGTCTGCAACACTACAATGGAAAGAGTTGAGGTGTGCATAAAGAAGGCCTTGCGCCGAATTTTAAATGCACACCGGTATATCTGCAATTCGTCCATTTACCGGGACTTGGGAATACCTTCATTATATCAAAGCGTTAAGGTATATTCAAATCGTAATACGGAGCTTTTGCTTTCTTACTCTAATCGAATGGTCCTGGTGGCCTGGTCAGTCCACGCAGAAATTGAAAGCTAAAAAGGTTTTATCCGCCAGACCTGTGGATATTTGGAAGGGCATCTCAGGATCGCCAAATATAATTTGTTATTCTGATTAACCAGCTTGATCGGTATGCGCAGGCTGAATCAAAAACCGGCAGCCTCTTGTTGCGTGCTTAATAACTTTTGGGCATCTGCTTTAAAAACAAACAAAGGTGCATGCAAAAATCAGTTAGAGCGTTTTAAATCCGATAAATATAAAAAAACAATAAAATGATTTAAATGAATCTGCTGTGAGGTGCAGGTTGTGTTTGGCATTAATCAATAAAATTTTAATCAAATTATTACTGCGTTGATGCTAAAAAAAATCAATGATTTTTGCGCTCGAAACATATAAACTTTAATTTCTTTAAGAATTATTTATTTGAAAGCGATAATTTATAGTCAGTTATGGCTTTATCCTACATTATCCACATAGTGTATTCACTCAGATCATCGGACCAGTTAAAGGTATACTAAAATAATTAGTGTTAAGGATACTAATAATAAATATTGCAATTATTTATAATAATGGAGTTTTGTTCAGTGCACATAAATGCATCATCATTTTTTATCAACAAGGCTGCACCTCACAAAGTTGATCATTTTGTTGCCCAGTGTTATTCATATTCATAAACATAGCACACCTGGAAGGGCAAAAATCATGATTTTTTTATTTTGGCAGTTACAACTTATTTAAATGAATCCAACGAAATTATTTGCAAGGTGCAACTAATATTTAATTGCAATTAAAGTAAGCTGCAATATATAATAAATAAAAAATTGATTGAAAATTAAGAATTAATCATAACTTCTTATCAATTTTTAACGTGTTTTAACGACATTTTTAAGGTAAACTACACTACTTTTTTAAGGTAAACCGATCGCAATTCCGACTCAGTTTTATTTTTCCTTTTTCAATTCCGAGTAAAATTGCTTAAACTTAGTATCCATCTCAAATACAGCTGCCAAAAGAAATAACTCACAAAACTTTTCTTGCTAATGGACTCATTCCAGATGGCATACAAATTTATTTCGGCACTATTACTGTGTTTATGCTTACAAAAAAGGATGATATCAAATCATGATTTTTCCAAAAAATGCAAGCATAAACACCTTATCATGATTTTTTGCTACACACGAATTTTGACTATGATTTTTAAGAAAACTATGCTTTTTTATACAAAACAGTCTGGCAACTCATCACACAAAAAGAGCTGTTCTGTTCATAAGATTAAGAACTAATTTTGATGTCCGTCTTTGCTGTTGAAAAAATAACAAAGTCTCTGTTTTTCTGTCCATTTTAATTTCTATCGCTTGTTTATTAATTTTCCACAACATGAATCACCTAACAGCGCGAGAGTGATGCCACCTTATTTTAAATTTTAAGTAACTGGCATCCCACTCTACAAAAAGCGTGATTTTCGTTTTGCAGCATAAACAGCACCATTTTAAAAACCGTGATTTAAAAAAATCCTGATATTGCTAGCATAAACGTAGTATATGCTTCATATGAATTGAAGCACTTTTGAAAACCGAATGCTTTTAAAAAGCATAGTGCATGAAGCATAGCATATGAAGCATAGTGACGAAATAAATTTGTATGGCATCTGGAATTAGGCCTCAAAAGCTTTTGAAGCACTCTATTTTTGCAATATACACACACGCCCACATTTTGATAGCTATCGATAAAAAGTGCACAAGGCTGTCACATTTTTGAGTCACGTCTGGTAGCCCAGATTTTGATCTGGCAACTGCCATTTTTCTGTATAGGCTTTATTCCAGATGGGATAAAAATTTATTTCGGCACTATACTTTATTTAAATAAGACAACTATTTAAGAGCATTCAGCTTTCCATTTAAAGAAAGTATTGTGCCAAAATAAATTTTTATGTATCCACCTCACCAAAGCGTCTGCCAAAACAAAAATTCTGAAAGTGTTTGGTTTTGGGGGATGTGTGACCAGTTTTTATGGTCACATTGCACATTGCTATGTTTTGATTTTTCTCGCACCTAATGGCTGGGCGCCAGGTGGGAAACATTCCACTTCCTGTAAGTCATCAAAATAAAGAGTACCTCAAAATATTATTCATATTTTATATTTAATTTTTGTAAGAATTGGAGAATTCTTTTATTAAGCTAGGTTCTGAGACCGTTTGAATTTTCCTTGAGCTGTCGAATCTCATATAAAAACGAGAAGGCAAAGCTAACTTCGACTGCGGCGAAGTTTTAATACACTTGAAAAAGTTTACTCCAACTGATTTAACCGGTAAAATATATATAGGATATAGATATCAGATATTTAAAATTTTTAAATCATTGATAATAAAAATTTGATACCATAAAAAAAAACTTTTCTTAGTAAATCTCATTTTCCGACCGATCGGTCTTATGGCAGCTATATGCTATAGTCATCCGATTTTGATAAATTTTTTCAGAATTGTGTGGAAACATATAAAACTAATATATACTAAGATTGGAGACGCTACGATGGAAATCAAAAAAGTTTTTCTCACAAAGACTTATTTTTCGACCGATCGTTCCTATGGCAGCTATAAGATATGGTCAACCGATCCGACATATTAATTGCGTGCAATAAAAAGAAGACTCTGTGCAAAGTTTCAGCACGATAGCTCTAAAACTGAGGGACTAGTTCGCGTAGAAACAGACAGACAGACGGACAGACAGACAGACAGACGGACGGACGGACAAGCGGAAATGAACTCAGCTCGTCGTCCTGATCAAGAGTATATAGTTTATGGGGTCGGAAATGAATATTTCTATGCGTTACAAACTTCTGGGCAAAATTAATATACACTTTTCAAGTGTATAAAAATAGAAGGCTAACATCAGCTACGCCGATGTTTTAAATACCCTTGCAGTTTTAAAAACAACGCTACCATTAATAACAAAAAGTTTTTCTCACTAGAACTAGTTTTCAGACCGATCGTTATATGGCAGCTATTTGCTGTCAGTCATCCGATTTTAATCAATTTTTCCAGAATTATGTAAAAGCATATATTACAAATATATACCACGATTGGTGCCGCTTCGATAGAAAACAAAAAAGTGTTTCTCACTAGAACTAGTTATTGGACTGATCGTTCCAATGCCAGCTATATGATATAGTCATCCGATCCGACCGATTCCGACAAATGTGCAGCCTATATGTATTTAAAGACTTTTTGCAAAGTTTGGTTAGTAACGCTTTAAAACTGAGGGAGGAGATAGCATAGAAACAGATGGACTGACGGACAGACGGAAATGAACTCAGCTCGTTATGCTGATCAAGAATATATATACTTTATGGGGTCGGAGATGCTTCCTTCTATGCGTTACGAATATGATGACAATGTTAATATTCCCCCTGCAAGGATATAAAAATTACTTGAGGAATTATTCTTTGCCTCATTCCTCTGATGGGTACTCAGAAGGCCAAGTAATACATACACACAAAAAAAAAAAATTGTAAAAATCACATTTTTCAACTTTGGCTAAAAAGTATTGTGATTAAACATTTTTCTTTTTGATTTTACCAATCTACACGTAAAAACGACATTTTAATCAACTGCGTAATTGTTTGATTTTAAAGATCAGACACTTTTGCCTTCAAATTACAAGTTCACTTTTGATTTCCATATAGAATCAAAATGTTCGCAATTTTGATCAATTATGTGCGATTTTTATCGAGTCGATATGCTAAAAATAGAACAGAAACCAAAAAAACCCTGGTCGGCTACCACCACCAGCTTAACATGTGCTCTGCGCTCAATTTCTTCGCGAGCGTGCAGTAGCCGAATGCGTTGAGGTGCAGGCGTTTGTCTTTCAGTGTCCCAGAGGTCGTGTGTTCAAGTCCCAGACAAGGTAAAGATTTAATAATATTATAAAAAATAAAAAAATTTCAGATACAAACGAATTCAAGTTCAGCATCGGGGAAAGACCGACTTTGTTTGTAAAGGTTGGTTGGTGTGTGTAAAAGAAAACTGTTTCACAAAATTTTTATTTTTTTTTTATTTCAAAAGTAAAACACTTTAAAATCAAAATGGAAACAATTTTGAAAATTAAAAGTGGAAACCATTTATTTTTGAAATGAAAAATTGTTGGGTGAAAAACAAAATGGGAAATTGGCGGATTTACCAATGAAAAATGTCGAATTTACCAACGTTTTTTTTTTGTGTGTACAAGCAATTTCCATAGTTGCCATATCAATAGGTTGTGAGGATTGTATTGAACAGGTGATATTTATACACTTGAAAAGTGTATATTAATTTTGCCCAGAAGTTTGTAACGCATAGAAATATTCATTTCCGACCCCATAAACTATATATTCTTGATCAGGACGACGAGCCGAGTTCATTTCCGCTTGTCCGTCCGTCTGTCCGTCTGTCTGTCTGTCCGTCTGTCTGTTTCTACGCGAACTAGTCTTTCAGTTTTAAAGCTATCGAGCTGAAATTTTGCACAGAGTCTTCTTTTTACTGCACGCAACTAATATGTCGGAACCGGCCGGATCGGGTGACTATATCTTATAGCTGCCATAGGAACGATCGGTCGAAAAGTAAGTCTTGGTTAGAAAAACTTTTTTATTTTCCATTGTATCGTCACCAATCTTGGAATGTATTAGTTTTAGATGATTTTACATATTTGTGGAAAAATTTATCAAAATCGGATGAATATAGCATATAGCTGCCATATAAACGGTCGGTCAAAAAACTAGTTCTAGTGGGAAAAACTTTTTTATTTTCCATCGTAGCGTCACCAATCTTGGTATATATTAGTTTTAGATGATTTTACATATTTGTGAAAAAATTTATAAAAATCGGATGAGTAAAGCATATAGCTGCCATATAACCGGTCGCTCAAAAAACTAGTTCTAGTGGGAAAAACTTTTTTATTTTCCATCGTAGCGTCACCAATCTTGGTATGTATTAGTTTTATATGCGTTAACACAATTCTGGAAGATTTGATCAAAATCGGAGGACTATAGCATATAGCTGCCATAGGACCGATCGGTCGAAAAATGTGTTTGACTAAGATAACTTTTTTTTTTATGTTATCAAATTTGTATTATCAATGATTTAAAAATTTAAAATATCTGATATCTGTATCCTATATATATTTTATCTGTTAAATCAGCTGGAGTAAAGTTTTTCAAGTGTATTAAAACTTCGGCACAGTCGAAGTTAGCTTTGCCTTCTCGTTCTTGAGGAATTGTTGTGCAGCCATTTATTACTTGTGTCTATTGACTACATTAAATTTAGCGCAAAACCAAAATTGACAGTAAAATGTAAAATGACAGGAATATCTTCCAATTTCCTTCAAGAAAAAATTTAACGCCCTCAGTACCTAGCTTTAACTGTAATGGTTAATTTGTATCAGGGATTTAAGTAAGAAAAATTTTACAACAGATAACTTTCATATTCTGAATACAATAATTTAGCCAACTAACATTTTTTTGTTTTTATCCATTGAAAAAAGGTCTATAATTAGCGTGACAGACAGAAGAACACATTTCAAAATATTTTAGGGTATCGTGGGGATTTATAATTCTGCCTTTTAAACACTTTTCTCATTATACCCGTTACTCGTAGAGTAAAAAGGGTATACTAAGTTCGTGCAAATGTATGTAACAAGCAGAAGGAAGCATTCCCGACCCCATAAAGTATATATATTCTTGATCAGCATCAATAGCCGAGTCGATATAGACCTGTCCGTCTGTCAGTCCGTCTGTCCGTCCGTCCGTCTGTCTGTATGAAAAACTAGATCTCAGAGACTATAAGAGCTAGAGCTACCATTTTTTCAGTGTAGACTTGTATTTTCTGCACGCAGATCAAGTTTGTTTCCAATTTTTGCCACGCCCCCTCCCGCCCACGCAATATGAAAAAAACCTCATATCTCCCTCAATTTTGAAAATAGATTGTTCGAACCTTGTAGACATACATTTTAATCATCATTACCTATTGATCTGTTATACATCATTTTTCGATCAAATGAACGATTAAAGAGTTGCCACCCACGCAATTGGGAAAATACCTCATATCGCCCAGAATTTTTGAAAATATATTCTTAAAACCTTCTAGACGTATATTTTAATCATCATTACCTATCGATCCGCCGTACATCATTTCCTGATCAGATGAACGATGTAAGAGTTGCCACCCACGCAATTTGGAAAATACCTCATATCTCCCACAATTTTGAATGTAGATTATTCGAACCCTCTAGACATATATTTTAATCATCATTACATATCGATCCGCATTACATCATTTCCCGATCAGATAAGCTGTAGTAGAGTTGCCACCCCCGCAATTTGGAAAAAAAAACTCATATCTTCCAAAATTTGGGCATGTTGTGATCTAATAAAATATTCTTAAATAAATCTTACCCTGAGTAACAGGTATATCGAAGTCGAGCAGGGCCGACTTCAACTTACGCTCTCGTTTTTTTTGGCAAAAATCATCATTTTATTATCTGCTGTTATAGAACGATCGAAGAATAATAATATTATTCCATTAAAAAATTATAATTATATAATTAATAATTATTATAATTAAAATTAAATATATAAACTGCTATTCTTTCAATGTTTTTCCTTACATTAAATTCTCATATAATTAAGGGGGTATTCTACCTTTGACGAGTGTTTTATGAGTGTTTTTTACAAAAATTCTGGAGGGAAAACCATAAGAGTTTTTTCAATTTGGTTTTTTGTTTTGTGTTATTAATTAATTAAATAGTAAAATAAAAAAAAAAATTTTGGAGTTCGAGGGCTGTTCAAAAAGTTATCGGCCTGCCAATTAAGGACTCAAAAAAAAGGTGTAGAGGTGGTGGCCATGATTCCGGGACTCCAGGTTATCGGAATTGAAAACTGTAAATGAGGTTATGATCAGAATTGATGTATTTATTTATTTATATAAACTAATCATAAAGTTGAAACTTAATAATAAGTGGGTTAACTAGCAATGGCTGCCAGGACCTTCAGCTAGATATTATTGTCTACATATGTTTGTAATTCACATTATGGCTTCTTATATATATATATTATAAATATTCTTAAAGTTAGGTAATTATATCTATTATAAGTGTTAACATAGTAAGTATTAAAATTATTGTCTTTCTTTACAAATTATTTTATATTTTATTTAAATTTCATTATATAACTGAGACTTTTTAAGGAATTTGATTATTTTTATTAATGTTTTCTTCATTAGGATCTGCTAAGATATCTATTGGATTATCTTGTTCAAAAATTTCGGTTTTAAGGTTAATTAAAGTAGGGCAAGATTGTAGTAAGTGCGGTATATTAAGGGTACTATTTGTTTGACATAGAGTGCATATTGCGGGAATATTGTGGTTGAAATAATGTTGATGTGTTAGTCTAGTGTGTCCTAATCGTAGGCGAATAAATTTAATTTGATCGAGTCGGGTTATTTTGCTTTGTGAAATGTTGCTGAGGTAGTCGTTAGTATGAACAGCTTGCTGGTTTAGATTTTTGTACCAATTACTACATTTGGAAATATTATTTTTTTGTTGAAAAACGAGTTCCTTTTTTAAATATTTGTTTATGTCCTTAATATTAGTATTGCATGTACTAATTAATGGCATATGAGTTGCAGCTTTGGCCATATGGTCAGCTAGCTCATTTCCCTGAATTTGCGCATGACCTGGGATCCATATTAATTTCACTCTAGGTAAGAGTGTGATTAGTAGGGATCGAATGATGGAAGGATAATTGTCAGAATTGTTAATATTTGATATTGAATCCAAAGCAGACATAGAATCGGAGCAAATAACAAATGCTCCTTTTAAGTCCTTAATTAGTCTTACGGCTTCTAAAATAGCCATTATTTCAGAAGAAAATACTGAAGAGTAGTATGGTAGAATACCGTATTTTAGAGTGTGAGTTTCTGTTGTAATAGCATAGCTGGTAATATTGTTTTGTTGAGAACCGTCCGTGTAAATGAATGTATGCTCTTTGTATTGGGTTTTAATTCTATTAAAGTGAGGTTGGTATATATGTATTGGTGTTATTTGTTTACTGTGTATTCGTAGTGATGTGTCAATTGTATTTTTTGGCAAGAACCAGGAAGGTTGCAAATATTGAATTTTTTCATTGCCTTAATGAGTTTGTTTTGGATATTGTAATTGAACGTTCGATGGAAGATTTACATTTTTTATTGGATGAATTCTTACGGTTTTTTATTAAATTTGCGATAGGTGTATCCTTAGAGTTTAGAAGGTTCTTAAAAAGTTTTCCGGTTAGAAAATCACGCTTCAATTCAATAGTTGGTATATTTGCTTCAAATAGCAAATTGCTAATTGGGGTTGAGCGAAATGCACCAAGTGACATTCGAATTGCTGCGTTTAATGAAGTTTTAATTTTGTTTAATATAGATGTTGGCGTAAAGCCGTATATGAATAAAGCATAATCAATTTTGGATACTACAGTGGACCTCGCCACAGAAAGTAAAATATCTGTGTTGCAATTAAATCTAGGACTAGCCAGACATTTAATTACGTTAAGTTTTTTGGACAATGATGTTTTAAGGTTATTGACATGAGAATGCCAAGTGTAATGGTTGCTGATAGTTAATCCTAAAATTTTAATGGTTGAAACTAATGGTATTTTTATGTTAATACATGAAAAAATGGTGGTTGATTTTATGGTTTTTTCTTTTTATTTGCTGTTTTGACTTTTTTTTTTTTTTTTTTTAAAAAAATGTATTTTTTTTAAAATTTTTTTTTTTTTTTTTACATATTAAATAAAATTATTTTTTTTTTTTTTTTTTTTTTTTTTTTTTTTTTTTTTTAATTTTTTTTGTTTGGTTTGAATTAGGGTCTCTTAAAAAAAAAACCCCAACCCGCACCGCAACCCCACTCCCCCCTCGCCAAAATTGAGTGAAGGTCAACTTTTTTTTGTGGTTGTGGGGGGGTTTTTTTTGTTTTTTTTTTTTTTTTTTTTTAAAAAAACAATTTTTTTTTTTTTTAAAATTTTTTTTTTTTTTAAATTTTAAAAATTTTTTTTTTTTTTGTTTTTTTTTTTTATATTTTTTTTATTTTTTTTTTTTTTTTTTTTTTTTTTTTTTTTTTGTTTTATTTTTTTGTGTGTGTTTTTTTTGTTTATTGATATAGCAGCTCCTGAATAGGAGCACCAACTTTGAATGTGTTGAAATAATAAATCTAGGTTGTAATTTATATTTTTAAATTTGCTAAAATTAATAATAAGAAAAAGTCATCAGCATAAGCACTAAATTTAATCTCTTTTTTGCATGGCTATTATATTTGCAAGCTTATTGTATGCTATTAGAAATAGTATAACGGATATTGGTGATCCTTGGGAAATACCATTTTTTAAAGGTAGAAAGTCAGATGTTTGTGAAGCAATTCTTACAACTAGTTTTCGATTTGACATAAAGTTTTTAATATACTGAATTATTTTAGGTCCTGCTTTCCATTCAATTAACTGATCCACAATTGTGTGTACCCCAACTCTATCAAAGACCTTTGAAAAGTCAAGGGTGATGATTGAGGTGTGCCTTTTACTAGCTAAAGACTTGGTTATTAGAAAATCAGCATAAAGAAGACTTTCAGTAACTGATTTTCACTTTTTGAATCCAAATTGGTTTTGGTGTAATAGTTTATTTTGATTGACGAACCACCAAAGTCGCCTTGCAATAATTTTGTCAAGTGTTTTAGCTATACAGCAGTTTAACGAAATTGGTCTATATGAGGATATTTCTGTTTTATTGTTGTTGGGTTTTAATATGGGGATAACTAGACTGTGTTTGTATGTTTGAGGTATAAAATGATTGAAAACATTGTTAAAGTGTTTTACAATTCTGTTTTGGACTGTGTATGAGCTATTTCTAATCATAGGGTATGATATTCTGTTAAGCCCCGGTGTTGTTCCTTTTAACGATTGTAAACTAGCTTGAAATTCAATTAATGTAATGTCTTTTTCTATTATTTGAGCGGTTGGTGATGGAGTAAAGTTATCATAATTGTTTTTATATTTTTCCTCTATAAATCGACTACTAAAATTTTCATCATCTGACAATTCGGACCAATAATTGGCAAACGAATCGGCAATATATTTGTTAGATGTTTTTATTTCATTATCTACAGGATTGGATATGCAGTGAATACTCTTCATTGGGTTTAACCCACAGAAGCGTCTTATATTCGACCATATTTTAGCTGTTGGTGTAGATGGTTCTATTGTTGATGTGAATGCATTCGTGGCCTCATTTTTACTGAGTTTTAGCTGTCTTTTAAACAAAGCATTGGCTCTTTTGTAGTTTTTAATATTTTCTTCAGTTATATGACGTTTTAGAGTTCTCCATGTCTTATTTTTATTTATTCGTAGTTCATTTAACCTTTTATTCCACCAAGGAACTTTATGATTAAATTTATGCGGTGAGGTCTGCGGAATAGTGTTATGAGCACTTTGTATAATGATTTTGTTGATTTTGGCTGCCTCTTTGTTTAAATTTGAACTAATTTGAATTGTGTTGTTTATGTTTTCACTAATTTGGTAAAATGATTTCCAATCTGCTTCTTTAGTTTTAAAAAAGGGTCTGGAACAATTTTCTGTTTTAGGGTATGGAAATAGGGAAATCAAAATAGGAAAATGATCACTTCCACATAGGTCGTCGAAAATCTTCCATTCTGTAAAAGGTGCAATTTGTGGACTGCAGACTGATATGTCTATATGTGTAAATGTGTTATGGGTTGTGTAGTGAGTAGGTGACTTGTCATTTAATAATATATATCGTGATTGTTCTATAAATTTTGCCAAAATTTTGCCTCTCCTGTTATTTTGGGGGGATCCCCAGTTGTTGTGCCAACTGTTGAAGTCTCCAGTAACAAGCGAAGCAACATTTTGGTGACTAAGTACGTTTTCAAGATTCTGAAGGGAAAAAGATTTATTTGGTGGAATATAAATGGAATATATTGCTATTTTTTGTTTTGAATGTATTTCTATGGCAACTGTATGTTGTATCGACTTGTGTACTAAAATGCCTGCTCCACCAAAACTGTTGGAGGCATCACTTGTTAGTAGATTGTAATTAATGGGGACTGGTAAATTGTGGTTGTCAAAAATATGTGTTTCTTGGATTGATATTATATGGGGTGAGTGTTCTTTAATTATTATTAATAGCTCACTATAGTTATTGACGTATCCTTTAATGTTCCATTGAAGGATTTTAAGAGACATTATGATAATTTTTAAGTTTAAGGTTATGTATAAAACTAAGATATATGTTATATAATAACTGAAGTGAGCTATGTTTTGTGTTTCAAATAAGATCTCGGCTGGACTGACAGAGGGAAAAGCCAAAGTTGCTTTCCCGCCTGTCAGCCCAACCGAGATCTGTACAAGTTCGTAACTTCAATTACATTATGTCTGATAGTTCAGCATAAATATTTGAGTCGTCTGATTCAGATTTAAGAGTGGAATTACGTTTGTTTTGGGAAAATTTTGATTTTTTGTTGGCCGCCTTGAGTTGATTCATCACTCGTTTGGATGTTTTTCTTGGAAGGATTTTAAATTTTTTTGGTATGGTACCGTTACCTTTTTGGGCTGTGGAGTCTACCATATTCGTCTCCATGTAGTCATCATGGTCCTCATAGTTAGTGATGTTTCGTTGGTTTTTGATGGATGTTGTGGGTAAGTTGGATGTTGTGGATAAATTGGATGTTGTGGATCTATTGGATGTTGTGGATCTATTGGATGGTGTGGGTAAATTGGATGTTGTGGAGCTTTCGATTGCTTTCTGTGATGAAGTTTCTTTAGGATTTGTATTAAGTGTTGTTGATGTTGCAGATGTTGATGCATTTTGTTTGCCACAGCAGCAAATGTGGATTCGCCCTGGTGGTTTAAGTTGTAGACCGCTCGTGCAGCTTTGTTGTCAAGTTTTAAACGGGTTTTGATGGCAATAATCTCCTGTTCTTTGATAAAAACAGGACACTTTCTATCAAAAGTTGAGTGGTTATTGTCAAAATTCAATCCGGTGCAATTGACGCAGTGTATTCCATTTGTGCATTTTGTCATTTCTTCAATTTCGCAGTGTTGCTTTTGTCCACATGTAGTGCATGTTGGATCACTTGAACGACAGATTCAAATCTGAAGCATTTGTTGCAACGCATGGGTAGCGGGATATAAGAGCGAACATTTGTTTTCTCATATCCGACGAAGATATATTCAGGAAGGTCATGTAAGGCAAATGTGAGAATTATAAGTCCAGTTTCAATCTGTTCATCGCCCTTTTTTTTTCTTATTTTTCTGATTGCGCAGACCGATTGGCTACTCAGTTCCTTCAGAATCTCCTCCTCAGGAATAGATCGGAGATCATTGCAGTAAATAACTCCTCTGCAAAAGTTTAATGTTGGGTGTTCGGTGACTTTAACTGTAATCTCAGTTGATAAAGCTGTTAATTTTAACAGTTTGCTTGCTTGTCGGTGGTCTTTTGTTTTGATTAGGACCGCTCCATTTCTCATCTTCTTGCACATGTCCACTACACCGTCACATGTGTGGTCTATCATTTTCTTAATCAAAAATGGCGAAACTTTTTCAAGAGTTTCTCCATTTGTATTGTAGTCACTGATGTTTAAATTACTCGATGTATTGTTGTTCACTCTTTCCATTATAAGATATTTTGGTCCAAGCGAGAGGCTCATTGTTGAAATTGGTGAGTTGTTCGACTTTGTCAAGTCCGGTGGATCCGGTGGCAACCCCATTGTAGGGTGCATTATTGTGGTGCTTATGTGCACCTGTTCGCTTTAGCTTACTGTTAGGATTGTTCGTTTGTTGTTGTTGTGAGAGTAGCGAAAGTAAAAATTAAGAGTAGCTTGGTGAGAAAGCTTTTAATGCTTAGGAGAGCTCCGTTGGTTCTTCCGCGTTAAGAATTAAGCGTCCGATCACTTCGGCTGTTCGAGAATTGATGTAATTCTGGCCCGTACCTCAATCATAAAAAAAAATTTTTTTTCTAAAATTTACAAACATTTAAAAAAAAAATATTAGATTTTCGATGTTTTTTTTTGTTATTTAGTGTAAAAAAAATAGTAAAAAATTTGTTATCTTCATGATTGAGGTACGGGCCAGAATTACATCAATTCTGCGTCGATTGCAACATGGCTGATCAAAATCGGTTGAATAGAACTGGCCCAATCATGGCTACCAGGTCAAAAAACGTGGTTTAGAGAAAAACGCGGTTAAAGTTTTCAGCAACGTTGAAAATACTCAAATTGGCAAGAACATTGCTCCACTAAAACGGATATATCTGCTAAACTATTTCGAATAATTGAAAATGGTTTAAAGAGGATGAAAGGGGAATGTTCAAGCTGTAATAATAAGGCAAAACAAAAAAATCAAAAAAAAATATTTTCAAAGGTAGAAGACCCCCTTAAGTATTACAGCAATTTATATATAAATATGTTTACATTAATATCAAAGGGTATTTTACCGTCGATAAACCGAAAATAACTCGATTTGGCATTCTTTAGGTACTCTGACTCGAAGAAAGAAGTTAAAAGAAAAACGCACTTGCTCTCTTTGTTTTGCTTTCAAGCATGACAGCCAGCGCTTACCTACTGACTACTGCCGGATAACCTGGACACTAGCGAATAACTAACGCCGAATTCGCTAGTTATTCGCTAGCGAAATTAGGGAGGTAGTGCTTTGGGAACTGAAGGGTTATTATACTGTTTGTAGATTTCATAAAGATATAACAAGTTTAATTATGCTTTAAATAATGCAACTATTCCAGAATTTGTCTTTAATGGTACTAAACCATATGTATTTTAAAATCAACAGGAATATTTTGTTCATCATATTTTTGGGGTTATCTGAGCGACACTATTGGTCGCAGACCAGTATTGATACAAACAACATTTGCTGGAGGCTTGTTATCACTTGCCTCAATATTTATTCCGAACTACTGGCCCTACGTTTTTCTTCGATTCGCGGTTGGATTTTTGTAAGTATTCAATTACAAGTATGTAATGTCAACTAATGATAATTAACTATACTCTTAATTAAATAAAATATCGAGCTGTTTATTTGGATAACATTTAAAAGAGTTGCAAAATATATGAGCTTGCCAACATTATTTTTATATCGTGGCCCAATAGGTCAAAATAGAAAGCTAACATCGGCTCCGCCAATGATTAAATATCCTTGCAGTTGTTATACCTTTGCAGAGGGTATATTAAAATTGTGCAGACGTTTGTAACGATGGAAGCATCCCCGCCCCCCTATTGTATATATATTCTTTATCCGCATTAATAGCCGAGTCGATCTAGCCTTGTCCGTCCGTCCGTCTGCTTCTGTGCTATCCTTTCCGCAGTTTTAAAGCTATCTTGATCAAACTTTGCAAAAGTCTTAAAAAATATATAGGCTGCACATTTGTCGGAACCGGCCGGATCATATAGCTGCCATAGGAACGATCGGTCTAAAAACTAGTAATAATACATTTTTATTTTGTTTTCGATAGCTTTCTATTAGCTTTCTAATTTTTAAATTGTATATAAGAATAGGTTTTTCGGTTTTCTGATTCTTGATTTAAAAAAAAAAAAATTATTTTCGCTTAGAACCTGTTCCAAGCTGACCAACAGATGGCGCCACTTTCTGTAACCATTTGGCTGACCAAGCGATAGGCATTGTGGTATGGGAGCTAAACGATATATTTATATCAATCAGGCATGTTCTGAATTCCACTACTTTTTGAAAAGTAAGCCGAGCGCAATTCCGACTCGGTTTCATTTTTCCTTTCTCGATTCCGAGTGAAATTGCTTACATTTTACTTTTGGTATTGCAATGTTCCAAACGAGTTTTTATAAGGATCAAACTGGTTTACCATGTACATACAGGCTGAACGATCGATATTGGAACAGTCGGCATTAAGAGAAACTTACTTTTGCATAGCACAGCCAAATTCGCAATACATTTTTAATTATTTTTTGGTAAATAAACTAGAAGCCAAATCGGAAATATATTTTAATAAAATGTTTCTAAATTGAACAACGAATTCCTAAAAAAATTACTATATTAAACGACAAATTTTGTCGTTTTTGGGGTTGCGAGAAAACGAATCAGTTTCACTTTCTACAAAATCGTGTAGGAGTGGAATTGAGAAAATGCCTAAATATATATATATTTTATCAAACCCGGCAAAATTGTGGTGAAGCAAATAATATTCTCGATTAACAAATATAAAGACGCTACCATTGAAAACAAAAAAGTTTTGCTTACTAGTTTTTGGACCGATCGTTCCTATGACAGCTATATGCTATAGTCATCAATAGCCGAGTCGATATAGACCTAGATCTCAGCAACTATAAGAGCTAAATCTATAATTTTTTCAGTGTAGATCAAGTTTGTTTTAAGTTTTTGACACGCCCTTATATATCTAAATTCTGTGAAATTGTTTAGAAAGATCGGATTACATTTAGCGGATATATTAAGATATTTTCATACAGTGACCCCACTGTGCGCTCGTCAGTCAACTTCATGTTAATCTTTACATTGGATGTTAATATTACCATAAAATGTTTATGTTACCATAAACTGTTTTTTCAATAACAACCGCTGACCAGGTCAGACGTGTTTTTCTTGTGCTCCGCTATAAAACAGTCTAAAAGTGTTTTTTAAAAAAAAGTGAATAAATAAATCACCTACCTCCCGCGACAAAAGACGCTAGTGGGCATACATAGGCACTTGTGCTTATGATGTCCAATAATAACTAATAGTTTAAATTTAATTTAATTAAATTAACTAAATGACAACGTGTAGAAATACAAAAAGTGCAACTGGTAAAATTACCAACAACACCATGAGTCAGAGAGACCTCAATGTTCAACTGCAACAACAGCAAGACGAACGCCGACTTTCTGTCCAGCGCAACAATGCTTACTTTGCAATAGTTTCCCCAGAGCCCACCAGCACGCTAAAACCAACTAATAATGCAAGCGTAAGCTCCCTTACTACCACTCCGACTTGGAGTGCCCAATGCGCCTCCCTCTCCCCTCAACCCGCACTGATCACCGTTTCATCAAGTGCAACAACAAGTACGGTAACTCTTACTACCGCTCAATCAACATCAACCAGCACAACAACAAGTATGAAGACTGCAGCGATTACCACGAATCAGTTTCCAATAATGTCAACGCAGCACGCACTTCCACTAACACATACCCAAGGTACCGCCACACCAACAACCCGCTCATATGTGCAGACTGGCATCGATCGGTATGTACAAATAAACAAACGAAAATTAAGCCCACAAAACAAAAAAAGCGGCAACACCCCGAAAATCAACAAGACAAGCGATAAGCCTATGGACAAAGATCCCCTCTCTGGAAATAGGTTCCAAATTCTTGGTCAACAGCTTGACGCTGAGAGCAATAAAGTGGCTCCACAAGTCACAAAACTAAAGCCACCACCAATCTACATAAGGGACAACAATTGTGCAGCCCTGGTAACAAAACTTGTCCCGCTAATAGGCAATAATAACTTCTATGTAACATACGTCAGCAAAGGAAATATTCGTGAAACAAAGCTCCAAGTTAATACTGAGAAAAATTATCGCGCAGTCGATAAATACTTAAGAGAAGATAATAAAAGCTTCTACACTTACCAACTCAAAAGTAGCAAAGGCCTACAAGTCGTTATCAAAGGCATTGAATCAAGTGTACCATCAGAGGAAGTTGGTTTTGCCTTGGTTGAACAGGGTTATAAGGTAAAATCCGTTATAAACCTTATGAACAGGGACAAGAAACCTCAACCACTATTCAAAGTGGAACTAAGCCCGGAAGACAAAGCTCCCAAAAAAACGAGGTGCACCCAATTTACAAACTACAGTTTTTGTTGCATCGCAGAATTACTGTAGAGGAGCCGCACAAACGTACAAGTCCAGTGCAATGCACCAACTGCCAAGAATTTGGGCACACTAAAGCCTACTGTGCTTTGCGATCAGTTTGTGTTGCATTCGGAGAGCTTCACGAAACTGCTTCGTGCCCTGCAAACAAGGAGGATCCGATCGCGAAAAAGTGTAGCAACTGTGGAGGTAACCACACTGCAAACTACAGAGGCTGCCAAGTCTACAAAGATCTGAAGAGCAGGATTAATACACGCATAGAAACAGCCCGTTCGTATGGAAACGTAAATCTGTTTACACCCTCAAACTCGACACCGGGTGTTTTCTTCACCAAAGCTGCTAGATCGTCATTTGCCCCAACAAGCACCACCCAAGGCGTTTCCTTTGCAAGCGCCCTCAAACTCGGAACAGATAGATCCGCACCCACAACTAATATTACACACGAAGCACATACACAGCCGACTCTGCAAATTGAACAAAACCAAGCGGAACAATCATCAATCTTTAGTAAACTAGAAACAATGTTTCTCTCGTTGCAGCAAACTCTGAAAGATTTTATTGTATATACGCAAAACGCAATGCAAGAACAAATGAGAAATCAAGGCATTCTCATTCAAATGCTCGCTGCGCAACAATCAAAACAGTGTTCCTCCTCAAAAATTTCTCCGGAATGCAAATGCATTTCTCGCCCAAACTGGGCTTTTAAAGTTCCTACAAGACAATGAAATCGACATAAGCCTGCAGAAACTCATCTAGGAAAGATACAATTTTCAATTATCGGGGTATGCCTTTTACGGCACAAATCACCCAGATGGTAAAGCTCATGGCGGAACTGGCATCCTAGTCAGAAACCGCATTAAACATTACCAACTACCTGGATTTGCGGAAAACTACATGCAAGCTACATCGATATGCGTGGAATCAAAGCGAGGAAATATTACTGTGTCGGCAGTTTATTGTCCCCCACGTTTCGCAATATCGGAAAATCAATTTATAGACTTCTTCAATACACTGGGTCAACGCTTCCTAGCTGCAGGTGACTATAATTCCAAACATCCCCACTGGGGCTCTAGACTAACTAACCCCAAAGGAAAGCAACTATACAACGCACTCACGCGAGCATCAAACAAACTCGACTATGTATCACCGGGTAGGCCTACATATTGGCCAGCAGATCCAAAAAAAATTCCCGACCTTATAGACTTCGCCATAACAAGAAAAATTCCACGTAACTTGGTTACTGCAGAAGCATTAGCAGATTTGTCGTCAGACCATTCCCCAATTATTTTTACCCTTCTGGAGAGCCCTCTGATCATCGAATATCCTCGGCGCCTGACATCCCACAAGACGAACTGGCTTAAATACAAAAAATATATTAGCAGTCACATCGAACTGAGCCCAACCATCAACAGCGAAGAAGACATTAAAAATTCCGTCCAAACCCTTAACTTCATTATTACAGCTGCAGCATATCACTCGAACCCTCAAACAGCAAAAACAACATCATCGAAGGAAGGTAGTAGATTAAGCAACAGCTACATAGAGCGACTCGTCACTGAGAAACGCCGTGCAAGAAGAGAATGGCAGAGCAATAGGTCACCTGCTGCAAAGAATCGGCTGAGAGAAGCAGAACGCAAACTTAGCAGAGCCCTCGAAACTGAAGAACAAAAAGCCCAAAGGCGTTACATAGATAAGTTGTCGCCTACAAGCACAAAATTTCCTTTATGGAGAGCACACGAGAGCATAAAGCCACCTGCAAAGATAGACACGCCTTTGAGGGATGAGAGAGGAAGATGGGCCCGTAGTGACGAAGAAAAGGCAAAAGTATTTGCACTTCACCTTAAAAATGTTTTCATGCCTAATCCACCAACAAATGGATTTGCGCCCCCATCAATTTCAACTGCCGAACAAGCTGACCCAATCAAAGTTCACTCGTCTGAAATAAGAAACCTAATAAGTCCAAGTACCTTACTCTTGAGAAAAGCACCAGGACATGATCTCATTACGCCAAAAATGATTATGGAACTTCCAATTCCAGCCATTAACTATATCTCCAGACTTTTCAATGCTGTTCTGCGATGTGGATACTTTCCAAATAACTGGAAAAAGTCCACAATCATAATGATTCACAAACTAGGAAAGGATAAAACACAAGCGTCGTCTTATAGACCCATTAGTCTGCTACCTTGTTTATCAAAATTATTCGAGAAGATCTTACTCCGCAAAATTGATTCTCATGCACAAAATATCATTCCATCTCACCAATTTGGGTTCCGGGCAAAACACGGGACCATTGAACAAGTCAACCGCCTAACTTCAGATATTCGGACGGCGTTTGAGCACCACGAATACTGCTCCGCAATTTTCCTAGATGTTGCCCAAGCATTTGACCGTGTCTGGCTGGAAGGTCTTATCTTCAAAATTAAGACACTGCTTCCGCCGAACACACATAAACTCCTCGAATGCTACGTCAGTAACAGAGTATTTTCTATACGTCATAACGAGTACACTACGCAAGAGTTCACCATTGGAGCCGGAGTGCCACAGGGTAGCGTTCTTGGCCCTTTTCTTTATGTATTATACACTGCTGACATCCCAACAGACCCCCGACTTACAATATCCACATTTGCGGATGATACGGCAATTCTAAGCAGATCACGATGTCCAATTAACGCAACAAGACTTTTGGCAAGCCACCTAGCTGAAGTAGAAGAGTGGCTGGCCAATTGGCGCATAAGGATTAACGAGCAAAAGTGTAAACATGTCACGTTCACATTCAACAGAAGCACCTGTCCCCCACTATACCTAAACGGGACCTTGATCCCACAATCAAGTGATGTTGTATACCTCGGTATTCACCTCGACAGAAGGCTAACTTGGCGCAAACACATAGATTCGAAAAAACTCCAAATAAAGCTGAAGGCCAATAGCCTCCACTGGCTTATTAACTCCCGTTCCCCATTAAAACTGGAATATAAAGTCTTACTGTATAAAACCATCATAAAGCCTGTTTGGACGTACGGCTCCCAGCTATGGGGAAATGCCTGTGCGAGCAGCGTGGAAATCCTCCAAAGAGCACAATCACGAGTTCTTAGAATCCTCACTGGAGCGCCATTGTACATTCGAAACGAGTGTATACACAACGATCTCAACATCCCATTGGTCGATACTGAAATAGCCCAAATAAAACGCAAATATATCGAGAAGCTCCATGCCCACCCTAATCAACTTGCCCAATCTCTCACCCTGCAAGCAACGCATACCCGACTCCGAAGAAAAGACCTCCCAACCCAGCGATTGTACTAAAGGGCCGCTGAACACAAAACTACATCCAATTGGAGATAGTTTTCTTATAAATAGTTTTTAGATTAAGATTTGCAAAATTATTGTTAGTCTCATTAAGAGAAGATTCAATAAATACCAAAAAAGCTTAAAAAAAAAAAAATAATAATAAACTGTTAATGTTTTATGTTAAGACTAACATTTGCTGTTAATATTAACATTTTGTGATTTAATAAAAGACTTTTAATTTATTCTTTTCCTGAGTAATGGGAATATCGAATTCGAGCAGGGCCGACTTGAACTTACGCTCTCGTTTTATATGCAGATACGTGAAATTTTAGACTTTTCTTTTCTGTTGGTAGAAAAAACGTTTTTGTTTTCAATGTATGCGTTCTTAAACTCAGCAATTATAAAAACTATATGCTTTCAAACAGTTCTGCAAAATTTTTAAAATCGGATGACTGTATCGTATAGAAACAATCGGTAAAAAATTTAACTTACTAAGAAATCTTAATTGTTTTTGACGGTAGCGTGATCAAATTTTAAAGTCAACAACTACATTCTAATGATTTGGAATAAATAGTTATATTTTATCTATATTTATAAAACAAAACGGGGATTACTGACATATACAAAACAGGGTCAATCTTTTTTAAGTTTAATGGATTTTGGACTCCCCCTTTTAGTCTATAAACTTTTTATACACTTGAGTGTATATTAATTCTGCCCAGAAGTTTATAACGCATAGAAATATTCATTTCCGCTTGTCTGTCCGTCTGTCTGTCCGTCTGTCTGTTTCTACGCGAACTAGTCTCTCAGTTTTAAAGCTATCGAGCTGAAATTTTGCACATAGTCTTCATAGTCGGAACCGGTCGGATCGGATGACTATATCATATAGCTGCCATAGGAACGATCGGTCTAAGAACTAGTTCTAGTGAGAAAAACTTTTTTGTTTTTCATCGTAGCGTCACTAATCTTGGTATATGTTAGTTTTATATGCTTCCACATAATTCTGGAAAAATGTACCAAAATCGGATCACTATAGCATATAGCTGCCATAGGAACGATCGGTCGAAAAATAAGTCTTTGTGAGAAAAACTTTTTTGATTTCCATCGTAGCGTCTCCAATCGTAGTAGTATTGGTTTTATATGTTTCCACACAATTATGAAAAAAATTATCAAAATCGGATGAGTATAGCATATAGCTGCCATGTAAACTGTCGGTCAAAAAACTACTTCTAGTGAGAAAAACTTTTTTGTTTTCTATCGTAGCTTCCCCAATCTTGGTATATATTAGTTTTTCTATGCTTTCACATAGTTTTGAAAAAAATGATCAAAATCGGATGACTATAGCATATAGCTGCCATAGGCCCGATCGGTCGGAAAATGTGTTTTACTAAGAAAAGTTTTTTTTTATGGTGTCAAATTTTTATTATCAATGATTTAATATATATTTTTCCAGTTAAATCAGTTGGAGTAAAGTTTTTCAAGTGTATCAAAACTTCGGCACAGTCGAAGTTAGCTTTGCCTTCTCGTTATAATTTTAACAGCCTCAGAAAAATACTATTCATTTAAAATAACCCGAGATTTGTCCTGATTTATTAATTTTTTAAAAAACTATTTTTTCGGATTTATGATTTATTTCATAGTTTGAAATTGTTTCTAAAATCAACAAATTGGCAAAACCCCCAAAGAAGTTTTCATGGGATAATCGGAGTAGAATTTCGAATTTTTTGTTTATAATCTGTTCCAAAGGAAGAAAGAGTGTATAGAGTTTGTCCAAATGTATGTAACAGGCAGAAGGAATCATCTACGACCCTATAAACCAGGGGTGCCCAATTAAAGTAAACCGGCGAGTAAGCACCAAACATTTAACAACGAGAGCGTAAGTTGAAGTCGGCCCTGCTCGACTTCGATATACCCGTTACTCAGGGTAAGGTTTATTTAAGAATATTTTATAAGATCACAACATGCCCAAATTGTGGGAGATATAAGTTTTTTTCCAAATTGCGGGGGTGGCAACTCTACTATAGCTCATCTGATCGGAAAATGATGTATGGCGGATCCATAAGTAATGATGATTTCAATAAATGTCTAGGAGGTTCGAACAATCTATTTTCAAAATTGTAGGAAATATGAGGTATTTTCCAAATTGCGGGGGTGGCAACTCTACTATCGTACATCTGATCTGAAATTGATGTATGGCGGATTGATAAGTAATGATGATTAAAATTTATACCTAGCAGGTTCGAACAAAATATTTTCAAAATTGTGGGAGATATGAGGTATTTTTATACCCGTTACTCGTAGAGTAAAAAGGGTATACTAAGTTCGTGCAAATGTATGTAACAGGCAGAAGGAAGCATCTCCGACCCCATAAAGTATATATATTCTTGATCAGCATCAATAGCCGAGTCGATATAGACATGTCCGTCTGTCCGTCTGTCTGTCTTTGTCTGTCTGTCTGTCTGTCTGTCTGTCTGTCTGTCTGTCTGTCTGTCCGTCTGTCTGTCTGTCTGTCTGTCCGTCCGTCTGTATGAACACCTAGATCTCAGGAACTATTAGAGCTAGAGCTACCATTTTTTCAGTGTAGACTTGTATCTTCTGCACGCAGATCAAGTTTGTTTCAAATTTTTGCCACGCCCCTCCCGCCTCCGCAATATGAAAAAACCTCATATCTCCCACAATTTTGAAAATAGATTGTACAAACCTTCTAGACATATACTTTATTCACCATTACCTATCGATCCGCCATACATCATTTCGTGATCAGATGAACGATAGAAAAGTTCCCGCCCACGCAATTAGAAAAAATCCTCATATCTCCCACAATTTTGAAAATAGATTGTTCGAACCTTCTAGACATATACTTAATTCATCATTACCTATCGATCCGCCATACATCGTTTCTTGATCGGATGAACGATAGAAAAGTTCCCGCCCACGCAATTTGAAAAATACCTCAAATCTCCCACAATTTTGAAAATAGATTGTTCGAACCTTCTAGACATATATTTTAATCATCATTACCTATCGATCCGCCATACATCATTTTTCGATCAGATGAGTTATAGTAGAGTTGCCTCCCCCGCAATTACTTCGAACAATCTATTTTGAAAATTGTGGGAGATATGAGGATTTTTATACCCGTTACTCGTAGAGTAAAAAGGGTATACTAAGTTCGTGCAAATGTATGTAACAGGCAGAAGGAACCATTTCCGACCCCATAAAGTATATATAGTCTGGATCAGCATCAATAGCCGAGTCGATATAGACCTGTCCGTCTGTCCGTCCGTCCGTCCGTCCGTCCGTCCGTCTGTCCGTCTGTCTGTATGAACACCTAGATCTCAGAGACTATAAGAGCTAGAGCTACCATTTTTTCAATGTAGACTTGTATTGTCTGCACGCAGATCAGGTTTGTTTCAAATTTTTGCCACGCCCCTCCCGCCCCCGCAATATGAAAAAAACCTCATATCTCCCACAATTTTAAAAATAGATTGTTCGGACCTTCTAGACATATTTTCTAATCATCATTACCTATTGATCCGCCATACATCATTTTCCGATCAGACGAACGATAGTAGAGTTGCCGTCCCCGCAATTTGAAAAATACCTCATATCTCTTACAATTTTGAAAATACATTGTTAAAACCTTCAAGACATATATTTTAATCATCAATACCTACCGATCCGCCTTACTTCATTTCTCGATCAGATGAACGATAGAAAAGTTCCCGCCCCCGCAATTTGAAAAATACCTCAAATCTCCCAAAATTTTAAAAATAGATTGTTCGGACCTTCTAGACATATTTTCTAATCATCATTACCTATTGATCCGCCATACATCATTTTCGAACGAATAGATCATCATTTCGAACGATATTAGAGTTGCCTCCCCCGCAATTTGTAAAAAAACTCATATCTTCCACAATTTGTGATCTAATAAAATATTCTTAAATAAAACCTTACCCTGAGTAACGGGTATATCGAAGTCGAGCATGGCCGACTTCAACTTACGCTCTCGTTTCAAATTGCGGGGGCGGGAACTTTTCTATCGTTCATCTGATCACGAAATGATGTATGGCGGATCGATAGGTAATGGTGAATAAAGTATATGTCTAGAAGGTTCGAACAATCTATTTTGAAAATTGTGGGAGATATGAGGTTTTTTTCATATTGCGGGCGCGGGAGGGGGCTTGGCAAAAATTTGAAATAAACTTGATCTGTGTGCAGATAATACAAGTCTACACTGAAAAAATGGTAGCTCTAGCTCTTATAGTTCCTGAGATCTAGGTGTTCATACGGACGGACGGACAGACGGACAGACGGACATGTCTATATCGACTCGGCTATTGATGCTGATCAAGAATATATATACTTTATGGGGTCGGAGATGCTTCCTTCTGCCTGTTACATACATTTGCACGAACTTAGTATACCCTTTTTACTCCACGAGTAACGGGTATAAAAATACCTCATATCTCCCACAATTTGGGCAACCTTACCCTGAGTAACGGGTATATCGAAGTCGAGCAGGGCCGACTTCAACTTACGCTCTCGTTTTCAGACAAAATCATACGGACACAACAACAAAGTCTAAGTCGACTCTGACTCTCTATCAAACTTGTAGTTATATAAGTACAGCTGCTTCCAAAGGAGTGAGAGAAAAGATAACAAAACTTAGTTGATGTTGATGTTTTATTGCTCTCGTCTATGCTGCGAGTAGTGAGTGTGGTTTCGTATACTCGCGACTATAGCAGCTAGTGTTTTTGTGCAAGTCACAACTTGTAGACCAATTAATGGCACTTAATTACTAAGAACATTGATAAACTAAACTAATACAAGAGTACAATAAATTGACAATTACAATAACGAATTTGACATTGTTGAATAACATTACATTAATTGATTGACTTACTTTACAATTGTTTTATTATTATTTATATATATTTTATATTTTATTTTTATTTTGTTTTATTTTATTTTATTATTATTATAATATTTTTTTTATTTTTATACACTTGAAAAGTGTATATTAATTTTGCCCAGAAGTTTGTAACGCATTGAAATATTCATTTCCGACCCCATAAACTATATATATTCTTGATCAGGACGACGAGCTGAGTTCATTTCCGCTTGTCCGTCCGTTCGTCTGTCTGTCTGACTGACTGTCTGTCTGTTTCTACGCAAACTAGTCCCTCAGTTTTAAAGCTATCGAGCTGAAATTTTGCACAGAGTCTTCTTTTTACTGCACGCAACTAATATGTCGGCCCCGGCCGCCCCGGATGACTATATCATATAGCTTGTCATAGGAACGATCGGTCGAAAATTAAGTCTTTGTGAGAAAACTTTTTTGATTTTCCATCGTAGCGTCCCCAACCTTAGTATATATTAGTTTTATATGATTTCTCAAAATTTTGAAAAAACGTAACAAAATCGGATGACTATAGCATAAAGCTGCCATAAGAAAAGTTTTAAAAATTTTAAATATTTGATATCTATATTTTTATACACTTGAAAGGTGTATATTAATTTTGCCCAGAAGTTTGTAACGCATAGAAATATTCATTTCCGACCCCATAAACTATATATATTCTTGATCAGGACGACGAGCTGAGTTCATTTCCGCTTGTCCGTCCGTCCGTCTGTCTGTCCGTCTGTCCGTCTGTCTGTTTCTACGCGAACTAGTCTCTCAGTTTTAAAGCTATCGAGCTGAAATTTTGCACAGAGTCTTCTTTTTACTGCACGCAACTAATATGTCGGAACCGGCCGGATCGGATGACTATATCATATAGCTGCCATAGGAACGATCGGTCTAAGAACAAGTTCTAGTTAGAAAAACTTTTTTGTTTTCCATCGTACCGTCACTAATCTTGGTATATGTTAGTTTTATATGCTTTCACATAATTCTGGGAAAATGTATTAAAATCGGATCACTATAGCATATAGCTGCCATAGGAACGATCGGTCGAAAAATAAGTCTTTGTGGGAAAAACTTTTTTGATTTCCATCGTATCGTCTCCAATCGTAATATATATTTGTATTCATATGTTGCCACACAATTCTGAAAAAAATTTATCAAAATCGGATGACTATAGCTAAGCTGATATAAACGGACGGTCAAAAAACTACTTCTTGTGAGAAAAACTTTTTTGTTTTTTATCGTAGCGCCCCCAATCTTGGTATATATTAGTTTTATATGCTTTCACATAATTTCGAAAAAAATTATCAAAATCGGATGACTATAGCATATAGCTGCCATAGGAACGATCGGTCGGAAATTGTGTTTTACTAAGAAAAGTTTTTTTTTATGGTATCAAATTTTTATTATCAATGATTTAAAAATTTTAAATATCTGATATCCAATATAATATATTTTCCAGTTAAATCATTTAAGTTTTTTTATATGATACAATTTAAATTTAGCGCTTTCTTACGTTTTTTTTATCACTTGAAAAGTGTATATTAATTTTCCCAGTTTGTACCAGTTCCCTAAATATTCGTGATCAGGACGACGAGCTGAGTTCATTTCCGCTTGTCCGTCCGTTCGTCTGTCTGTCTGTCTGTCTGACTGACTGTCTGTCTGTTTCTACGCAAACTAGTCCCTCAGTTTTAAAGCTATCGAGCTGAAATTTTGCACAGAGTCTCTTCTTTTACTGCACGCAACTAATATGTCGGAACCGGCCGGATCGGATGACTATATCATATAGCTGTCATAGGAACGATCGGTCGAAAAATAAGTCTTTGTGAGAAAACTTTTTTGATTTCCATCGTAGCGTCCCCAACCTTAGTATATATTAGTTTTATATGATTTCTCAAAATTTTGAAAAAATGTATCAAAATCGGATGACTATAGCATAAAGCTGCCATAAGAAAAGTTTTAAAAATTTTAAATATTTGATATCTATATTTATACACTTGAAAGGTGTATATTAATTTTGCCCAGAAGTTTGTAACGCATAGAAATATTCATTTCCGACCCCATAAACTATATATATTCTTGATCAGGACGACGAGCTGAGTTCATTTCCGCTTGTCCGTCCGTCCGTCTGTCTGTCCGTCTGTCTGTTTCTACGCGAACTAGTCTCTCAGTTTTAAAGCTATCGAGCTGAAATTTTGCACAGAGTCTTCTTTTTACTGCACGCAACTAATATGTCGGAACCGGCCGGATCGGATAACTATATCATATAGCTGCCATAGGAACGATCGGTCTAAGAACAAGTTCTAGTTAGAAAAACTTTTTTGTTTTCCATCGTACCGTCACTAATCTTGGTATATGTTAGTTTTATATGCTTTCACATAAATCTGGAAAAATGTATTAAAATCGGATCACTATAGCATATAGCTGCCATAGGAACGATCGGTCGAAAAATAAGTCTTTGTGGGAAAAACTTTTTTGATTTCCATCGTAGCGTCTCCAATCGTAATATATATTTGTTTCATATGTTGCCACACAATTCTGAAAAAATTTATCAAAATCGGATGACTATAGCTGCTATATAAACGGACGGTCAAAAAACTACTTCTTGTGAGAAAAACTTTTTTGTTTTTTATCGTAGCGTCCCCAATCTTGGTATATATTAGTTTTATATGCTTTCACATAATTTCGAAAAAATTATCAAAATCGGATGACTATAGCATATAGCTGCCATAGGAACGATCGGTCGGAAAATGTGTTTAACTAAGAAAAGTTTTTTTTTATGGTATCAAATTTTTATTATCAATGATTTAAAAATTTTAAATATCTGATATCCTATATATATTTTTCCAGTTAAATCAGTTGGAGTAAAGTTTTTCAAGTGTATTAAAACTTCGGCACAGTCGAAGTTAGCTTTGCCTTCTCGTCTATATATATTTTACCGGTTAAATCAGTTGGAGTAAATTTTTTCAAGTGTATTAAAACTTCGGCACAGTCGAAGTTAGCTTTTCCTTCTCGTTTTTTTTTTTATATATTATTGAGTTTGTAGGTGTGTTTTAAGGGTTTTACGGAAGAGCGGTGCGTTTCTAATAGACTTCACATATAAAGGCAAGTGGTTCCAACAACGAATGCTGTGTTTGTAGAAGTGCTTTTCAGAACTGGAGAGCCTAAATCGTATGTTTAATAAATTATTGGTTCTGACTGATGCGGTGAAACTAAACTTTTCAAAGAGATACGAGGGTTCCTTATTATTAATGATTTTGTGTAGCAGTAGCAGAGTTCTGTAGTTCATCCATAAGGTTAAGGGCAAGTCAAATATTTTTAAAGAATATCGAGAAATATGCTCATGACTTTTTATATTAAAAATGTATCTGGCTATGTTATTAAATATAACCTGGAGTTTGTGGCGGCTAGACGAATCACAGTTGCAAAAAACTTCGACTCCATAAAACAAAGTAGGGATAAGGCAAGTTTTTGCAATTCGCATTCGAAATTGTGTAGGTATGTACTGTTGCGTAATATACAATGCCCGCCCCCCCCGGCCCCCCCCTCAAATCTAAGCATGCCATATGTTTTGCCAATAGATTTACTTATGTGATCAGTCCAGGACAGAGTTTTGTTAAATGTAAAACCTAAATTGTTTGCCTGGTTAATAAAGTCTACAGGTGTTCGTTCAATAAATAAACTTGGTAAACTTGTAGTGTCAATACCCTCTAGTAACCGACCATCAACGCAGCGTCGACGTTCGCGCCGCGTGGCGGTGATGCCGCGACGCCCGCCGACTACCTTTGTTCTACGCTATTGTTACATTTAACATTGGCATGTCCTAGGAGGTAGTGCCGGCTCTGTGCTTACCCGCATCGCGAACGTCGCGATAAGTAGTCAAGGCGTCAGAGTTGCGTTTCGTTGCGAATGTAGTCGCGGGGGGCCGTCGGATCACAATGAAGTGTTAATGAAAATGGGCGCCAATTTAAAAAATAAATTTAAATCTTTAATTTATTTTGAGTAGTTTTATTTAAGCCTGAAAATAACAATTTCATTAAATTCATTTTTTATTTCATTTTGACTAAATTAAAATTACGCTAAAACTAAAAGAAGAGGAAAAAGTAAAAGAAGAAAAAGAACGCATTAGTTTGATCAACGTTCTTCTTGCGTTCTATAGCTTTTTAAAATGGGCCTTTTTTCCCGTTAATAGCAGCTCTTTGCTGCTCTTCTGGGGACATCCTGCAGGTGGTTGGAGGCGAGTATAATGATTTATAAATAGTTTTATTTTATTATTGAAAGGACTTTTGTTTCCCCTCTTTATGGGTTTCCGAAAATTCCTGTCTCCCTAACAATTTCTCCCTCTCCGCTGCCCGCAGCCGCCCAGCCGTTTGCTTATCGTTATATTCAATAAAATTATAAATAATTGAATTATTCCCTTACCTTCTTTCCAACTTGTTTTTTGCACTTTTTTGCTTTAACACTTTAATTATTTAAAAATTGTTAAAAAGCAATTATTTTTCTAAAATTCAACTGCCTTTCTCTCGCACAATGAAGTGATTTTTCCGCATAGAAAAAACAAAAGGAGTATGTAAACATAAAAGGGACAACATAACGGAATTAGCGAGATCAACAAATTGACGCGTGCCTTCCACACTTCATTATACGTTTCCACGCGACGCTTGAATACCCTTTTAAAATATTCAGAAAACTTAAGCAAGGTCAAGATACATTAATATATAAGTACATCTTATACTTCACGAAAATGCGTATATACAACGCGAAAGTATATAAATCAATTTAGTTACAATTATGAAAAATTTTACAAGGGTATTTCATAGCGGCTCACTTCATTTCGTTGCTTTCCTATTCTTTTCGTTTGCACACTCTCGCTCTCCAAGCGCAAGCCGTTCATGCTCAAAGTGCTGCCGCTCTCTATTGACGCATTCGCATTACATTGCCGTCGACGAAAGAACAGTCGCCTATTCAACGACGCGCGTCGTGTTTTCCGCTCGACCCCGACAGCACAGAATGGACGACTCACATATAATTGAACGTCATCAGCATACATGTGGACTTCACAGTTTGACAGAACATTAGGCAGATCATTAACATAAATTGAGAACAATAATGGGCCAAGAATCGATCCTTGAGGGACACCACGTTTGAGTACAAGAAACGACGAACAATTAGTAGGGGTGATAACTGCTTGGCATCTATTTGAGAGGTAGGAGTGCATAAGTTTGATAGCTGAGTTTGAAAATTTTTACAGATTTCTTAATTTAGTGCAAAGAATCTCGTGGTTTACTGTATCAAATGCCTTGCTGAAGTCAAGAAGTGTAAGAAAAGTCACATTATTATTGTCCATTTTCCTGCGAATGTCTTAAGTAATATTTATTTTTGCTGTAGTACAGCTCCTGTTTTTTCTGAAACCTGATTGCTTGTCATTAAAGAATTTGTTTGAAAACATGAAACTATTGATTTGGATTGCCATCAGATGCTCAAGGACTTTTGATAGAAATGGTAATATCGAGATAGGCCTGTACTCTTCAGCAGATTTGGGAATCGGTAGAACCTTTGCGACTTTCCAGGAGTCTGGAAATGAACTTGTAGTCAAGGCAGCATTAATAATATGGGTAATGTAGGGCAGAGTTACTGGCAGCATTATCTTTAAAAATTTTGGATTTATGTCATCCAGTCCAGTAGCATTTGATTTAATCTTAAGGATCGATTCTAAGACATCACATTCAGTTACACACGAAAAACTAAACCTACTATCACAGTCGTTGTCAGTATCAGGTAGTCGGATCAGGTACGAATTTACTGAGACTTCAGGTACTTGGCATTCAACAAACCTTTTGTTGAGATCATCTACATTAACATCATTTTTAACAGAAGGTTTCGGTTTGCCCACCCCCAGATTTTTGAGTTGCTTCCAAGTTTCCTTGTTAGTTACTGCACAGCCAAATTTTTCTTCATAGAATTTGCGCTTAGCAAGTTTAATTTGTTTCTCAACAATTTTTTTGGCGAGTTTGAATTGAGTCAAGTGATGTGGGGTCCTATATCGCTTCCATTTCTTGAACATCATATCACGTAAGGAGATAGATTGTTTAATGTCATTATTTATCCATGGTTTTTGCATAGGACTTATCTTCTTAGTTCGGAGTGGAACATATAGGACAAAAAGATATTTAATATTAGAATGAAAAATAGTAAGCTGATGCTCGACAGAGGGTATCGTATAAATTAGATTCCAATTACAATTGTTAAAGTCATCGTATAAAGCAGTCATGTCAATATTTTTAAAGTCCCTATATTCTATTTGATTGTCATTATAGTCAAGTTGCGTATAATACGTTAGGAAGATCAAGTCATGTTTAGAAAACACAGGTACTGAAAGTTGGTCATACATAAGGACATTGACAGGGTTATTTACAAACGAGAGCGTAAGGCTGAGTTCACACTGTTCGACGCATGAGACATGATAATCTAGTAGGCCCTTATGTTGTCTTGTTTTCATTGAGAATAATTTGTGATTTGACAATTAAAACAATTCAACATGAAGGCTAACTAGATTATCATGTCTCATGCGTCGAACTATGTGAACTCAGCCTAAGTTGAAGTCGGCCCTGCTCGACTTCGATATACCCGTTACTCAGGATATAAACATGTCCAAATTGTGGGAGATATGAGTTTCTTTCCAATTTGCTGGGCGGCAAATTTTCTATCGTTCATCTGATCAGGAAATGATGTATGGCTGATCGATAGTTAATAATTATTAAAACATATGTCTAGAAGGTTCAAACAATCTATTTTCAAAATTGTGGGAGATATGAGGTATTTTTCAAATTGCGGGGGCGGCAACTCTACTATCGTTCATCTGATCGAAAAATGATGTATCGCGGATCGATAGGTAATGAGAATTAAGATATATGTCTAGAAGGTTTGAACAGTCTATTTTCAAAATTGTGGGAGATATGAGGTGTTTTTCAAATTGCGGGGGCGGCAACTCTACTATCGTTCATCTGATCGAAAAATGATGTACGGCGGATCGATAGGTAATGATGATTAAGATATATGTCTAGCAGGTTTGAACAGTCTATTTTCAAAATTGTGGGAGATATGAGGTATTTTTCAAATTGCGGGGGCGGCAACTCTACTATCGTTCATCTGCTCGAAAAATTATATATGGCGGATCGATAGGTAATGAGAATTAAGATTTATGTCTGGAAGGTTTGAACAGTCTATTTTCAAAATTGTGCGAGATATGAGGTTTTTTTTAATTGCGAGGGCGGGAGGGGGCATGCCAAAAATTTGAAACAAACTTGATCTGCCTGCAGACAATACAAGTCTACAGTGAAAATTTGGTAGCTCTAGCTCTTATAGTCTCTGAGATCTAGGTGTTCATACGGACAGACGGACAGACGGACATGTCTATATCGACTCGGCTATTGATGCTGATCAAGAATATATATACTTTATGGGGTCGGAAATGCTTCCTTCTGCCTGTTACATACATTTGCACGAACTTAGTATACCCTTTTTACTCTACGAGTAACGGGTATAAAAATACATCTAACAAAGTATCACAGGTACTGGAGAAATGCGTTGCAATAGTGGAGTTTACAAGTTGTAAGTCTAGAGATGCCATATCATCCGAAAGTTTTTTCTCAACTAATATGTTGCTGTTCATATCCCCAGTCAATATGATATCGGTGAAGTTAAGTGTTAAAGTTGAAACTAGGTTTGTAAAGTCCGAGTAATCAATATTTCGGTGCGGTCGATAGAAGCAGCCAACCAGCATTTTCTTATTGTGACTTCTATTATATAACTGAATAAAGATCCATTCCATTGCACTACCATTTGGCTGCTTACAAACTAACTTAGAGGTCAATCTTTTGTTTACGTAAGCCAGCGTGGCCTTCACGGTCTGAACAATACAGGACATAATTTTCACATGAGACTAACTGATCACATAAACTTGAAATAAACCACGTCTCTGATACACAAACAACGTCCACATTTGAACCAACAAATAAATATCTAAACTCCTCGATCTTTCTTGTCAGACTCTGCGCATTTATGTGGCATATTTTTAAGCCCTCCTTTTGTTTGCTGAGAATTCGTAATAGGGAGTAGCTATTCGTGTTGGACAGACTAAGATCACTTAGTATGTGAGCTTATATGGAATTCTAATAGCGGCTACAACAAATGAGTGCGTGGAGTATAGGTAATGGGCACCTTTGCTATAAACTATATATATTCTTAAGGAGCAACTGCCAAGTCGAAATAGTCATGTCCGACTGTACGTATGAACAAACAGATCTCAGAGATTGTAAGAGTTAGGCGCTTGAAGTGTATGAAACATAATCTCCTTATGCATGCAGATCTAGTTTATTTTTGACTTAAGCAACTCCCCTAAATTTTAAAGAAAGATTGTTCGAACCTTTAAAAAATATAATCTAGTCATCAATACTGATCTATCCTTCATACGCCAGTTTCTTATTAGATGAACGGTATTCAAGTTATAAGCAAAAGAAAAAAATAATAGTTATCAGTTATATCCAAACTTAGGCAGGAACAAAAAAATTTACTGTCGGGCTGGACCGACTTTTTTACTTGTTTTGAATAGAAAAATTATATTTAATTTCATTTTTAACAATAGCATTGCTGGAGCATCATCAACAACATATGCGTACCTCGGCGAATTCTTCACACCACGTCATCGTCCTATCGCAATCAATTATGCCAGCTTATTTGTCGGAATTTCCACAGTTTATGTGCCGGGTAATTAGTTTTTAAAGATACTGTTAAGAACGTTAAGTCGTAAGCTTATATTATTTTTCCTTAGCCATCGCATGGTGGATATTGTCCATGGAGTGGAAGCTTCCTCTGACTGAAAGCTTTGTCTTTCGTCCTTGGCGGCTTCTAACCATCTTTTATTTGCTACCTGGTGTCGTGGGAACCCTAATGTTGCTTACACTACCGGAAAGCCCAAAGATTTTGATATCACTGCATAAAACCGAAGAGGCATTCGCAGCAGTTAATTGGATCGCAATGAGAAATTCGGGCAAACAGTTGCATGAGCACAAAGTTCACAAATTAAAAGCGAATCCCGGGTCAGAGAGGGAGAATGTATTGCTAACATCAAAATCGGTGTAAGTTAAAATATTAAACTAAAAAATAGTGATGAATCATTAATCTATAATTTACGTTTTAGCTTAGCAACCATTAAGAAAATGTGGAAAGAAACTCGGCCCCTTCTAAAGAAGCCTCATTTTACAAATTTTGCCATTAGCTGCACGATTATGTGCGGACTCTTTTTTAGGTAAGTTAGATCCAGCTGACACAGTATAATGGTTTTCATCATGAAACTTTATGAACAGTTCCTCAGGCATGGGATTGTGGTATCCAGAAATCCAAAATCGGTTGGGCTCATCTACTGCGGAGAATGCCATGACTGTTTGTAATGTCATAGATGATTCTATTGAAATATCGAAGGCAAACACAACCGATAATGTATGTACAATATAAAGCTATGGTCATATCCTGAAATTATTTTGCACAAAGTCACAAATCCCACAATTTTTTAAACATTTTTTTTTAAATTTGAACATTCGAGAACATTCCTAGTCGTTGTAGAATTCAGTGAATTAGTTCATCTTTTGTTGCCGTTAAATTATTGTACTTTTATTTAATTGCAGAGTTGTGACGATTACATAAATACCAAAAGTTACGTGGACACAATCACTTATGGATCAGCTCTAATTCTTGGATATATTTTATTAGGCCTAGTTCTTAATCAAATTGGTAGAAAGGCAGCTATTTCGCTTGGGCTGACAATCGCTGCTGCTTGTGCTGTTGCATTGGTGTGGATAATGGATGAAGTTGTTATTGTCGTATGCTTTTGTTTGTACTTGGTATTACCGGGTCTATGCATATCAGTTCTTAGCGGAGCAGTTGTTGACTTGGTCCCTACACATTTAAGGGGAAAAGCCGTCTGCATCTGTCTCATGTTAGGTCGTACGGGAAGTGTTTTTGGAAGTAACATCATTGGTGTACTTTTGGAATCATACTGCTCTTTAACATTTGCAGTATTCTCTGGATTTGTTCTAGGTGAGTAAATAAGGAGATTCGAATTAGCAATAACTAAGGAAGAAGTGCACAATGCAGGCCACGGTTTAATCAGAAAGCCGACATAATGAACTGAATTTGAAACGACTGTCAGACAGATATGTCGGACATTTCCGACTCAAACGTACGCTCTCGTATTTATTAAAATCGGAAAATACTAAGGGAGGCATCGGCATAACAGTTTGAATTCAGTTATATAAAAACGTATCAGTCTGCTTATTGAACATGCTTGTTAATTGATATATTTATGTATGTACACTCAGAAAAAAATCCGTTCTAAATGTACCGAAAACCGTGTTTTTCGTTCTCAATAGTAGGGTAAGTCCGTTTTTTCTTAAACCGAGAACGGCGGGCTTAAGTTAAGAACGCTTTTTTGAGACCGGACGTTCTGCGTTTAAGAAACATCCGGTCTTGAATTCGGAACGGAAAAAAATGTATTCCGGACCTCCTCCGCAACCGCCCCCTCCCTACACCAAAACTCTCTCTCACTTATTTTTACACTTCTCAAATAAATCAAATTTCGCAGTAAGCAAGTTCTTTAATGTTGCATTTTTTTTTTCGCTGGCCCTGGGACTTGAACCTCGGCCTTCTGCACATTTTTATATATGACAGGCATCTTAAACAGCTCCACCACCGTATCGAGTTAATATGTCGTGCCTAAGCTCAGTGTTAAAGAAATTCGGTAATTTTTCAAGAACCATTTCAAGAACTGATTTTCTCAGTTCGTTCGTCGATTTAGAACGGATGGTATACTTTTGAGAACGTGGGCTAGTTTGAAGAACGGAAAAAACGAGAACGGGTCGGGTATAAAAGCAAGAAATTTGTGCTGCCTTTTAGAACGTCATTTTTTTCTGAGTGTAATTGTTATCTTCGTACCTGATTAAGTATCGGGTATATCGACTATGCAGATGTTTTATATTAATAGATTGAATTTCAAAAACAATATGTTAAACTGTCTGTGAGTATCTGAAATACCATTTTGTACATATATTCTCATTAATGCATTTGTACATCTGTTTCTTTGTAGTGTGTGCTGGATTGACGTTGCTGCTGCCAATTTGAGCAAATTAATTGTACAGATGCAGCTAACAATGTACTTACTCTGCCAATACATAAATATTTGCATATATCCATTTTGTATTGAATGTAATTAATAAGTTCTCCCGATCAATATACTAAGTTTACTTTAGTTATATATTGTTAATTGAATTACGTCATAAATGTTCTATTTAAATTAACAAAATTTGTTTACTCTAGTAAATGGATGTTAAATGATCTTTGAAATAGGATAAATATTGATTTGTTTAAATTTAACTCAATTAAGTAAGAGTACAATAGAATAGTGGTTATCATTAGAAACCAAATAATATTGCTGACTGTTAACCTAGCATATAATCAACTCTCCCGGCTAGTTCTGAGAATTGTTCAGCGTCCAGTATAAGGACAGTATACAATTTTTAGACTGCTTGGACTGAGCTCGTCATCCTGATCAAGAATATTTGTACTATGTGAATTTCATACAAAAATAAGTTAACAGTGCCCATCCAAAAACCCATTCTTGAACACAATGTGACACAAGTTAAATCAAATAAAAAAGCCATTATAATCGTACGTGTAGCTTCAACTCTTTAATGTCTGCGAAATTAACTTTGATAAACTTTCGACGATGATTAAAATTCTTTAAATTCTTTTAGTTTGGTTTTATTTTGGTTATTTCTTAAATAAAAAGATCATTTTGCGAGTGTAGGCATGATATTATTGCCGTCTGCCTTACAATATATCATTATTTTTCCTAGTGAATAACCAACTAACGCTCTTAATCTGGTTTGAAAAAGGACTCCCCCAGCTACATCTTTTAGGAACGATTATTGTGCGCTCCTAAGAATGTGCAAAACGGGACTTCCCAGTATTACCCCTTTGGAGTGTTTATGGAGCGCTCCTAGTCGTAGTGAAACGGGATTCCACAGTAACATCCTTTAAGAGTGTTTTCGGAGCGATGACAATTTTATTGAAAAAGGGAGTAAAATATTTAACTTTAATCGCTTAATGTTATATCGGAGTTACACAGGGCGCATCATTGTCGAAGATGCGAAAAAATGATGCAGGCGTTTGGACCGCAGCCGCATCATTGAAACAGCTGTTCGCCATGCCAAACGTAAACAAACCGAATTAGTAAGAATAAGATAACAAATGTAATTTATTGAAATAGAGACAATTATGAGCAATAATATTTTAAATGTGTCACGCGGTGTATTTGGCAACGGCACTGCGTTCACCAAAATGAAAATAGAGCTCGTTTATGCGGATCATTTATTTTTTTAAACTACGCGGTCCAATTATGTTGTTGTTGCTTATCGAAATTCGATGGCAGAATCAGCTGCTCGCTATCGACGCTGCAGCGTCGTTTCACATGTGAAACAATACTCTTAGTTATATAAAAGGAAGAACGTTGATCGAGCCCGATGTACTCTGTAACTACAAATGTTTGTAAATAGCTGATAAGTAATAAGTGTGGGATCACACAAAATGTGTAAGTGCTACCTATCACGATTGCGGCTTGTGCTGACCAGCGTAATTCTTTGTTTGGCTTTTAACTCGACTATCGTTCATCTGACCGGAAAAAACAGAAGGTTCGACCAGTCTATCTTTTACATTTTGGAAGATATGAAGTTTTTTTCAAATTACGATGTCTGTAAATAGATTATCGTTCATCCGATCGGGTCCGAACAATCTAACTAAAAAATTGTGGAAGATAAGATATATATATATATATATCAGCTAAAATAATTCCTGTTCCAAAATCAAATAATGAATACAGGCCGATATCAATTCTACCATTTCTGTCGAAAGTCTTTGAAAATTTAATGTCGCACCAAATAAACCAATTCTTAAGCCTTAACCAAGTGTTAAGCAATATGCAATCCGGTTTCCGAAAGCACAGAAGCTGCATCACAGCAATTTTAAAAGTAACAGAGGACATTCGAATGCAAATGGATAACAGCTATTGACATTTCTCCTTCTTGATTTTAGTAAGGCTTTCGACACAGTACGCCACGACATATTTACAAATTAAGCAGTTCTTTAATTTTACCGACACTGCTATTAAACTGTTTCGTCGTACCTGAGTGGAGAGGCAGTAACCCGCGAAGAAACGCATCGTCCTCCGTGTACCTCAGTCTCAATTCTTGTCCTTACTGTTCTCAATGTATATTAACGACCTTCCTGTCTCATTGTCAAACAGTAATGTGCATATGTATGCTGATGATGTCCAGTTGTATGTTAGTTGTCCAATAGAAAGTATAAATGAGTGTGTAAATCTGTGTAACAGTGAACTGTCTAAAGTATGTAAATGGGCTCTTTGTAATGGACTCTCACTCAATCCGTCTAAATGTAAATGTATAGTTATTCATAAAAAACCGTTAAGCACTGATCCGTTGCCAAATTTAAAACTAGATGGCACACCAATTGAATATGTAGAACGAGTTGTCAACCTTGGTATCACTTTTAATAAGACTCTATCCTGGAGAGACCATGTAATTAAAGCTACAGGAAAAACTTATGGGCTAATTAGGCAACTTTCACTGACTCAGCAGTATTTACCAACTGACCTCAGACTCTTAATAGCTAAAACTCTTCTGACGCCCACGCTCTGTTATGGTATAGAGATATTTGGAAATTGCGATATTGGTTCTCAGCGCAAGCTGACAGTCACGTACAACAACATAGCCAGATATGTTTTCAACATTGGGAGACGGGCCCATATAACAAACTTTGCCACACAAATATACGAACTAAATTTCAAGTCCTGGGCTGATTTTAGAAACTTACTGCTCCTGCACAAAATCATTTTGACGAAAGAGCCAAGCTACTTATTCGACATACTGTGTTTTAGCACCTCGACTAGAACTAGAAACATTAATAACATACGCCATAAGTTGTCAAGTTCAGAACGCCAATACTTCGTACACACTGTTCGATTGTGGAACCAATTACCTGTCCAATTAAAAGAAGTGTGTAGCGCAGCGCAATTTAGGGACAAGCTTAAACAGTTTTTTAAGTCAAACAATTAATTTAGTATTAAAAATACACAAGCCAATCATATCAATGTAATTTTAGGTTAAGTAGATCATTCTGTTTTAATTGTGTCTAATTTTGTGACTAGTGCATTAATATATAAGGTTACCCTTGTCGCACTAGGAAGTAAGAATTTAATAAATATCAAATATCAAATAAATATCAAATATGAGGTTATTTTAGATTTAGATTTTAGATTTTATTACGCTATCTTCCTAGTGCTACAAGATAAAACTTATAAATTAGTGCACTAGTCACAAACATTTAGAAGCTTAAATTATCAAACAATATATGACTTAACTTAAATAATATAATTAATTCAATTTAAGTTCAAAGTTAAGTATGGTTTCTTTTTTTTTTTTTTTAGTCCATTTCTTAATTATTATTTTCCCTATTCAATTCCCTGCCTATTATTTGATCGTTTTTCGTTACATAATTATTAATTATAAAATGTGATTTTGTAGGTGTTTCTTTAGATTGATATTGAACTGCGTTGCGTCGCTAATCCATTTTAACATGTTTGGTAACTGATTCCAAATCCGAACAGCATGAATGTAAAATTGTCTTTCCGATATTTAAAGTTTATGTCTTGTGGAAACTAAATTATTTGTTCGTCTAGATGTTAAAAACTCTAGCTTGTCAAAGTGATAGATCGGTTCTTTTTTAAAAATAATTTTATGCAATAGTATTAAAACCCTGAAGCTTGTCCAACTTTGAAGAGAGAGGTCAAATAATTTGATCGAATAACTCGAAATACGGTCTCTTCGCCTTAACCCATAAACATATCTTGCAATATTATTGTGAGCCACTCTTAATTTATCAAAATGTAAGGCATCGCAGCTTGCAAATACCTCTATGCCGTATAGAAGCGTTGGTAGCAGAAAAGCTTTTGCTATTAGTAAGCGGATATTAGTGGGGAGAGATAGGTTAAGGTTTCTTAAAAGGCCATAAGTTCTTCCAACAGCTTTAACTATATGATTGTTCCAATTTAAGTTTCTATTAAAATAAAAGCCTAAATTTTTTGCTTGGGAAAGTTGTTAATTAATAGGGGACGGATGTTGCATACACTGAACGGTTTTTTATTTATAATCAGACATTTTAATTTTGTGGGGTTCAGACAGAGACCATTATTTTTTTCCCAGTTAGAGATTTTTTTTAAGTTCATTGTTACATATATCAACACATTCATCTAATTGGCTTAATGGACGGCTTACATATAATTGGACGTCATCTGCGTACATATGACAGTCACTATCACACAAAATATTTTGCAAATCATTAACATAGACGGAAAACAGAAGGGGCCAAGGACGGAACCTTGTGGACACCACGTTTAACGTGTAATAACGGGGACTGTGCTGACGATATAACTGATTGACACCTATTTGACAGATAAGAAATCATAAAATTTAATGCTGTATTCGAAAAGTTGTAAATTTTGCGAAGTTTTGTGCAAAGTATAGCATGATTCACCGTATCGCAGGCTTTACTATAGTCCAATAGTCATCCATCTCCTTACCGATATCCTCAACAACTTTAAGAATAGCTGTGGTGCAGCTTCTATTCTTTCTAAAGCCGGATTGCTTATCATTAAAAAACGAGTTTTTGATCATAAACTGACGAATTTGATCTGCCATTAAGTGCTTCAAATCTTAGACAGATAAGGTAGTATTGCAATCGGCCGATAATTGTTGTCAGGTTTTAGGATGGGAAATACCTTAGCGGATTTCCACATTACTGGGTATATGGAGGTTGTTATGGAGGTATTAAAAATGTGGATTAAGTGTGGCAAGATTTGCGAAACAAGAATTTTTAGGAATTTAAGGTTAAGTTCGACCAGTCCAACAGCATTAAATTTAATTCTAAGAATACATTCAAGAACATCACATTGACTAACACATAAAAAGATAAAACTACTATCACAATCGTTGTATGGTAAACTGTTCAGGTACATATTATGGGCGACGTCCGGGATTTCGTCTAAATTAACAAATTCATTGTTGAGTTTATTAGCATCAATATCACAGTTAAGTTCTTTTGACTCTTTTCCAGTTTTTGAATTTCGTTCCATGTCTGTTTGTTACTAATTGCTCTACTGAATTTATCAGAATAATATGTTCTCTTGGAAGAATTTATCAAGTTTAGTTAGTCAAGTGAGGTTTTTTTATACACTTGAAAAGTGTATATTAATTTTGCCAGAAGTTTGCACCGCATAGAAATACACATTTCCGACCACTTAAAGCTGTAGTAAGGATTCCTAGAATTGGTGATTGTACTATTTGAAGGATGTCCACGCTGCTCGCACAGGCAGAGCTGGGAGCCATAAGTCTAAGCAGGCTTAATGGTTTTTTTTATACAGACTTTAAATTCCAGTTTTAATGGGGAACGAGAGTTAATATGCCAGAGAAGACTTTTGGCCTTCAGCTTTATTTTAAGTTTTTTTTCGAATCTATGTATGTGTTTGCGCCAAATAAGCCTTCTGTCGAGATGAATACTAAGGATATTGTAAGTCGGGGGAGAGTTGGGATGTCAGCAGTTTATGATAGAGAAATACAGAAAAGGGCCAAGAACGCTGCCCTGTGGCACTCCGGCTCCAATGGTGCACTCTTGCGTAGTGTAATCGTTATGACGAATAGAGAATACTCTGTTACTAACGTAACATTCATGGAGATTGTGTGTGTTTAGCGAATGCAGTGTCCTTATTTTGAAGATAAAACCGTCCAGTCGCGGTCAAATGCTTGGGCAACATCAAGGAAAATTGCGGAGCAGTATTCGTTGTGCTCAAAAGCCGTCCGAATATCTAAAATTATGCTGTTGACTTGTTCAATGGTTCCGTGTTTTGCCCGGAACCGGAAAAATTGGTGAGATGGAATGATATTTTGTGCATGGGTATCAATTTTGCGGAGGAAGATTTTCTTAAATAGTTTTGATAAGCTAGGCAGCAGACTAATAGGTCTATAGGACGACGCTAGTATTTTATCCTTTCCTAGTATGTGAATCATAATGATTGTTAAATTTTCCAGTGAGTTGGGAAGTATCCACATCGCAGAACAGCATTGAAAAGTCTTGAGATATAGTTAATGGCTGAAATTAGAAGTTCCATAATCATTTTTGGCGTACTGAGATCATGTCCTGGTGCTTTTCTAGGATTAAGTTCTCTATTAAGATTTCTTGCGGCAGTTGGAATTAATGGAAGTGGATCTTTCTCTCTGATCACTCAAAGGCGAGTCTATCTTTGCAGGTGGCTTTGTGCTCTCATGCGCTCTCCATAAGGAAAATATTGAGCTTGTAGGCGACCATTCTGCTCTTCAGTTTCGAGGGCTTTCTAAGATCGCGTTCTGCAGCAGTAATAATGAAGTTAAGGGTTTGGACGGAATTTTTAATGTCTTCTTCGCTGTTGATGGTTGGGCTCAGTTCGATGTGCCTGCTAATCATTTTTTGTATTTTGTATTCCCTGTTTCAGGGCACTCCAAAAGGGTAAACATAATTGGTGAATGGTCTGACGACAAATCTGCTAATGCTTCTGCAGGTACCAAATTACGTGGAATTTTTTTCTTGTTATGGCAAAGTCTATAAATTGTACTTCTGTACTTGCGAAAAGTGACAAAGTGATGTTTCCCCGCTTTCATTCCACGCATATCGTTGTAGCTTGAATGTAGTTTTTCGCAAATTCAGCTAGTTGATAATATTTAATGCGGACTAGGACTAGGATGCCTGTTCCGCTTTACCATCTGGGTGATTTGTGCCGTAGAAGGCATACCCCGATAATTGCGGAAGCAAGCAGCATTATGTCGATTGTATTGTGTTGAACGAACTTTTATAATTCCAGTTTGTGGCTAGGAATGCCATTTGCATTTCAGAGAGAAACTTTAAGAAGGAACTTTACCTTGGTTGTTGCGCAGCGAGCATTTGAATGAGAATTCTTTGATTTCTCATTTGTTCTTGCATTGCGAACGAGAGAAACATTCTTTCTAGTTTACTAAAGATTAATAGCTGCGACTCAGTTGACCAGAATTTGTATCTTTCAGCGAATGCCAAACGATGACGTGGAAGAAGCTTTGGTATATATGATATGTTGCTTTTTTCAACTAATACTTGAAGAACACGTCTCCTAGTAACATTGTAATCTAAGTGGCGCGTTATCTCGTTACAAGACATGTCTTTCTCAACTGCAAGACGACGAATTTCCAGTTTGCAGCGTTCGTCGATGTTGGTTAGTCGGCCGCAACGATTGCACGGTGGTTGCTCCCACAGGCCAAAAATCAAAAAACCATCTCAATATATTTTGACAAAATGTTAACAAATTGTCTCTCTAAATTGCCCAAATTTCTTAATGGCAAACCAGTTTGTTCCGGAAATCTAACGGGACTTTCTAAAAATAGAATCAAAGTGCGAACACGTGTAAAATCTTGCAGCGCTGCGGCATTATGTTAGCTTTTAGTCACAACAAATTTGCATTTTAAAGTGGTCAAACGTTTATTAGAGTTCTACAAATTCATTATTTTAAATTAATTTTGAAGTTAAGGGTATTTACTTTAATAAATCTTCTTGTGGAATTAATTTGATTGATAAATATTTTTTGGTTGTTTTTGATTGATTAATCCTTTTTGTGTATTTTAAGAAAGTCTTTTTCATGTTTAGTTGGAGTTTTAGTTTTGCTACCTCCAGATTCCCCCAATCTGAGTGTTATAAGTGTTTTTGTCAATGTTTCAAGGTAATAAAAATGTTAAGTGTAGCTGCAGATTTGTGTATATTCATGAATAATCTAAAGCCGTCTTACTATTTTTTCAATGTCAAATTTGCGACGCAATCTGATATTGATCTCCAAAATAAAGTTGATCTGCCTGCAAGAATAAGGATTATATGTTACATACATTGCAAGCCTCTAGCTCTTACCATCTCTCTTCGTTCATACGGACATCACTATATTGATCGGCTACTCATGCTCATCATGAATATATATGGGTGATTCCACGAAAAACTTCTCAATCGCTTTTTTTATACTCTGTACCGAAGGTACACAGAGTATATTGGGTTTGTGCAAATGTATGTAACAGCCAGAAGGAAGCATCTCCGACCCTATAAAGTATATATATTCTTGATCTGCATCAACAGCCGAGTCGATATAGACATGTCCGTCTGTCCGTCTGTCCGTCCGTCCGTCTGTCCGTATGAACGCTGAGATCTCAGAGATGGTAAGAGATAGAGGTTTGAGGTGTATGGAACATATATTTCTTTTACTTGCAGGCAGATCAATATTTTTTTTTTTGCCACTCCCCCTGCCTCCCCCGCAAATCGAAAAAAACCGTATATCTTCTACAATTTTGGAGTTAGGTTGTTCGAACCTTCTCGACATATATTCTACTCATCATTTCTTATCGAGCCCCAATACATCGTTTTCCGATCAGATGAACGATAGTAGAGTTGCCACCCCCGCAATTTGAAAAACACCTCAAATATCCCGCAACTTTGGAGTTAGGTTGTTTGAAGCTTCTAGGCATATATTCTACTCATCATTACTTATCGAGCTCCCATACATCGTTTTCCGATGAAATGAACGATAGTAGAGTTGCCACCCCCGCAATTTGAAAAACACCTCAAATATCCCGCAATTTTGGAGTTAGGTTGTTTGAAGCTTCTAGACATATATTCTACTCATCATTACTTATCGAACCCCAATACATTGTTTTCCGATCAGATGAACGATGGCAGAGTTGCCACCCCCACAATTTAAAAAAATCGAATATCTTCCACAATCTTAATGACAGATTGTTTGATCATTTTAGGCATATATTTTAATAACGATATTCGAGTTATACGCAAATCAAATAAGTACGCTGGGCAGCACTTGCGCAGTTTTTGTGACCCCACACTTTAAAGTTATTAGTTATATACAAAAAGGTACAGAGTATATTACAGTCGGGCTTGACCGACTTTCCTACTTGTTTTGGGCTAAAATACTTTTTTTCCAATCTTAGTTGAAAAGTAGAGGGTTCGTAATTTCAGGTTTTCCCCAAAAATGACTAATTCGCGGTCAAACATATTTTTATACCCTTGCAGAGGGTATATTAAAATTGTCACGATGTTTGTAATGCAGTGAAGGAAGCATTTCCGACCACATAAAGTATATATATTCTTGATCAGCATGACGAGCTGAGTTCATTTTCGTTTGTCCGTCTGTCCGTCCGTCAGTCTGTCCGTCTGTTTCTATGCTATCTCCTCCCTCAGTTTTGAAGCTATCTTGACCAAACTTTGCAAAAAGTCTTAAAATACAAATACGCTGCACATTTGTCGGAATCAGCCAGATCGGATGACTATATCATAGAGCTGCCATAGGAACGATCGGTACAAAAACTTGTTCCAGTAAAAAAAACCTTTTTGTTTTCTATCGTAGCATCACCAATCGTGGTATATTTTAGTTTTATTTACTTCCACATAATTCTGGAAAAATTTATTGAAATCGGATGACTAAAGCATATAGCTGCCATAGGAACGATCGGTCTAAAAACTAATTCTAGTAAGAAAAACTTTTTTGTTTTTCATCGTAGCGTCACCAATCGTGGTATATATTAATTTTTTATGACTCCACACAATTCTGGAAAAATGTATCAAAGTCGGATGACTATAGCATATAGCTGCCATAGAAACGGTCGGTCAAAAAACTAGTTCTAGTGAGAAAAACTTTTTTGTTTTCCACCGTAACGTCACTAATCATGGTGTATTTTATTTTTATATGTTTTAACATAATACAGGAAAAATTTATCAAAATCGGATGACTATATTATATAGCTCCCATAGAAACTGTCGGTCAAAAAACTACTTCTTATGAGAAAAACTTTTTTGTTTTCTTGGTATATATTAGTTTTATATGCTTTCACATAATTTTGAAAAAATTGATCAAATTCGGATGACTATAGCAAATAGCTGCCATAGGACCGATCGGTCGGAAAATGTGTTTTACTAAGAAAAGTTTTTTTATGGTATCAAATTGTTATTATCAATAATTTAAAAAATTTAAATATCTGAAATCTATATCCTAAATATATTTTACCGGTTAAATCAGTTGGAGAAAAGTTTTTCAAGTGTATTAAAACTTCGGCACAATCGAAGTTAGCTTTGCCTTCAGATATCTAAAATTTTTAAATCATTGATAATAAAAATTTAATACCATAAAAAAAACTTTTCTTATTAAAACACATTTTCCGTCCTATTGGTCGTATTGCCGCTAAATGCTGTAGTCATCGGATTTTGATATATTTTTTTACAATTATGTGAAAGCATATAAAACTAATATATACCAAGATTGGGAAAGCTAAGATAGACAACAAAAAAGTTTTTTTCACTAGAAGTAGTTTTTTGACCGACCGTTTCTATGGGAGCTATATAATATAGTCATTTGATTTTGATGATTTTTTCCTGTGTTATGTGAAAGCATATAAAACTAACATATACCAAGATTTGTGACGCTACGATGGAAAAAAAAAGTTTTTCTCACTAGAACTAGTTTTTTGACCTACCGTTTCTATGGCAGCTATATGATATAGTCATCCGATCCGGCCGGTTCCGACATATTAGTTGCGTGCAGTAAAAAGAAGACACTGTGCAAAATTTCAGCTCGATAGCTTTAAAACTGAGGGACTAGTTCGCGTAGAAACAGACAGACAGACAGACGGACGGACAGACGGACGGACGGACAAAAGGAACTGAACTCATTTCGTCGTCTTGATCAAGAATATATATAGTTTTTGGGGTCGGAAATGAATATTTCTATGCGTTACAAGCTTCTGGGCAAAATTAATATACACTTTTCAAGTGTATCAAAAAATCGTGTAAAAACATAAGATACACCCTGTACTAAGATTGGTTACGATACGATAGAAAATAAAAAACCGTTTTTATACCCCCTCTTCAAGAACTACTTTTTTGACCCAGTCATCCGATTTTGATAAATTTGTCCAATAAGCATACGCAACTAATATATACCAAGACTAGTGACGTTACGATAGACAACAAAAAAATTTTTCTCAATAGAAGTAGTTTTTGGACCGACCGTTTATATGGCAGATATGTGATATAGTAATCCGATCTGGCCGATTCCGACAAATGTGCAGCCTATGTGTATTTAAAAACTTTTTGCAAAGTTGGATCAAGATAGCTTAAAAACTAAGGGAGGAGATAGCATAGAAACAGACGGACGGACAGACGGACATGGGTAAATCGACTCAGTTCGTCATGCTGATCAAGAATATATATACTTTATTGGGTCGGAAATGTTTTCTTCTTTGCTATACAATAATCGTGACAATTTTAATATACCCTCTGCAAGGGTTTAAAAAAGATTCCTTTTTGCGATTTTGCTGACAAATAAAATTGGGATAATTTTAAAGTTTGAGTAACCAAGAAGTTTCGGATCGGGTGCAATTTTAAGGATTTTTTCCACATTTTTTACCAATAGAAGAAATAGACCCACCGGACCAAGCAGAAGTCTTGCTAGCTCTTAATAGGCTAATCGAATTCAAAATCATTGAGTATCAAAATTGTATCAGTCTACCATAAAAAATTACTTTTCTTAGTAAATCATTTTCCGACCAATCGGTCCTATAGCAGCTATAAGATATAGTCATCCGATCCGGCCGGTTCCGACATATTAGTTGCGTGCAGTAAAAAGAAGTCTGTGTGAAAAATTTTAGCTCGATAGCTTTAAAACTGAGGGACTACACTCAGAAAAAAAACCGAGAACTTTGCACTTAAATCAAGTACAAACGGTGTCAATAGTACGCCAAGTACGAAAATACTTGATACAAGTACAAAATACTTGGTTCAAGTACGATTTTTTCAATCCCGAAATACTTGATTTAAGACCGTTTCGGGATACATTAAGTACATTTTGGACTGTTCCAATCCCAATTGGTTCAAAAAAAAAATAACTCAACACCTCAACATAATGGGTTAATTTCTCGGAATGGCTCAATCCTGTGAACCCGACTGTTTTGCTTGACTAAATGTGTGATAGAATTATAACCCACAGTAAGAGAGTGTATTAGTTGTGGTTTTTTCTAGCGTTGCATATTGGATTTGGTTGGAGTCTTCTTTTCTCTGAAACATATAATAATTTATAAATTAATAATAGCTTACTTTACCTTTCCTTGTCTGGGAATCGAACTCGGGACTTCGGGACTGAAGCACAAGAACGGCTGCGTCTTAGCGCACTCGACCGCGTCGCGCTTGCGAGACTAGTTGCCAAATTACATACAAGTACGTTTGCTCCAGACGGCAAAACGAAACTCAAAGAGAGAAGCCAAGAGAGCCAATTTGCTTTTGCTCTCAGCTTGTGCGCGCTCTCACTCGACACCCATGAACGAATCATACTTATTTTAAGTACAAATCGGTATTCATTATATCCCGTTCCCGTTTGAGTACAAAAAATTCTTGATTTAAGTATTTCGTACTTGATTTAAGAATTTTGTTCTAATTTTAGGAACATTTTGGGTAAATTTTAAACTTAAGACTGATTCGTACTTACTTTAAGTACAATCAAGTACGAATTATACTTGAAATTTTAAGTACGAAACGGTATAAATTCAATCCCGTTCGTTCTAGAACGCTGGCAGCCGTTTTTTTCTGAGTGTAGTTCGCGTAGAAACAGACAGACAGACGCTCAGGCGGAAGTGAACTCAGCTTGTCGTCCTGATCAAGAATATATATAGTTTGGGGTCGGAAATGAATATTTCTATGCGTTACAATCTTCTGGGCAAAATTAATATACACTTTGCAAGTGTATAAAAACAACAAAGCAGCTGGCGCTGATGAGCTGCCTGCGGTATTGGTTAGGCCTAGCGGGGAGGAGTTGGTAAGGTGCATGCTTCAACTTCTCTGTCAAATATGGTCCGACCAGAGAATGCCCGACGAATGGAATCTAAGTGTGTTTTGCCCAATTTAAAAATTCCCATTGCATATAATATACTGTCACACTTACTTTTTGACCGTCTGAAGCCGTGTAAAAGCGAACTGATTGGACCCTACCTGGAAAATCCACCAGACACCAGATTTTCACATTGCGACAAATCCTGAAGAACAGAGAATCGCGCAAAGCTTCGTTAAATTAGAATAGATCCTCTCCAAACAATTTGATACCAAAAGAGGTTTTAGGCACGGCGATACCTTGTCGTGCGACTTCTGGAATCTGCTGATGGAGTATATTCTGCGCCAGTGCCCAAATGCCAACAGATCGGGCAATATCTTTTTTAGAGATGAAATGCTACTTTTGTACTCTAATGATATTGATATTATCGGCACAAACGAACGGGCGGTAAGCTGGGCGTTTTCAGAGATTGAGAGGCAGTCGCAGTGAGAATACGCGTTTTGGACAATCTGTGGTGATGGGAGGCTACAACTTTTACGTTGTAAAGTATTTCGTCTATCTAGGAACGGCAATAACCAGCGACAACAACATCAGCCGCGAAATTCGAAGAAGAATTATTCTTGCAAACCGATGTTACTATGGGCTCAGTAAGGACTTCAAGAGTAGGGTAATCTCTTGAAGAACGAAAATAGCGCTATACAAGCCGCTTATCATCCCAGTCCTGTAATACGGCGCAGAGGCATGGACATTAACAGCAGCGAATGAGGCGGCAATGGACGTTTTCGAGAGAAAAATTCTTCCGAGTATTTATGGTTCTTTTAGGGTGGGCGATGAATTTCGCCAGCGAATGAACCACGATACTGCAGCGGCTACACTGGCTAGGCCATGTCCGAGACTTAGATAGAAAGACCAAGTTGGAAAAAACCTCTGACTGGGTGTAAACAACGGGAGCTAGAGAGCGCGAGAGAGTAGAGACTGGCAGGATCTACTCGCAGCAGCCACTTTTGTCGGAATCGGCCGGATCGGATAACTATATCATACAGCTGCCATATAAACGGTCTGTCAAAAAACTAGTTCTAGTGAGAAAAACTTCTTTGTTTTCTATCCTAGCATCACCAATCGTGGTATATATTAGTTTTATATAATTTCACACAATTATTGAAAAATTTATCAAAATCGGATGACTATAGCATATAGCTGCCATATAAACGGTCGGTCAAAAAACAAGTTCTAGTGAGAAAAACTTGTTTGTTTTCCATGACTATAGCATATAGCTGCCATATTAACGGTCGGTCAAAAAACTAGTTCTAGTGAGAAAAACTTTTTTTATCAATGGAAGCGTCTTCAAAAACTGCAAGGGTATTCATATCATCGGCATAGCCGATGATAGCCTTTTATTTTTTTTTTAAGTTTTTTACGAAGTTAAATTTTTTTCGAATTCCAATAAAAATTATACAATACGTATTATTATATTATATTTAATATAAAGAAATTGAAATAAATAGCATGGCAATAGTGCCGCCAGCCTATGAAATTTATACAGTTATTAACATTAAGTTAGACGTAAATAAATTAATGCAATTTTACTAAACTGGAAACATTTGAATAATGTGCAGTATGACCATATTTTGGACGATTTGGCTGATGTTGTTTGTGAAGATAATTAAATATAACACCCGCTGGCCAAGTTTCGTTGAAATTGCTTTGAAACTGACTGCGTGGCGAAGCTTTCTTTAAATGAACACCTAGATCTCAGAGACTATAAGAGCTAGAGCTACCATTTTTCAGTGTAGACTTGTATTGTCTGCACGCAGATCAAGTTTGTTTCAAATTTTTGCCACGCCCCCTCCTGCCACCGCAATATGAAAAAATCCTCATATCTCCCACAATTTTGAAAACAGATTGTTCGAACCTTCTAGACATATCTTTTAATCATCATTACCTATCGATCCGCCATATATCATTTCCTGATCAGATGAACGATAGAAAAGTTCCCGCCCCCGCAATTTTAAAAAAAAACCTCATATCTCCCACAATTTCGAAAATAGATTGTTCGAACCTACTAGACATTTATTTTAATCATCATTACTTATCGATCCGCCATACATAATTTCCCGATCAGATGAGTTATAGTAGTGTTGCCACCCCCGCAATTTGGGAAAAAAACACAATTTGGGCATGTTGTGATCTAATAAATATTCTGAAATAAACCGTACCCTGAGTAACGGGTATATCGAAGTCGAGCAGGGCCGACTTCAAATTACGCTCTCGTTCAAATTGCGGGGGCGGCAACTCTTCTATCGTTCGTCTGATCGGAAAATGATGTATGGCTGATCGATAGGTAATGATGATTAAACGAGAAGGCAAAGCTAACTTCGACTGAGCCATAGTTTTAATACACTTGAAAAAGTTTACTCCAACTGATTTAACCGGTAAAATATATATAGGATATAGATGTCAAATATTTAAAATTTTTAAATCATTGATAATAAAAATTTGATGCCATAAAAAAAACTTTTCTTAGTAAAACACATTTTCCGACCGATCGGTACAATGGCAGCTATATGCTATAGTCATCCGATTTTGATAAATTTTTTCAAAATTATGTGAAAGAATATAAAACTAATATATACCAAGATTGGAGACGCTACGATGGAAACCAAAAATGTTTTTCTCACTAGAACTGGTTTTATGACCGACCGTTTATATGGCAGCTATATGATATAGTCATCCGATCCGGCCGGTTCCAACATATTAGTTACGTGCAGTAAAAAGAAGACTCTGTGCAAAATTTCAGCTCGATAGCTTTAAAATTGAGGGACTAGTTTGCGTAGAAACAGACAGACAGACAGACGGACAGACAGACGGACGGACAAGCGGAAATGAACTCAGCTCGTCGTACTGATCAAGAATAAATATAGTTTATGGGGTCGGTAATGAATATTACTATGCGTTACAAACTTCTGGGCAAAATTAATATACACTTTTCAAGTATATAAATATATGTCTAGAAGGTCCGAACAATCTATGTTCAAAATTGTGGGAGATATGAGGTTTTTTTCATATTGCGGGGGCGGGAGGGGGCGTGGAAAAAATTTGAAACGAACTTTATCTGCATGCAGACAAGACAAGTCTACACTGAAACGAGAAGGCAAAGCTAACTTCGACTGTGCCGAAGTTCTAATACACTTGAAAAAGATTACTCCAACTGATTTAACCGGTAAAATATATATAGGATATAGATATCAAATATTTACAATTTTTAAATCATTGATCATAAAAATTTGATACCATAAAAAAAAACTTTTCTTAGTAAAACACATTTTCCGTCCGATCGGTCCAATGGCAGCTATATGCTATAGTCATCCGATTTTGATAAATTTTTTCAAAATTATGTGAAAGAATATAAAACTAATATATACCAAGATTGGAGACGCTACGATAGAAAAAAAAAAGGTTTTCTCACTAGAAGTATTTTTTTGACCGACCGTTTATATGGCAGCTATATGCTATAGTCATCCGATTTTGATAAATTTTTTCCGAATTGTGGGGAAACATATAAAACTAATATATACTACGATTGGTGACGCTACGATGGAAATCAAAAAAGTTTTTCTCACAAAGACTTATGTTTCGACCGATCGTTCCTATGTCAGCTATATGATATAGTCATCCGATCCGGCCGGTTCCGACATATTAGTTGCGTGCAGTAAAAAGAAGATTCTGTGCAAAATTTCAGCTCGATAGCTTTAAAACTGAGGGACTAGTTTGCGTAGAAACAGACAGACAGACAGACGGACAGACAGACAGACGGACGGACGGACAAGCGGAAATAAACTCAGCTCGTCGTCCTGATGAAGAATATATATAGTTTATGGGGTCGGAAATAAATATTTCTATGCGTTACAAACTTCTGGGCAAAATTAATATACACTTTTCAAGTGTATAAAAATGGTAGCTCTAGCTCTTATAGTCTCTGAGATCTAGGTGCTCATACGGACAGACGGACAGACGGACATGTCTATATCGACTCGGCTATTGATGCTGATCAAGAATATATATAGTTTATGGGGTCGGAGATGCTTCCTTCTGCCTGTTACATACATTTGCACGAACTTATTATACCCTTTTTACTCAACGAGTAACGGGTATAAAAAACTTCATATCTCCCACAATTTCGAAAATAGATTGATCAAACTTTTTAGACATGTATTTTAATCATCATTACTTATCGATCCGCCATACATCAATTCGTGATCAGATGAATGATAGAAAAGTTCCCGCCCCAGCAATCTGAAAAAATCCTCATATCTCCCTCAATTTTGAAAATAGATTGTTAGAACCTTCAAGACATATATTTTAATCATCATTACCTATCGATCCGCCATATATCATATCCTGATCAGATGAACGATAGAAAAGTTCCCGGCCCCGCAATTTTAAAAAAAACCGCATATCTCCCTCAATTTCGAAAATAGATTAATCAAACTTTTTAGACATGTATATTAATCATCATTACTTATCGATCCGCCATTCATAATTTCCCGATCAGATGAGTTATAGTAGACTTGCCACCCCCGCAATTTGGAAAAAACACAATTTGGGCATGTTGTGATCTAATAAAAGCAGGGCCGACTTTAACTTACGCTCTCGTTTAATTTGTTTATAACTTTAAAAATCAATATCTTTTAAACTATAATAGCCTTCATATTTTTGAAATCACCATGCTTAGGGTAGTAATTTCTATATTTTTGGAAGATATATTATCGTGGTTTACACTTTGAAAAAATTATTAATAAACTTTAGCAATATTTTAATATCATTAAGTAAAAAATTAATTTGTTAAATACAAATTTTAATAGCTACAACGAATTTCTAATTATAACAACAAACACGAGAATTGTCCGATAAACAGAGCCTGAGATCAAATAAAAAAAAAACTCTTTATTCGGCTTTATTGATTTTCCGCAATCTTTGAAATTGATTATAAAATCAACAAAATTTGTTTTTGCAAAACCGTGATCAAAAGTCTGTTCGTTTTGAAAAAGAATGACCCATATTGAAGGTTACTGTAATTCCTAGATACTTGTAATCTTTGACCACATACACGGCTCTACCGTTTCGTTTTCCATGTTGTTTAATTAACAAAGCAAACTTCTTCGATTGATGATATCAAAGGCAGCTTTGAAATCTATTAAAAATACAGCATTTTCTTCTCTTCCAAAAATAAGTTCGGAACTGATGTCAGAACAAAAATGATGTTTACGGTTGAATATCCCTCACGGAAGCCGGATTGATTTTCCCTAAGTAGTTGTTTAGTCTCTGTAAAAACCTCAAGTCTAGCCAATAAGATTGAAGTGAAATTTTTACCATTGGATTCAGGATTAAAATGCCTCTTTAGTTCTGGACTTCATTTGGATTATTATTTTTCCATATAGGAAATATATTATTTTTCTAAAAGCATTTTGGTACCTCTTCAGAGCTAAATATACGGATGTATTCATCGAGAAGCTTTGCAAAGAAATTACTTGGGGCATTTACGAACAATTCCGTTGGAATACTGTCCTCTCCTGGGACTTTGCCCATTTTACTCCTTTCTAGTGCGCTGTGAATTTTTCCAAATGTAATTTCCGCATCGAGCTCGTGTACTTCCACACATTGAGATGAGATTTCTTGCATCAGATCCGTTACCTCTGCACGTAACAATGCTTTAAAATAGACTGCTAACTGGTCACAGGATATTTTTATTGGTGATCCTACACTCAAAAAAAATATTGCCTAAAAAGTAAAAAAATTTCCTAACAATTTAGGAAAAATTACCTAAAAAAGGCGCCAAGGTCATGGGATCCTAAATTTTAGGTAATTCCAACCCTAAAATTTTTAGGCACTTTTCGGGCTAAATTTGAGGTAAAAATTGCCTAAATTTTAAGGCATGATATGTCCTAGAATTGAGGTAATATATATCAAAATTTTTAGGTACTATATTTGCTTGGATTAAGGTAAGAATTATCCAAAATTGTAGGCTATTTTTAGTCCAAAAATTGAGGTACAAATTGTCTAAATTTTAGGGGATGATATGTTCTAATATTGAGGTTACCAATATATAAATTTTTAGGTATTATATTTGCTTGGATTAACGTAAGAATTAACAAAAATTATATCTTCAATAACAACACATTTTATTTACAAAAATTGCATATTTAATTAGTTTTTATTCAGTTTTATATTTATATATATATATTTATTATTTGCATATATATATATATAGAATTCTTAAAATAATTTTGGTTTAACAAATGTCTTACTGTTATACTATACATATGAATTGGTGGGTTAACTAATTCATCAATATTAAATAGATTGTAAGAGCCGAAACTTTCAATTTAATATATAATACAATAATACCCGTTATTTCGTAATTTTTTATTATTTTATTTATTTTTCAGATGTGCTCACTCTAGCAGTTCGACTAAAACTAAACAATTTTGTATTTATATTTTCCAAGTCGGTCCTTTGAAATGCCAAGTTTCATTTCAAAGCCTACTTGGTTTTCCACCTTGATTACACATCAAATCCAGTCTATTACATTCCTTCTTTTTCTTCGCCAGAAAATTAATTTTCTTCTGGGTCAAATGGAGTTCGTTTTTCCTTGGATGTTCAATCCCACAAATTCAGTTGTCAAACTAATTTCGTCAATATTTATGGAGTTGGATGTGTGCAAGCAGTAGTTAGTCAAAATACATTTTTTTTTAAACTTATCTATTTATATCAAACTATTTTTCTTGACTGACTGACTTACTCACTGGCAATGCATCTACAACCAAAATTAGTCAGAGATACAAAGTTGAGATTTGGTCACGCGTTTTCTTTAATTTCAAAAGTGTTTTAGAAGGAATGGTATCTTTCGCTATTGAATTCGCGGATCTGCATTACAATATCTTTAGAATTAAATAATCGATTTTAATCATTTAATCTTTTAAGAATAGAAATTGAATTAAAAAATAACATAGCCCTCCGTGGTATTAAGATTTTGCTCTCAACATTAAACATTCATAATTTTAACAAAGCAGTCTTACAAATGCAGTAGCCAATCAATAAATTTATTTTCACCTCTGGTACACCTCAAACACACAGAATTTGCAAGGACTTTTAATTGTCTAACATTAGACATAGGGGCGATTATATGTATTGCATTTACATGAAATATCAATATCTATTCATGTGTTTTAACCAAATAAGAAGCTATAATATATTCATGTCTTTAGGAAAATGGTCCTTCATTTTAGGCTTAGCAGAGCCTAAATTTTGTTGCCTAAATGTTTATGTTATAGTCCACATTTGAGCTGTTAAGGAAAAAATTACCTAAATAATTCAATTTTAGTCCAATTTTTTCATTTCAGGCACACAATTTCCTAAAATCTAGGTAGAACATTTTTTTGAGTGTAGTGCGGCTCCATTTATTTTTAGAACTGATGACTAGAATTCTTTGCTGTCTTTTATATGGCATATTGAAAGTTCCAGTTGCTCGTAATATTGCCAATGTTAAGCTGCGCATAATATTCTCTCTTGTCCGTGAGATGGTCTGTTCGCTTGGCTTTCTTCAGCATATTCATTGATGCTTATCTGGCTGGTTCACATTCGCTGTTAAACCAAACCTCCTTATAGCACATGACTTAAGATTTTTGCATGAACTCTGCGGCTTTTTTTATGGAGTTGGTAAGATGGGTTTTAGGGTCATGTTCTTGGTCTTCTTCTGGATGTTCCACGCTACGTTCTAGGACTTTTAGTTATTTAGCCGAATGGTTATTACTCCATTTTAATTTTTTCAGCAGTTTTGCGCCATGAACTATTTGTTCCGTTTGTAAGTTGATATCCACATCGAGCGGCTTGTGGTCCGAAAAAATCTGTTTCTGCAGCTTTGTATCTTCCACGCAATTGTGCCACATACCTTGGATAAGACAATAGTCAATCACGGTATTGGAATCCCCATGAGTAAAGCTGCAACATCCCTCTGCATCTCCATGTGCTCTGCCATTGAGCACGGTCAGGTCAAAAGAATCGCATAAATCAATTATTTTTCGTCCCCTGGAAAAAACGAGAGCGTAAGTTGAAGTCGGCCCTGCTCGACTTCGATATACCCGTTACTCAGGGTAAGGTTATATTTAAGAATATTTTATTAGATCACAAATTGTGGAAGATATGAGTTTTTTTACAAATTGCGGGGGAGGCAACTCTACTATAACTCATCTGATCGGAAAATGATGTATGGCGGATCGATAGGTAATGATGATTAAAATATATGTCTGGAAGGTTCGAACAATCCATTTTCAAAATTGTGGGAGATTTGAGGTATTTTTCAAATTGCGGGGGCGGGAACTTTTCTATCGTTCATCTGATCAAGAAATGATATAAGGCGGATCGGTAGGTATTGATGATTAAAATATATGTCTTGAAGGTTTTAACAATGTATTTTCAAAATTGTAAGAGATATGAGGAATTTTTCAAATTGCGGGGGCGGCAACTCTACTATCGTTCGTCTGATCGGAAAATGATGTATGGCGGATCAATAGGTAATGATGATTAGAAAATATGTCTGGAAGGTCCGAACAATCTATTTTTAAAATTGTGGGAGATATGAGGTTTTTTTCATATTGCGGGGGCGGGAGGGGGCGTGGCAAAAATTTGAAACAAACTTGATCTGCGTGCAGACAATACAAGTCTACATTGAAAAAATGGTAGCTCTAGCTCTTATAGTCTCTGAGATCTAGGTGTTCATACAGACAGACGGACAGACGGACACGGACGGACGGACGGACGGACGGACGGACGGACGGACGGACGGACGGACAGACGGACAGGTCTATATCGACTCGGCTATTGATGCTGATCAAGAATATGTATACTTTATGGGGTCGGAAATGTTTCCTTCTGCCTGTTACATACATTTGCACGAACTTAGTATACCCTTTTTACTCTACGAGTAACGGGTATAAAAATTATATCTTACTCTAGTAAAATCTAAATAAATAGACTTAAATATTCTATAATTAAATACATTAATAGTTTTTAGATATCATTGCGCAAATTAGAAATCAAAAGCTAAAAAACAGTAAAAATCCCCCCCGATCGATATAGGATATTCGTAAAAAGATGATAATTTGAGAAAAGGGTGAATGTAATAAGAGGTGGGGAGGGAGGGAGAAAAGGGGTGGTTGAAAATGGTGGGGGGCAACTCTACTAAAGCTCATCTGATCAGAAAATGATGTATGGCGTCAACGATAGGTAATAATTATTAAAATGGTCGGCGGAGCCGATGTTAGCCTTCTATTTTTATACCCTTGCAGAGGGTATATTAAAATTGTCACGATGTTTGTAACGCAGTGAAGGAAGCATTTCCGACCACATAAAGTATATATATTCTTGATCAGCATGACGAGCTGAGTTCATTTCCGTTTGTCCGTCTGTCCGTCTGTCCGTCCGTCTGTTTCTATGCTATCTCCTCCCTCAGTTTTGAAGCTATCTTGACCAAACTTTGCAAAATGTCTTTAAATACAAATACGCTGCACATTTGTCGGAATCGGCCGGATCGGATGACTATATCATATAGCTGCCATAGGAACGATCGGTCCAAAAACAAGTTCTAGTGAGAAAAACTTTTTTGTTTTCCATCGTAGCGTCACCAATCGTGGTATATATATTAGTTTTATATGCTTCCACACAATTCTGGAAAAATTTATCAAAATCGGATGACTATAGCATATAGCTGCCATATAAACGGTCGGTCCAAAAACTAGTTCTAGTGAGAAAAACTTTTTTTCTAAACGTCGGTAAACAGTTCATGAAAAAACTTTTTTTGTTTTCCATCGTAGCGTCACCAATCTTGGTATATATTAGTTTTGTATGCTTCCACACAATGTTGGAAAAATTGATCAAAATCAGATGACAATAACATATAGCTGCCATATAAACGGTCTGACCAAAAACTAGTTCTAGTAGGAAAAACTTTTTTATTTTCCATCGTAGCGTCACCAATCTTGGTATATATTAGTTTTATATGCTTTCACACATTTTTGGAAAAATTTATCAAAATCGGATGACTATAGCATATAGCTGCCATATAAACGGTCAGTCAAAAAACTAGTTCTAGTGAGAAAAACTTTTTTGTTTTCCATCGTAGCGTTACCAATCTTGATATATATTAGTTTTATATGCTTTCACACATTTTTGGAAAATTTTATCAAAATCGGATGACTATAGCATATTGCTGCCATAGGAACGGTCTGTCAAAAAACTATTTCTAGTGAGAAATACTTTTTTGTTATCAATGGTAGCGCCATTCAAAAACTGCAAGGGTATTTAAAACATCGGCGGAGCCGATGTTAGCCTTCTATTTTTTTTAGTGTAGACTTGTTTTGTCTGCACGCAGATCAAGTTTGTTTCAAATTTTTGCCACGCCACCTCCCGCCCACAATTTTTAAAATAGATTGTTCAAACCTTCTATACATATATTATGATCATCATTACCTATCGATCCGCCATACATCATTTCCCGATCAGATGAGCTATAGTAGAGTTGCCACCCCCGCAATTTGGAAAAAACCTCATATCTCAAACAATTTGGGCATGTTGTGATCTAATAAAATATTCTTAAATAAACCTTACCCTGAGTAACGGGTATATCGAAGTCGAGCAGGGACGACTTCAACTTACGCTCTCGTTATACACTGGAAAAGTGTATATTAATTTTGCCCAGAAGTTTGTAACGACAAGCTGAGTTCAATTCCGTCTGTCCGTCCGTCCGTCTGTCCGTCCGTCTGTCCGTCTGTCTGTCTGTCTGTTTCTACGCGAACTAGTCCCTCAGTTTTTAAGCTATCGAGCTCAAATTTTGCACAGAGTCTTCTTTTTGCTGCACGCAACTAATATGTCGGAACCGGCCGGATCGGATGACTATATCGTATAGCTGCCATAGGAACTATCGGTCGGAAAATAAGTCTTAGTGAGAAAAACGTTTTTGTTTTCCATCGTAGCTTCACCAATCTTAGTATATATTAGTTTTACATGCTTCCACATAATACTGAACAAATTTATCAAAATCGGATGACTATATCATATAGCTGCCATAGAAACGGTCGGTCAATAAACAAGTTCTAGTAAGAAAAACTTTTTTGTTTTCAATCGTAGCGTCACTAATCGTGATATATATTAGTTTTATATGTTTCCATACAATTCAGGAAAAATTTATCAAAATCGGATGACTATAGCATATAGCTGCCATAGAAACGGTCGGACAAAAAACAAGTTCTAGTGAGGAAAACTTTTTTGTTTTCCATCGTATCGTCACCAATCTTGGTAGATATTAGTTTTATATGCTTTTTACAAATTTTCGGAAAAATTTATCAAAATCGGATGACTATAGCATATGGCTGCTATAGGACTGATCGGTCGGAAAATGTGTTTTACTAATAAAAGTTTTTTATACCCTTGCAGAGGGTATATTAAAATTGTCACGATGTTTGTAACGCAGTGAAGGAAGCATTTCCGACCACATAAAGTATATATATTCTTGATCAGCATGACGAGCTGAGTTCATTTCCGTTTGTCCGTCTGTCCGTCTGTCCGTCCGTCTGTTTCTATGCTATCTCCTCCCTCAGTTTTGAAGCTATCTTGACCAAACTTTGCAAAATGCCTTTAAATACAAATACGCTGCACATTTGTCGGAATCGGCCGGATCGAATGACTATATCATATAGCTGCCATAGGAACGATCGGTCCAAAAACAAGTTCTAGTGAGAAAAACTTTTTTGTTTTCCATTGTAGCCTCACCAATCGTAGTATATATATTATTTTTTTATGATTCCACACAATTCTGGAAAATTTTTTCAAAATCGGATGACTATAGCATATAGCTGCCATATAAACGGTCGGTTCAAAAACTAGTACTAGTGAGAAAAACTTTTTTGTTTTCCATCGTAGCGTCACCAATCGTGGTATATATCAGTTTTATATGCTTCCACACAATTCTGGAAAAATTGATCAAAATCGGATAACTATAGCATATAGCTGCCATATAAACGGTCGGTCCAAAAACTAGGTCTAGTGATAAAAACTTTTTTGTTTTCCGTCGTAGCGTCACCAATCGTGGTATATATTAGTTTCATATGATTCCACACAATTCGTGAAAAATTGATCAAAATCGGATGACAATAGCGTATAGCTGTCATAGGAACGATCGGTCTAAAAACTAATTCTAGTGAGAAAAACTTTTTTGTTATCAATGGTAGCGCCTTTCAAAAACTGCAAGGGTATTTAAAACATCAGCGTAGCCGATGTTAGCCTTCTATTTTTAATATCTGATATCTATATCCTATATATATTTTATAGGTTAAATCAGTTGGAGTAAAGTTTTTCAAGTGTATTAAAACTTCGGCACAGTCGAAGTTAGCTTTGCCTTCTCGTTATTTTAGTCACGATACAACTTTCTGTGAAAACGCCCATATATTTTAAACTTTAAAAATCTTCTTCGTCGAACTAAAAGTTTCCCCGTTCCCCTTTCAAAGACTGAGTTTCTCAAAGATGTTAGTAAAACATTTAAATTTGATGCTGATAAACGCATGGGCAGTTGCTTATTCTGCTATGCCTTTTGACACAAATGTATTATTTTTGTATAATTATATTCATTTTATTTTAACACCTGATTTATTACGCATCAAATATCATCATTCTGCGTCGGATATTTACCGAGATATACGAATTTTTTATATTTTTCTAAACGAGGGGGAAGGAGGTTTGCTGGATGGGTATCGATCTCATCTTTTCCGCACTGGATCTTATTTCTCTCAGACTCCCTTCAATTAGTTCTGTCTCCCCCTCCTCTCTAAGGTGGATGGGATAGGGTGAGGGTAGTTTGAAATCGATTATTGATTAAATTGCATAACGATCGAGACCATAGTTTATGAGCCTTTAACCCGCAAACAGACACACATACGTAAAATATTGTATATCGTGTAATTTTAATTATTGTTCATTAACCAGTTCGAAATCATTTAATTAGATTCAAGTATAAAACAAGCTCTCTCTTAAACAAAATTGGGATACACCCAACAAACCGCAAACATTTTAATCTCAGAACGGGTTTCTGCTTACTCAGTCAGTACATTTTTCTCAGAGGCTTTGTTTTGTTTGGTTTTGAATTGAGTTACATTAGAATACAATGGATAAAAGCGTGTGCTGTTTTGGCACACAAACCAGTTGACAGTTTACGTTATAAATGTTAAGATGCAACATTCCTACGCCGAAAACCGCGAGCCTATTTCATGGGACTATGATGATGTTTTGGAGAAGATTGGTACGGTATTTAGCTAATGTATGCCTCGCTCATAGCTGTCACTCACTATATTTTTGTTTACGCAGGTTACGGAAAGACTCAGTGGGTACTTCTGCTTATTAGTGGTCTGCTGACCATAACCTCTGTGGCTGCCCAACAAGCAATGAGCATAATTGTAATCGCGTCGCATTGCGAATTCGAAACGTCACAAGCTGAAAAAGGTATCATGATGGCGGCGTGTGTGGCCGGTGAGTGAACATTTAATTGTGAAATGCTAATTCTGTGAATTAGACTGGCCATTAAAAACATGAACTTTTTGGCGGGAAGAAACAAGCTTGTTAAAACTTGTTACCAGTTTCAACTTGGGCTCAAACCCCATATCCAAAGCTCAGGGGTTGATAACAAATTTTGTCCAGATATTTGTTACGCATTAATAGAAAAATCTCTGATCCCATAAAGTATCTATATTCTCGTTCAGCATGAGGTGATATAGTTATGTCCATCTGATTGCAGTTTCTTTGCTACACAGAGAAAAATATGACGTTCTAAAATCATGACCAAATGTTCATGATTTCGTTGTATTTTTCCGTTCATGAATTTTTAACTCAGCTCAACCATCGTACAACAAATATAATTAATCATCGTTTTTTCTTTGTTCTTCAAAAAGAAATAAATAAATCAAAGAGGGAATATAAGCTTTTCTGGTAAGGTTTGTTTTGGGGTGCCTGAACATCAGAGAGGAGAGGAGGAGGAGAGAGCCCTTATTAGAGGAAAAGGGAACCCAAAAACCGTTGTAAGACTTGTGGTGTGGATGGGGGTGGCAACTGCTTTATACACCAATCATAATATCATCCATCACACCTTTCCCCGATGACTGCTGTGTTACTAAATTAAGCAAATTTTTTTTCTTAAATAAGAACAAAATGTTCATGAAACATGCCCAAACAGTTCATAAAACAAGCACAAAATGTTCACGAAACAAGCCCAAGAAATCCAAAGTGAGAACAAAATGTTCATGAAAATCGTACCCCAATGTTCATGATTTGAGAACAAACGTGCATGATAGACTTTCGTCAACGGATGTTTATGATTTTGGTACTTTTAGAACGGATTTTTTTCTCGGTGTACCTTCCCACTCAGTTTTTGAACGAAGCTTGGCCTCAGATAATAGATATTGGACATAAACTTTACTAATAAATGTAAAAGCAGAGCTTTATATGTGTAATATTTGGTAAAAATTAAAAAAAAACTTGATCTGCCTGCAGACAATACGGGTCTGAAAATTTTTTAGCTCCGGCTCTTGTAGTCTCGGAGATCTACGTGTTCATACAGACAGACAGACGGACGTACGGACAGAAGGACAAGGCAAGATCGATTCGGTTATTGATGCTGTTAAAGAAAATATATACTTAATGGTGTTGGAGCGTTGACTTCAAAATTTGAGCACGCTACGATAAAAAACAATGCGTTTTTTCAGTACACAGAAAAAAACGAGAAGGCAAAGCTAACTTCGACTGTGTCGAAGTTTTAATACACTTGAAAAACTTTACTAAAACCGATTAAACCGGTGAAATATGTATAGGATATAGATATCAGATCTTAAACATTTTTAAATCATTGATAATAACAATTTGATACTATAACGAGAAGGCAAAGCTAACTTCGACGGTGCCGAAGTTTTAATACACTTGAAAAACTTTACTCCAACTGATTTAACCTGTAAAATATATATAGGATATAGATATCAGATATTTAAAAATTTTAAATCATTGATAATAAAAATTTGATACCATAAAAAAAAAATAGAAGGCTAACATCGGCTACGCCGATGTTTTAAATACCCTTGCAGTTTTTGAAAGGCGTTACCATTGATAACAAAAAGTTTTTCTAACTAGAACTAGTTCTTTGACCGATCGTTCCTATGGCAGCTATATGACATAGTCATCCGATCCGGCAGGTTCCGACATATTAGTTGCGTGCAGTAAAAAGAAGTCTCTGTTCAAAATTTCAGCTTGATAGCTTTAAAACTGAGGGACTAGTTCGCGTAGAAACAGACAGACAGACGGACGCACGGACAGACGGAATTGGACTCAGCTCGTCGCCCTGATCAAGAATATATATAGTTTATGGGGTCGGAAATTAATATTTCTATGCGTTACAAACTTCTGGACAAAATTAATATACACTTTTCAAGTGTATAAAAACGAGAAGGCAAAGCTAACTTCGACGGTGCCGAAGTTTTAATACACTTGAAAAACTTTACTCCAACTGATTTAACCTGTAAAATATATATAGGACTAGCATAGGACCCGGCGCGCTTTGCTTCGCCATAGCTTTGTATAGCCGAACTGGAAAATTATTTGCAGCTTATTATATCAATATTCGTCTCAAATAGAACGGATTACTCCAAAATCCCTCCTAAAGGTGAAGAAATCAGCTTTGACATTAAACCTCCCGTTTTCCGAACTTGGCTGGATATTAAGATATTAAAATTTTTATTTATTTGGCCGATTTGTGACGCTACGATGGAAAACAAAAAATTTTTTCTCATTAGAACTAGTTTTTGGACCGATCGTTCCTATGGCAGCTATATGATATAGTCATCCGATACGGCCGATTCCGACAAATGTGCAAGGGTATAAAAACTTTTCTTAGTAAAACACATTTTCCGATCGATCGTTCCTATGGCAGCTATATGCTATAGTCATCCGATTTTTTCAAAAATTTGTAAAAGCTTTTAAAACTAATATCTACCAAGATTGGTGACGCTACGGTGAAAAACAAAAAAGTTTTTCTCACTACAGAATCCAATCGTTCCTATGGCAGCTATATGATATAGTCATTCGATTTCGATAAAGTTCAATATTATGTGGAATCATGTAAAACTAATATATACTAAGATTAGTGACGCTACGATGGAAAACAAAAAAGTTTTTCCCACTAAGACTTATTTTCCGACCGATCGTTCCTATGGCAGCTATACGATATAATCATCCGATCCGGCCGGTTCCGACATATTAGTTGCGTGCAGCAAAAAGAAGACTCTGTGCAAAATTTCAGCTCGATAGCTTCAAACTGACGGACGGACAGACAAACAGACGGACAGACAGACGGACAGACGGACGGACGGACAGACGGAATTGAACTCGCCATAGCTTTGTATAGCCGAACTGGAAAATTATTTGCAGCTTATTATATCAATATTCGTCTCAAATAGAACGGATTACTCCAAAATCCCTCCTAAAGGTGAAGAAATCAGCTTTGACATTAAACCTCCCGTTTTCCGAACTTGGCTGGATATTATGATATTAAAATTTTTATTTATTTGGCCCGTAGAGCTAAGAAAATAAATTTTATTTATTTTGGTGTGAATTTTCCATTTTTAGTTCGGTTTACAAATAAAAATTGGCTTTTAAACTACCCTGACACCCATTACCCGACTTTGAGGGTGCATTTGCGCAAAGCTAAAAAAAATCCTATTTAATTGACCCATAGACTTTCAAACTATTAATCGAACCTGAAATTAACGGTTTGCCATGCACTCATATTCCGACCTTTGCTTCAAACTAAAAAATTATTCATATACAGAAAATAAAGCCAGCAAAACGAATATCATTTCAACCGGCTCAAAATAACCTTGTCGATGAACTTAACCACTCCCTCCATTTTCCGAACGGGGCGAACCACCACGAATAATCATATCTAATTATTTTCCATAATGTGTATGTATTGTATGTATTTTCCAGTTTGAAATCAATCGGAAAAAAACAGTTTTTTCCATATATCATTTTCCGGCTATTTTCCGGATTTCCACACTGAGAAAAACGCGTAGATAATATTTTTTGCAATTTAGAGCTTGCCAATAAGCTTGGAGCTAATCGAATAATAAACATGTGAGTTTTGAACAACAACACTTTTCCGGCCATGTTCCGGTGGGTTTTTCCAAAATGTAAAAGTCATATTCGTGAATGTGTAGTTTTTTATACACTTGAAAAGTGTATATTAATTTTGCCCAGAAGTTTGTAACGCATAGAAATATTCATTTCCGACCCCATAAACTATATATATTCTTGATCAGGACAACAAGCTGAGTTCATTTCCGCTTGTCCGTCCGTCCGTCTGTCCGTCTGTCCGTCTGTCTGTCCGTCTGTCTGTTTCTACGCGAACTAGTCTCTCAGTTTTAAAGCTATCGAGCTGATATTTTGCACAGAGTCTTCTTTTTACTGCACGCAACTAATATGTCGGAACCGGCCGGATCGGATGACTATATCATATAGCTGCCATAGGAACGATCGGTCAAAGAACTAGTTCTAGTTAGAAAAACTTTTTTTGTTTTAAATCGTAGCGTCACTAATCTTGGTACATGTAAGTTTTATATGCTTCCACATAATTCTGGAAAAATGTATCAATATCGGATCACTATAGCATATAGCTGCCATAGGAACGATCGGTCGAAAAATAAGTCGTTGTGAGAAAATCTTTTTTGATTTTCATCGTAGCGTCTCCAATCGTAGTATATATTTGTTTTATATGTTTCCACACAATTCGGAAAAAATTTATCAAAATCGGATGACTATAGCATATAGCTGCCATATAAACGGTCGGTCAAAAAACCACTTCTAGTGAGAAAAACTTTTTTGTTTTTCACCGTAGCGTCACCAATCTTGGTGTATATTAGTTTTATATGCTTTCACATAATTTTGAAAAAAAAAAATAATCAAAATCGGATGACTATAGCATATAGCTGCCATAGGACCGATCGGTCGGAAAATGTGTTTTACTAAGAAAAATTTTTTTTTTTGGTATCAAATTTTTATTATCAAGGATTTAATAATTTTAAATATCTGATATCATATCATATATATATTTTTCCAGTTATATCAGTTGGAGTGTAGTTTTTCAAGTGTATTAAAACTTCGGCACAGTCGAAGTTAGCTTTGCCTTCTCGTTTTAAAATTAGTTTGGAGCTGATCGGATGATAAACAAAAAAGTTTCATACAAAAGTTTTCTGTCAATTTTTCACATTTCCCGGCGGAATTTTCCAAAACCCCGCCTTAGTACTCACTTTCGGAGTAAGATGAAACTACAGTAAAAAATTCAGCTTGCTATCTCTTACGGTTTGGGCTGTGCGACGGTCACCAATCAGTCAGGTTGAACTCTTTTATATATATAGATATAGATATCAGATATTTAAAAATTTTAAATCATTAATAAGCGGAAATGAACTCAGCTCGTCGTCCTGATCAAGAATATATATAGTTATATTTTAGTTGCCACCCGATGCATACCGTGTCACGCAATAGTTAATCGATAGGTCATTATTTCGATAGAGCGAAATATATAAAAACCATATTTTCCGCAATCAGCTGTGTCAAAATATACAAGTGTGTGGCGCAAGGAAAAACAAGTGCATATCAAAATGATTGTAAAAATTGTTCAAAAACATAAAAAAAAGAATGAACAACTTTCCAACTGACGAGAAGGTGGCCCTGATGAATTTAGTGCTGTAGGAACTCACCCACAATTAGCATTCTGATACAGGATTGATCAAAAGCGTATGGGCAAATATTGGTGCTGCCCTTGACAAGGAAGGTTAATGAAGTGATTCCGTGTTTGTAATGGATGAGCCACATAACTCCAGAATGGTCAGATTTGGGACTGCTTTGTCGCCGCAAGTAGTGGTTTCCTGGTTGCATTCTCTGCCGATTGCTGGAACTCACACATCGCTGTTGTAGCAACAATTGCGGCAAATGCAAGCCAATAAAACTCTTCGCTGTCTGTTATCCATTTGAAATTATTTTGTAAACCTACAGGTGGGTAGATTTGAAAGTAGAGATGGGGGCAACTTTTCGCACTTGCTATCGACGAAATAATGTGCAGAGATTTTACACGATTTTCGCAGTTACTCAATACCAAGCTTAACATGAATGGAATGACGTCTGAATGCAGTGAGCCACCGCACACGCGTGCGTGCAAACGTCTAAGGGACTATTTATATTTTTTCTACGGTGTCTAAGTTTTCGATAATAAGCATTTTTTGTCTATTTTCTTTTTCTCATATTATTTATTATCTTATCAATTTGATATTATTACGATTAATTTAATATTATTTATCATCAAAACGATATGAAACAAGTAAGAAAGTCGGTCAAGCCCGACTGTAATATACTCTGTACCTGTTTGTATGTAACTGATAACTTTAAAGTGTGAGGGTTTTTCATAATCTGGGAATGGCAACTCTTTTGACTATCGTTTATCTGGTTGGAAAACGATGTATGGGGGCTCGATAAGTAATGATCAGTAGAATTACCCTAGTACATAACTCGTAAAATTATAAAATTTGTATATAATTTCCTAATAACATAAACGTATCTATATTAGTCACGCGGAAATCACGCGTGATTTCTGACCGCAGGCCATGTCAATTGCATCGCTCCCTCTCATACTTAGTGTTTGCCTCCTTACACAAATATCTATTGTAAAGAGGGGAGGAGGGAAACAAAAAGCTGCGCAGTCCAGTTAACTAATGCCGTCAAGCCAATTTCAATTGGGAAATTACCAGTAAGCTATTGCCCTCTCGCTCTTTCTTTCTCGTAAGTTCTACCATTGGCTGTGGTGTTGTTGTTGTCGTTGAATTAAATTTTCTTTTACATATAGCGCCACTATTGTTCATCTGATCGGAAAACGATGTATGGGGGCTTGATAAGAAATGATGAGTAGAATATATGTCGAGAAGGTTCGAACAACCTAACTCCAAAATTGTGGAAGATATTAAGTTTTTTCAATTTGCGGGGGAGGCAGGGGGCGTGGCAAAAATCAAAACTAAACTTGATCTGCCTGCAAGTATAAAAAATATATGTTCCATACACCTCAAACCTCTATCTCTTACCATCTCTGAGATCTCTTCGTTCATACGGACAGACAGACGGATGAACGATAGAAAAGTTCACGCCCCCGCAATTTGAACAAGTAAGAAAGTCGGTCTGTAATATACTCTGTACCTGTTTGTACGAAACTAATAACTTTAAAGTGTGATCGTTCATCTGGTTGAAAACCGATGTATGGGGGCTAGTACCTAGTACAAACCCGTAAAATTATAAAATTTGTATATAATTTCCTATTAACAAAAACGTATCTATATTAGTCACGCGGGAATCACGCGTGATTTCTGATTCTCCCGCAAGCCATCTCAATTATATCGCTCCACTCATAGCAAGGTCCAATTGGGAAATTACCAGTTAGCTATTGCCTTCTCGCTCTCTCTTTCTCGTAAGTTCTACCAATGGCAACGGTGTTGTTGTTGGCGTTGGTTTTTATTTTCTTTTACATATAGCTCTAATATCGTTCATCTGATCGAAAAATGATGTATGGCGGGTCGATTCAAAATAAGTAGTAGAATATATGTCTAGAATGTTCGAACTATCTGTCTTGAAAATTGTGGGAGTTATTTCGTTTTTTTTAATTTTCGGGGGAGGCAGGGGGCGTGGCAAAAATCAAAACTAAACTTGATCTGCCTGCAAGTATAAGAAATATATGTTCCATACATTTCAAACCTCTATCTCTTACCATCTCTGAGATCTCTTCGTTCATACGGACAGACGGACAGACGGACAGACAGACGGACAGACGGACATGGCTATATCGACTCGGCTGTTGATGCTGATCAAGAATATATATACTTTATGGGGTCGGAGATGCTTCCTTCTGGCTGTTACATACATTTGCACAAACCCAATATACTCTGTGTACCTTCGGTACAGAGTATAAAAATACCTCATATCTCCCACAATTTTGAAAATACATTGTTAAAACCTTCTAGACATAAATTTTAATCAGCATTACCTTCCGATCCGCCATACATCATTTCTTGATCATGACATGTCTATATCGACTTGGCTATTGATGCTGATCAAGAATATATATACTTTATGGTGTCGGAAATGTTTCCTTCTGCCTGTTACATACATTTGCACGAACTTAGTATACCCTTTTTACTCTAAGAGTAACGGGTATAAAAATACCACTTTGATCTTAAACATATCATTTTGATATGTGCGAATATCAGTTTGATATTTTCGAACATAGAAACTGTCGGTCGAAAAACTAGTTCTAGTGAGAAAAAGTTTTTTGTTTTCCACCGCAGCGTCACAAATCTTGAAATATATTAGTTTTTGATGCTTCCACATAGTTCTGGGCAAATTTATTATAATCGGATAACTATAACATATCGCTGCCATAGGAACGATCGGTCTAAAAACTAGTTAAAGTGAGAAAATCTTTATACACTTGAAAAGTGTATATTAATTTTGCCCAGAAGTTTGTAACGCATAGAAATATTCATTTCCGACCACATAAACTATATATATTCTTGATCAGGACGACGAGCTGAATTCAATTCCGTCTGTTCGTCTGTCTGTTTCTACGCGAACTAGTCTCTCAGTTTTAAAGCTATCGAGCTAAAATTTTGCACAGAGTCAACTTTTTGCTGCGCGCAACTAGTATGTCGGAACCGGCCGGATCGGATGACTATATCATATAGCTGCCATAGGAACGATCGGTCTAAGAACTAGTTCTAGTTCAAAAAACTTTGTTGTTTTCCATCGTAGCTGCACAAATCTTGGAATATGATAGTTTTATATGATTTCACATAATTCTGGAAAAATGTATCAAAATCAGATCACTATAGCATATAGCTGCCATAGAAACGGTCGGTCAAAAAACAAGTTCTAGTGAGAAAAACTTTTTTGTTTTCCATCGTATCGTCACCAATCTTGGTAGATATTAGTTTTATATGCTTTTACAAATTTTTTAAAAAATTTATAAAAATCGGATGACTATAGCATATAGCTGCCATAGGACCGATCGGTCGGAAAATGTGTTTTACTATGAAAAGTTTTTTTATGGTATCCTATTTTTATTATCAATGATTTAAAATTTTTTTAATATCTGATATCTATATCCTATATATATTTTACTGGTTAAATCAGTTGGAGTAAAGTTTTTCAAGTGTATTAAAACTTCGGCACAGTCGAAGTTAGCTTTGCCTTCTCGTTTTTGTTATCAATGGTAGCGTCTTTAATAAACTGCAAGGCTATTTTAAACATCGGCGGAGCCCCAGATCATATCATTTTTTTTTCTGTGCGGAGTTAGATATTTTTCGGTTGTAAAATGGACTCCGTATCAGTTTGTGGAAAGCGATTTAAAATTGATCATAAACTCTGTCATAAGGGTAATGATTTTTTTTACATTATGTAAGATAAACATCAACACAATGCTTCGGGTTCTTCAGCATTGTGAGGCGCCGTGTATATAGCAAGGACCTTAACTGTTATAATTTTTTGGATAAAAATTTTGTAATAACAATTATTTTCTAATTTTTACATAAACATTTAAAAATAATCGTTATTCTATGATTTTAAAATAAAAATTTTGTTTTAACAGTTAAATGGTTTTTATATAAAAATTTTTCAATAACAGTTAAAACTAATTTTTATTATAAAAATTTAAATTAATTTTTATTTTGTAATTTTTTATAAAAATTACTTTTTAATTGTTATGAACAATTTTTATTATAAAAATTTTTATAAAAATTACTTATCTAGTAGGCGTTTGTAAATTATAGAATATCTTTGATAGAAGGATACAAGATTTACTTAAACCTACTAGATTAGTATTTTTATACAAATTTGTATAATAAAAAATTTTTATAACAATTAAAAATTAATTTTTATTATAAAAATTACAAAATAAAAATTAATTTAAATTTTTATAATAAAAATTAGTTTTAACTGTTATTCAAAAATTTTTATATTAAAATTACCATTTAACTGTTAAAACGAAATTTTTATTTAAAAATTATAATATAACAATTTCAAAATTTTTTTGTGATAAAAATTGCAAATAAAAATGTATCCCATTTAAGGACTCGCCATTCAAAATGATGAAGATTCATGTACTCTATTTTATCAGGGGATTCATATTTCGTGGTAATTTTTTTCACTTCCAAACTGTTATTTTCGGTCCCTGGTATATAGTAATTGTATAATAGAAATTTATAAAGATTTTGTTATTTTATGATTTTTTTTATAAAAATTAACATTAAACTGCTCATAGAACATTTTTATCTAAAAATCAGAAAATAACAATTTTATTTACATTAAAAATTTTTATTGAAAAATAAAAAAATTATTGTTATTTCAAAATTTGTTGGTCATTGTATAGAGAACTATATAAAGAACATGTAGAAAAAATTCGGTAGTGATCGGAACATTTGTCTTTGAGTAATCACTGCAGCAAATTCGGAAAACGCACTTAACGCGAGCTAATGAAACTCTCTAGCTGCCGAGCGGCTGCTCTTTTGATGGCTATAACCCAAAAAATATGTAAGATATCGAGAGAATTATTTATATGTTATTTTTAAAGGTATAATCCATCAAAATATGAAAAAATATAGATTTTCTTGAATTTTCACGCTAGGTTTGCCCCTTAAATATTAATATTAACATGCTCATTGAAAAGTATTTGTTATTTAACGGCCAATCTACTCACAACGTTCATAAGCAACAGTATAAATTGACATCCAATTGTTATAGGCATTTTTCTATCCACTTATATTTGGGGATATGTAAGCGACGATATAGGACGACGCACAGTTTTACTCTACGGCATTTTTTTTAGCAATGGCTTACAATTCATGTTAATGTTTGTCACCAACATTTGGTTATTTAACGTTATAAACCTCCTTGCTGGGATCAGGTAAGTACACACTTGTGCTATTTATGTAAAATTTTCGGATTCAATTTTGTTTTTAAGGTGCATTTTAAGTTTAAATTTTAAACACATTACTGAGAATAATATGGTATACAAGGGCGTAGCCAGCTTTCCATCAAGGGGGGGCCCAAAAATTCCAAAAAAATTTATGTGGGAATATTCTGCCGTATACGTAATATTACATTCTTTTACTTATGTAACTTAATTTTTGATTAGCGATTGGTGATTTCTTTCAAAGCAGTGAAAATCGTTTTGGTCAGCATGGTTAAGCAAAGAAATAATGGTTGTTTAAGGTGTCGTTTCTTTGTTTCACTAAAGGAAAGTCGTTCTCGAAATCAGCAAACATTTTCATTATTTTAACCTATTTTTCAGTAACCTACAAAATTGTTAATGAAAAAAGAATATAAGAGGGAGATTATTCTAACTATTCTATCGTTGGATAACATATTTCTTACTTTCCTTACTCATGGTACATAAGTTACCTTTTAAAAAAAGTTTTTAAATACATTTTTACATTTTGTCACAATAATTTATATGAATAGAATCATTTTTGAACAGCTCTTGAGTATCAAAGCAGTGACAAAGTTTTTCTATTTGTATGAAGTATTGTGACAAAATAAATTTTGTTATCGACCTGAGCACTAGGCTTATAGGGTTACATGGGTTTCGAGATATAATACAACAATACATATGTTTTAAATATTTTCCCTAAGTTTCAAGTCAATTGGAGTAAAACTCTGAAAGATAGCTGTTTTTTTAAAGTGGCCCATAAGGGACAGGTCGGGCTTTTCTCAAAAAATGTTTTTTGAGGACTTTGGACACGTTTTCGTAAAAACCGATTTTTCTTAAAATTTGATCACTCCTTCAATATAGGATATGCTAATGATTAAACGAAGCATTATTTTTCACAAGGTAACTTCTGGTAATTTGTATTCCCATTTATATTCACATTTATTCCATGTGTTCTGCAAATCGCTTTAAATCCAAAAAGACCCAAATAGTATGTGAATTGGGTCGAAAGCGATTTGTACATAGAACACATGGGTATTATTTTGCTTACAACTCTGACAAAAATTTAAATTTCTTTTGTTTTTAATCTCTTTGTTTTATCACGAGCTATACTCACCTACTAACAGAAGTAAATTGTGTTATTGATTTCAGTTTAATCTATTAACAGTTATCGTGTCCACCGCGTGAAGACTTTTTAGGTGTCTTCGGAAACCAGCTCTCAGTGGTTGAGTTTTCAATATTCTTAAATTTAACTTATGTCCAAATATATTTTGAATGTTGCTGTTTCTTTTGCAAAAAAGAGTGAATAAATTAATTCGTTGATTAAAATTAAAAAGAAAATTAAAGAAAGAAAATAGTCTTTTTCAGACCCTGAAAACAAATGTAACCCTTTTAAAACAATAAAATTTGTAAATTTAAACTTAGTGTAAAGCTGTTTATGGCCTTCTGAAATCGTTTTTATTATCAACAAATTTTTATTAAGTATGTGAACATTATAGCTGATTTTGGTACTGAGGATGGTCGAAGATGGTACATATGGGCATTTCCTCAGAAAGGACTACCGAGATCGAATATTAATATATAAGAAATATATTAAAACTTTATGTTTTAAAAGAATTTACTCCTTTACTCGGTTGGCATTAAAAGAAAACTGTCACGTCACGCCCTTTGCAAAGACAAATGTTGATAGTTTAATTTTTGCGTTTTGTGTCCTTTAACGGTTGAGAAACTCCCTTGAAATATGTTTTATATGCCGGAACCACCCGTATTGGATGCAATGGAATCCAGTTCAGCTTGTTTTCAATGTCAATGCGTCTACGCGCACTCAGTTAAATATGCCTTATCCTAAGTATAAAGAATGAAGTATTAATTCGGTAATTTTCGTTCAAACGTAATTTATTTAAAATTGAAGTCTTGAACTCAAATGAAATAAAAAATTTAGTTAGGCACTATACTTTATATAAATAAGGAAGCTTTACAAAAGCATTCAACTTTCAAGACTTTTTATAAGTGTTTCTATTCATATGAAGTATTATGCCGAATTAAATATTTATCTCATCTGAGTAAAGGCCCTACGACAAGCTGCAGGGGGGGCAGCAGCCTCGACGTCCACCAGATGGGCTCTGACTTCGCACTCGATGAGAGAAGCGTTTGCTATTTGGCGCACGAGAAAATGTTAGGCCGACTTTACCGTCGCAGCTTGAAACGAGAAGGCAAAGTTAACTTCGACTGTGCCGAAGTTTTAATACACTTGCAATATTTACTCCAACTGATTTATCCGATTAAATATATTTAGGATATAAAGGTTGATTTTTTAAGCGTAGTTTTTTTAAAAATCGAATAAAACACTTGATTTGCATCATGTATTCTAAATTGTTAATTAAATAAATTGGCCTTTGCCCTTTACATTTAAAGATAACTTCATGTAAATGTTGACCGCGGCTCCGTTTCAAAAGGTCCATTCTGCAGATCCAATTTTTCGATAAAACAGCGGATTTTGATGAAGCTGTTCTAAGGCCCTTTGATCAAAAATTAGACGTTGTGGTAGATCATTCGGCTTCAGTTCTTGCAGAAATTGAATTTAATAGGCTTTCAAACACAAATCGACACGTACAATTTTCCATGTGGTTGAGTAACACATTCCCAACATTCCCAATGCTGAGAACGGATACGAATAGAAATTTCACTTTTCACAGAGCACGAATTTTATAAAAACGAGAGCGTACGTTGAAGTCGGCCCTGCTCGACTTCGATATACCCGTAACTCAGGGTTTATTTAAGAATATTTTATTAGATCACAACATGCCCAAATTGTGGGAGATATGAGGTTTTTTTCCAAATTGCGGGGGCGGCAACTCTACTATCGTTCATCTGATCCGGAAATGATGTATGGCGGATCGATAGGTAATGATGATTATAATATATGTCTAGAAGGTTCGAGCAATCTATTTTCAAAATTGTGGAAGTTATGCGGTTTTTTTCATATTGCGGGGGCGGGAGCGGGAGTGGCAAAAATTTTAAACAAACTTGATCTGCGTGCAGACAAAACAAGTCTACACTGAAAAAATGGTAGCTCTAGCTCTTATAGTCTCTGAGATCTAGGTGTTCATACAGACGGACGGACGGACGGACAGACGGACATATCTATATCAACTCGGCTATTGATGCTGATCAAAAATATGTATACTTTATGGGGTCGGAGATGCTTCCTTCTGCCTGTTACATACATTTGCACGAACTTAGTATACCCTTTTTACTCTACGAGTAACGGGTATAAAAATGTACAATTTGCAATCGTTGCTCGTTTGTAAGTCTTTCCATGGTAAAATGGCAAAGTATACTGAAAATTTCTTACTTTGACAGATGGCGTTTGGCCATTACCAACCATTACTGTCAACTTGATAAACTTAACTCTTAAAAAATCACCCTTTAGATATCAAAAATTTATATACTCTAAATCATTAATAATCTGGTTGTTGACTTTAAAATTTTATCAAAAACAAATAAGATTTCTCAGTACGACACATTTTCCGACCGATCGGTCCATGACAGGATATAGTATAGTTATCCGATTTTGAACAAATTGTGTAAAACTGTCGGAAAGCATATAATATTCAAAATTCCTTAGTTAAACAACGCCATCACTGGAAACAAAACAAAATTCTCTCTAGGACTTCCTTTCTGACCGATCATTCTGATGGCAGCTTTAGGATATAGTCATCCGATTTTGAGCATCTTTGGCAGAACTGTGTGACAGCTTATAATATTACTACTAAGACCTATATTTCGACAGAGCGTTCCTATGGCAGCTATAGTATATTGACATCCGATCCAGCCGGTTGCGAAATATTAGTTGCGTGCAGTAAATAGAAAACTCTGTGCAAAATTTCAAATCGGGAGCTTTAAAACTAAGAGACTAGTTTGCGTAGAAACGGACTGACGGACAAAGTTCAATCGACTCAGCTTTTCGGCCTTATTAAAAATATATTCATTTCCGTCGGTCCGTACGTCCGTCTGTCCGACTCTTTATATGCTCTCTCCTTCCTCAGTTTAAAGCTAAAGTGACCAAAATTTACATAAATTCTTTAAATACCAGGGACCGAAAATAACGGTTTGGGGTAAAATTTAAACTAAAATTAACGGTTTTGGGGTAAATTTTAAACTAAAAACGAGAAGGCAAAGCTAACTTCGACTGTGCCGAAGTTTTAATACACTTGAAAAACTTTACTCCAACTGATTTTACTGGAAAAATATATATATGATATGATATCAGATATTTAAAATTATTAAATCCTTGATAATAAAAATTTCATACCATAAAAAAACTTTTCTTAGTAAAACACATTTTCCGACCGATCGGTCCTATGGCAGCTATATGCTATAGTCATCCGATTTTGATAATTTTTTTCAAAATTATGTGAAAGCATATAAATCTAATATATACCAAGATTGGGGACGCTACGATAAAAAACAAAAAAGTTTTTCTCACTAGAAGTGGTTTTTTGACCGACCGTTTATATGGCAGCTATATGCTATAATCATCCGATTTTGATAAATTTTTTCCGAATTGTGTGAAAACATATAAAACAAATATATACTACGATTGGAGACGCTACGATGAAAATCAAAAAAGATTTTCTCACAACGACTTATTTTTCGACCGATCGTTCTTATGGCAGCTATATGCTATAGTGATCCGATTTTGATACATTTTTCCAGAATTATGAGGAAGCATATAAAACTAACATGTATCAAGATTAGTGACTCTACGATTTAAAACAAAAAAGTTTTTCTAACTAGAACTAGTTCTTTGACCGATCGTTCCTATGGCAGCTATATGATATAGTCATCCGATCCGGCCGGTTCCAACATATTAGTTGCGTGCAGTAAAAAGAAGACTCTGTGCAAAATATCAGCTCGATAGCTCGATAACGAGAAGGCAAAGCTAACTTCGTCTGTGATTTTTATTTTCTGGATCAGGAAAATAAAAATCTACCTATTTATACACTTGAAAAGTGTATATTAATTTTGCCCAGAAGTTTGTAACGCATAGAAATATTCATTTCCGACCCCATAAACTATATATATTCTTGATCAGGACGACGAGCTGAGTTCATTTCCGCTTGTCCGTCCGTCCGTCTGTCTGTTTCTACGCGAACTAGTCTCTCAGTTTTAAAGCTATCGAGCTGAAATTTTGCACAGAGTCTTCTTTTTACTGCTTGCAACTAATATGTCGGAACCGGCCGGATCGGATAACTATATCATATAGCTGCCATAGGAACGATCGGTCTAAGAACAAGTTCTAGTTAGAAAAACTTTTTTGTTTTCCATCGTAGCGTCACTAATCTTGGTACATGTTAGTTTTATATGCTTTCACATAATTCTGGAAAAATGTATCAAAATCGGATCACTATAGCATATAGCTGCCATAGGAACAATCGGTCGAAAAATAAGTCTTTGTGGGAAAAACTTTTTTGATTTCCATCGTAGTGTCTCCAATCGTAGTATATATTTGTTTTATATGTTTCCACATAATTCTGAAAAAATTTATCAAAATCGGATGACTATAGCATATAGCTGCCATATAAACGGACGGTCAAAAAACTACTTCTAGTGAGAAAAACTTTTTTGTTTTTTTATCGTAGCGTCCCCAATCTTGGTATATATTAGTTTTATATGCTTTCACACAATTCCGAAAAAATTTATCAAAATCGGATGACTATAGCATATAGCTGCCATAGGAACGATCGGTCGGAAAATGTGTTTTACTAAGAAAAGTTTGTTTAATGGTATCAAATTTTAATTATCAATAATTTAAAAATTTGAAATATCTGATATCATATCATATATATATTTTTCCAGTAAAATCAGTTGGAGTAAAGTTTTTCAAGTGTATTAAAACTTCGGCACAGTCGAAGTTAGCTTTGCCTTCTCGTTAAATATATCAATGTATCAATTTGTCTGCAGAATCTGTTGAAAAATGACTGTTTTTATACTCTGTACCGAAGGTACTCAGAGTATATTGGGTTTGTGCAAATGTATGTAACAGCCAGAAGGAGGCATCTCCGACCCTATAAAGTATATATATTCTTGATCAGCATCAACAGCCGAGTCGATATAGCCATGTCCGTCTGTCCGTCTGTCTGTCCGTATGAACGAAGAGATCTCAGAGATGGTAAGAGATAGAGGTTTGAGGTGTATGGAACATATATTTTTTATACTTGCAGGCAGATCAAGTTTAGTTTTGATTTTTGCCACGCCCCCTGCCTCCCCCGCAAATTGAAAAAACTTAATATCTTCCACAATTTTGGAGTTTGGTTGTTCGAACCTTTTAGACATATATTCTACTGATCATTTCTTATCAAGCCCCTATACATCGTTTTCCGATCAGATGAACAATAGTGGCGCTATATGTAAAAGAAAATTTAATTCAACGACAACAACAACACCACAGCCAATGGTAGAACTTACGAGAAAGAGAGAGCGAGAGGGCAATAGCTTACTGGTAATTTCCCAATTGATATTGGCTTGACGGCATTAGTTAACTGGACTGCGCAGCTTTTTGTTTCCCTCCTCCCCTCTTTACAATATATATTTGTGTAAGGAGGGAAAGACCAAGTATGAGAGGAGCGATGCAATTGACATGGCCTGCGGTCAGAAATCACGCGTGATTCCCGCGTGACTAATATAAATATGTTTATGTTAATAGGAAATTATATACAAATTTTATAATTTTACGAGTTATGTACTAGGGTAATTCTACTCATCATTACTTATCGAGCCCGTACATCGTTTTTCAACCAGATGAACGATAGTCAAAAGAGTTGCCACCCCCTCGATTTTGAAAAACCCTCACACTAGTTATCAGTTACATTCAAACAGGTACAGAGTATATTACAGTCGGGCTTGATAGACTTTCTTACTTGTTTAAATTAAATCTATGAATTTATTAATTATTTATTTTTATATAAACTATATAAAAAGAATAATAAAATCATATAAAATATTTTTTTTATGGTAATGTCTGCAGACATTATATTAACGTACAATCTGGTATTTTTGGCATATACATATATTTTTTATACCCTTGCAGAGGGTATATTAAAATTGTCACGAAGTTTGTAACGCATAGAAGGAAGCATTTCCGACCACATAAAGTATATATATTCTTGATCAGCATGACGAGCTGAGTTTATTTCCGTCTGTCCGTCTGTCCGTCCGTCCGTCCGTCCGTCCGTCCGTCCGTCTGTCCGTCTGTCCGTCTGTTTCTATGCTATCTCCTCCCTCAGTTTTGAAGCTATCTTGACCAAACTTTGCAAAATGTCTTTAAATGCAAATACGCTGCACATTTGTCGGAATCGGCCGGATCGGATGACTATATCATATAGCTGCCATAGGAATGATCGGTCCAACAACTAGTTCTAGTGAGAAAAACTTTTTTGTTTTCCATCGTAGCGTCACCAATCGTGGTATATATTAGTTTTATATGCTTCCACACAATTCTGAAAAAAATTATCAAAATCGGATGACTATTGCATATAGCTGCCATATAAACGGTCGGTCCAAAAACAAGTTTTAGTGAGAAAAACTTTTTTGTTTTCCATCGTAGCGTCACCAATCGTGGTATATATTAGTTTTATATGCTTTCACACAATTCTGAAAAAATTTATAAAAATCAGATTACTATAGCATATAGCTGCCATTTAAACGGTCGGTCCAAAAACTAGTTCTAGTGAGAAAAACTTTTTTGTTATCCATCGTAGCATCACCAATCATGGTATATATTAGTTTCATATGCTTTCTCCCAATTCGTAAAAAATTTATCAAAATCGGATGACTATAGCATATAGCTGCCATAGGAACGATCGGTCTAAAACAGCCTTAGTCACAAAGAGCGAGGCACAAAAGTGAGAGTGTATTGGTGTGCGAATATAATGCGACGCAAAGCGGCTCGAACCTACCTTGTTGAAGGCTAGGCGAGCACTGATTGGCTTTGCTTGATTTTTACTCTCTTTGCGAAGGGCTCGGCATGTGTTCGGCTCGTGTCTGTGTGAATTTGCCGAATGTGTTCGGCCGTGTACGTCTTGGGTGACAACGTCTGGTCTAAAAACTAGTTTAAATGAGAAAAACTTTTTTTTATCAATGGTAGCGCCTTTCAAAAACTGCAAGGGTATTTAAAACATCGGAGTAGCCGATGTTAGCCTTCTATTTTTATACACTTGAAAAGTGTATATTAATTTTGCCCAGAAGTTTGTAACGCATAGAAATATTCATTTCCGACCCCATAAACTATATATATTCTTGATCAGGACGACGAGCTGAGTTCATTTCCGCTTGTCCGTCCGTCCGTCTGTCTGTCCGTCTGTCCGTCTGTTTCTACGCGAACTAGTCTCTCAGTTTTAAAGCTATCGAGCTGAAATTTTGCACAAAGTCTTCTTTTTACTGCACGCAACTAATAAGTCGGAACCGGCCGGATCGGATGACTATATCATATAGCTGCCATAGGAACGATCGGTCTAAGAACTAGTTCTAGTTAGAAAAACTTTTTTATTTTCCATCGTAGTGTCACTAATCTTGGTATATGTTAGTTTTATATGCTTCCACATAATTCTGGAAAAATTTATCAACATCGGATTACTATAGCATATAGCTGCCATAGGAACGATCGGTCGAAAAATAAGTCTTTGTGAGAAAAACTTTTTTGATTTCCATCGTAGCGTCTCCAATCGTAGTATATATTTGTTTCATATGTTTCCACGCAATTTTGGAAAAATTTATCAAAATCGGATGACTATAGCATATAGCTGCCATATAAACGGCCGGTCAAAAAACTACTTCTAGTGAGAAAAACTTTTTTGTTTTTTATCGTAGCGTCCCCAATCTTGGTATATATTAGTTTTATATGCTTCCACATAATTTTGACAAAATTTATCAAAACCGGATGACTATAGCATATAGCTGCCATAGGGTCACTGAAGTCTTCTTTTCTCTGAAACATATAATAATTTATAAATTAATAATAGCTTTTTTACCTTTCCTTGTCTGGGAATCGAACTCGGGACTTCGGGACTGAAGTACAAGAACGGCTGCGCTTGCGAGACTAGGCGCCAAATTACATACAAGTACGTTTGCTCCAGACGGCAAAACGAAACTCAAAGAGAGAAGCCAAGAGAGCCAATTTGCTTTTGCTCTCAGCTTGTGCGCGCTCTCACTCGACACCCATGAACGAATCATACTTACTTTAAGTATTTCGTACTTGATTTAAGAATTTTGTTCTCGTTTTAGGAACATTTTGGGTAAATTTTAAAGTTAAGGCTGATTCGTACTTACTTTAAGTACAATCAAGTACGAATTATACTTGAAATTTTAAGTACGAAACGGTATCAATTCAATCCCGTTCGTTCTAGAACGCTGGCAGCCGTTCTTTTCTGAGTGTATAAACAGAAAACAGAAATGGACCAAGGACGGATCATTTCTGATGATCAGTCTCCCTGAACCACGGATTGCTGTCTCCCAATTAAATACGTTTTGATTAGATTTGTGGCTGAGGTTGAAAAATTATATAAATTGGTCAATTTAGTACAGAGAATAGTGTGGTCCACGGTATCAAAAGCTTTGCTAAAATCTAATAACTTCAATAACGTTACGTGACTGATATCTAATTTTAAGCGGACATCTTCAACTATATTTGCGATGGCTGATATGCAGCTGTGATTCTTCCGGAAACCGGATTGCAGTTGACTAAGAAGGCAGTTTGTGTCGAAGAACTTTTTCATCTGCTTAGCCATTATGTGCTCAAACGCCCTTGAGAGAAAAGGGAGAATTGTTATTGGCCTAAATTCGTTGTTATACTCTGTACCGAAGGTACACAGAATATATTGGGTTTGTGCAAATGTATGTAAAAGCCAGAAGGAAGCATCTCCGACCCCATAAAGTATATATATTCTTGATCAGCATCAACAGCCGAGTCGATATAGCCATGTCCGTCTGTCCGTCTGTCCGTATGAACGAAGAGATCTCAGAGATGGTAAGAGATAGAGGTTTGAAGTGTATGGAACATATATTTCTTATACTTGCAGGCAGATCAAGTTTAGTTTTGATTTTTGCCACGCCCCCTGACTCCCCCGCAAATTAAAAAAAACTGAATATCTTCCACAATTTTGGAGTTACGTTGTTCGAACCTTTAAGACATATATTCTACTCATCATTTCTTATCAAGCCCCCATACATCGTTTTCCGATCAGATGAACAATAGTGGCGCTATATGTAAAAGAAAATTTAATGCAACGGCAACAACAACACTGCAGCCACTTACGAGAAAGAGAGAGTGAGAGGGCAATAGCTTACTCGACTGCGCCGCTTTCAGTTTCCCCCTCCCTTCTTTCCAATAGATTGTGTAAGTAGGCAAAGACGAAGTATGAGAGGAGCGATGTAATTGAGATGGCCTGCGGTCAGAAATATGATAGATATGATTATGTTAATAGGAAATTATATACAAATTTTATAATTTTACGAGTTATGTATTAGGGTGGTAACTCTACCCATCATTACTTATCGAGCCCGTACATCGTTTTTCAACCAGATGAACGATAGTCAAAGAGTTGCCACCCCCAGATTTTGAAAAAACCTCACACTTTAAAGTTATCAGTTACATACAAACAGGTACAGAGTATATTACAGTCGGGCTTGACCGACTTTCTTACTTGTTTGTTTTGGGTATAGGAAGTACCTTCCCAATTTTCCAAATGTTTGGGTAGACTGACGTTGTTAGAGCTGTATTAAAAATATGAGTGATATGATGAATAAGAAGTGGTAGCAGTATTTTTAAGAATCTGGGATTCATTTTATCAAGTCCCTCGGCATCCGACTTGACCAACAAAATACATTCTAGAACATCACAAGGAAGTACACACATAAAGCTAAAACTATTATCCCAGCGAGATTCCAAAGACAGGTACTTATTTACTGATGGTGCAGGTACGTTTGCTTGTATAAATGTTTTATTTAACTGATTGATGTCAACATTACAGTTCAACTGCGGTCGTTGTCTGCCTATTCCTAACTTTTTAAGCTCTCTCCAGGTTTGTCTAGAATTTATTGAACGATTTAAATGTGAATGGTAGTAGCTTCTTTTGGCAGTTTGAATTTGTTTTTTAGTGGTTTGGGGAATTTGAATTTCGGTACATTTAGATTTTTTTAGTATTTTCCAATAGATGTATTTTAGGTAATTTTAACAATTTTTTCAATATGGTTTTTTTATTTTAAACAAGTAAGAAAGTCGGTCAAGCACGACTGTAATATACTCTGTACCTGTTTGTACGAAACTAATAACTTTAAAGTGTGAGGTTTTTTCAAAATCTGGGGGTGGCAACTCTTTCGACTATCGTTCATCTGGTTGAAAAACGATGTATGGGGGCTTGATAAGTAATGATGAGTAGAATTACCCTAGTACATAACTCGTAAAATTATAAAATTTGTATATAATTTCCTTTTAACATAAACGTATCTATATTAGTCACGCGGGAATCACGCGTGATTTCTGACCGCAGGCCATCTCAATTACATCGCTCCTCTCATAGCAAGGTCCAATTGGGAAATTACCAGTTAGCTATTGCCTTCTCGCTCTTTCGTTCTCGTAAGTTCTACCAATCGCTAAGGTGTTGTTGTTGTTGTTGGTTTTTATTTTCTTTTACGTATAGCTCTAATATCGTTCATGTGATCGAAAAACGATGTATGGCGGGTCGATTCAAAATAAGTAGTAGAATATATGTCTAGAATGTTCGAACTATCTGTCTTGAAAATTGTGGGAGTTATTTCGTTTTTTTAAATTTGCGGGGGAGGCAGGGGGCGTGGCAAAAATTAAAACTAAACTTGATCTGCCTGCAAGTATAAGAAATATATGTTCCATACACCTCAAACCTCTATCTCTTACCATCTCTGAGATCTCTTCGTTCATACGGACAGACGGACAGACAGACAGACGGACAGACAGACGGACAGACGGACAGACGGACAGACGGACATGGCTATATCGACTCGGCTGTTGATGCTGATCAAGAATATATATACTTTATAGGGTCGGAGATGCCTCCTTCTGGCTGTTACATACATTTGCACAAACCCAATATACTCTGTGTACCTTCGGTACAGAGTATAAAAATTTAAATATTTAACGGACGTTGATTTTTATTTTCCTGATCCAGAAAATAAAAAAAAGAGTGATTTTAATTTTTATTTTTAAAAAACAATCTGACTATTATTATTGATTTTTAAATAAAAATCACTCATGAGTTTTATAATTGATTTTTTATAATAAAAATGAAAATTAACATTGAAAAATAATTTTTAAAATAAAAATAAAAAATAATTTTCGATTGATTTTAAAATCGAGAAGGCAAAGCTAACTTCGACTGTGCCGAAGTTTTAATACATTTGAAAAACTTTACTCCAACTGATTTAACCGGAAAAATATATATAGGATATAGATATCAGATATTTAAAATTTTTAAATCATTGATAATAAAAATTTGAAACCATAAAACAAAGCTTTTCTTAGTAAAACACATTTTCCGACCGATCGGTCCTATGGCAGCTATGTGCTATAGTCATCCGATGTTGATAATTTTTTTCGAAATTATGTGAAAGCATATAAAACTAATATATACCAAGATTGGGGACGCTACGATAAAAAACAAAAAAGTTTTTCTCACTAGAAGTAGTTTTTTGACCGACCGTTTATATGGCAGCTATATGCTATAGTCATCCGATTTTTATAAATTTTTATAAATATAAATATATACTACGATTGGAGACGCTACGATGGAAATCAAAAAAGTTTTTCTCACAAAGACTTATTTTTCGACCGATCGTTCCTATGGCAGCTATATGCTATAAAGGTCCGATTTTGATACATTTTTTCAGAATTATGTGGAAGCTTATAAAAATAACATATACCAAGATTAGTGACGCTACGATGGAAAACAAAAAAGTTTTTCTAACTAGAACTAGTTCTTAGACCGATTGTTCCTATGGCAGCTATATGATATAGTCATCCGATCCGGCCGGTTCCGACATATTAGTTGCGTGCAGTAAAAAGAAGACTCTGTGCAAAATTTCAGCTCGATAGCTTTAAAACTGAGAGACAAGTTCGCGTAGAAACAGACAGACGGACAGGACAGACGGACAGACAGACGGACGGACGGACAAGCGGAAATAAACTCAGCTCGTCGTCCTGATCAAGAATATATATAGTTTATGGGGTCGGAAATGAATATTTCTATGCGTTACAAACTTCTGGGCAAAATTAATATACACTTTTCAAGTGTATAAATATAAATCAGAAATGATTAATTACAATTGATTTTTATAGATATTACTTATAACCGTTACGGTCCCTGTTAAATACACATAGGCTGCACATTTGTCGGAATCGGCGGGTCGGATTACTATATCTAATAGCTGCCATAGGAACGGTCGATCGGAAAACTAGTTTTAGTGAGAAAAACTTATTTGTTTTCCATTGTAGCGTCACCAATCTTGGTAAATATTAGTTTTATATGCTTCCACATAGTTACACAATCATTTGTCAGGAGCATTATATACCCAATCCATAAAAATGGCCACCCAAATGATTTTGACACTACCGATGCATTTAATTCGTGAACATAGCAAAAATCCTAATGGGCATAATAAATATCAGGTTGGTAATTTGGAGTCAAGAACATCAAAGGATGAAAGAATATCAATCCGCGTTTTGGAAGGGTTATTCTACTGCCAACAACATTTGCAATTTGACCGAGATAATCCATCTCATGTGGAATATGACAAAGAAGGATTATGCGTTTTTTGTAGATTTTCGGGACGCTTTTGTGCGAGTGCTAAGAGATATTCTAATTTACAAGCTGTACAGACACCCAAGTGTATCAGATAAAATGAACCCATTTATAAAAGTACAATCTTGACAGTATGGACAGGCCAAAACCTATCACAAGCGTTTGACACATTGGAGTCAGACAAGGTTGCTTGCTATCACCAATACTTTTCGCACGATCGACGATTCGACGATCTTCATGAAGTGAGAGTGGCTTAGAGAATATTCGGCTTCTTTTAAATGCAGCTGATATAGATTTATTGTTTAATAACCTCATTAAAATGCAGGGAATGGTCAACCGTCTAGAGCAGTATTGTCTCGACTGTGGAATGGAGGTCAATCTTGAAAAGACCCAAATAATGATTTTCCGAGCAATGTTTTAACAAAGGCAACGCAGTGAGTGTAGTAAAGGATTAATATACACTTCGCTAGTGAATTCATATGGAGGACCTACTTACACGAATGAATTTAAAAAATAGAAGGCTAACATCGGCTACTCCGATCTTTTAAATACCCTTGCAGTTTTTGAAAGGCACTACCATTGATAACAAAAAAGTTTTTCTCATTAGAATTAGTTTTTAGACCGATCGTTCCTATGGCAGCTATATGCTATAGTCATCCGATTTCGATAAATTTATCTAGAATTGTGTGGAAGTATATAAAAACGAGAAGGCAAAGCTAACTTCGACTGTGCCGAAATTTTAAAACACTTGAAAGACTTTCTTTCCTTCAACTGATTTAACCGGTAAAATATATTTAGGACATAGATATCAGATAATTAAAATTTTTAAATCATTGATAATAAAAATTTGATACCATAAAAAAAACGTTTCTTAGTAAAACACATTTTCCGAACGATCGGTTTTATGGCAGCTATATGCTATAGTTATCCGATTATGATCAATTTTTCCAAAATTATGTAAAAGCATATAAAACTAATATATACCAAGATTGGTGTCGCTACGATAGAAAACAAAAAAGTTTTTCTCACTAGAAGTAGTTTTTTGACCGAACCGTATATATAGCAGCTATATGCTATATTCATTGGATTTTGATCAATTTTTCTACACATATGTAAAATCATTTAAAACTAACATATATCAAGATTGGTGACGCTACAATGGAAAATAAAAAAGTTTTTCCCACTAGAACTAGTTTTTTGACAGACCGTTTATATAGCAGCTATATGCTATATTCATCCGATTTTAATAAATTTTTCCACAAATGTGTAAAATCATCTAAAACTAATATATACCAAGATTGGTGACGCTACAATTCAAAACAAAAAAGTTTTTTTCACTAAGACTTATTTTCCGACCGATCGTTCCTATGGCAGCTATAAGATATAGTCATCCGATCCGGCTGGTTCCGACATATTAGTTGCGTGCAGTAAAAAGAAGACTCTGTACAAAATTTCAGCTCAATAGCTTTAAAACTGAGAGACTAGTTCGCGTAGAAACGGACAGACAGACGGACAGACAGACAGACAGACGGACGGACGGACAAGCGGAAATGAACTCGGCTCGTCGTCCTGATCAAGAATATATATAGTTTATGGGGTCGGAAATGAATATTTCTATGCGTTACAAACTTCTGGGCAAAATTAATATACACTTTTCAAGTGTATAATAATATATACCTCGATTGGTGATGCTACGATGGAAAAAAAAAAGTTTTTCTCACATGAACCATTTTTTTTACCGACCGTTTATATGGCAGCTATATGCTATAGTCAACCGATTTTAATACTTTTTTCCAGAATTGTATGGAAGCAACTAAAACTAATATATACCACGACTGAAGACGCTACGATGAAAAACAAAAAAGTTTTTCCCATTATATCTAGCCCATGTAGGAGATATTGATCACTCGTGTGGATATGGACTCTTATGAGTTTAAAACTGCTAAAAATGGAAACCTAAGAGTATTCGCCAAAAGCTCGGATACTCACCGTAAAATCACCAGAGTGTTATCTGAAAGAAGGATTGAATACTTCCACTTCTGCCTCCCAGAGGACAGATCCTACAGAGTTGTTGTACGCGATCTAGCAGCGTCCACCCCCAAATCACTGATTGAATCAGCCTTCACCAGAATGGGCCATAAAGTGCGCAATATCTACAACCCAAGGTCTCGAACCCAATCCTCGAGTGAACCCTCCGCAAACCCTGATGCTGCTCTTGGGCAAAATGTGTGGTTTGTTGACGTTGTGAAGGCAGAGAACAACAAAGACGCCTTGCGCATAAGCAAGATAGGCAGACAATGTGTAGTGGTGCAGATAGCTCGGAAAAATGCGAGCATTCGGCAGTGTTACAGGTGCTTCGAGTTTGATCACACTCGAAACTACTGCACAAAACAACCGAAGTGCGAGAGATGTAGCAATAACCACTGGACTGGCTCTAATACCTGCCAGGCCAAAACTGAGGCAGATTTAAATTGCTCTAATTGTCTGAGAAACCATAAGGCGACGGATAAAAGATGTCCCGTATATATCCGAAGGATGAGAGCCAGAAGGTCCGGCCTTAACATAGCTCCAATTGTTCATGGCCAGAAACAACCCGATAATTGCAATAAACAGGCAGCAATACCCACCTCACTCGTGCAGCAGGGCCTCTCGTACGCAGATGAATCCCGAAAAGGCCAGTAGGGCACAAGAGGAATCCAGAAAAGTAGAGAGGGAGTAAGTCAAGGCCGCTCATCATACTCTACCCACCCAGAACCCCAGTGAGAAGCAACGCAAGAACGCTCTTCCCATTTCGCCGTCCATGGAAATTCAGGCATGGAAACCTAACTCACTCAAATCATCATGTCGATGCAACAGATGATAGCTGGACTCCAGGCTACCATATCAGTATTATGTGATGAGATTAGGGAGCTGCGAGGCTCTAAACAACACAAACAATCTAAATAATGTCCACCGTACTATGCCTTGGATCATGGAACGCTCGCAGTATAGTTCAAAATACTAACGAGCTAAAGATTTTTCTAAATAAACACAATATTGACATTATGCTTATTTCGGAGACTTTCCTTCCCGTTGGCGCATACTTCAATATGGAATGATACGTCTGCTATCGAGCTGATCACCCTGGAGGCAGTCCCAGAGGCGGTGCATGTGGATTGGTGAAACGGGAGATAGTACACTATCACCTTAGTCCAGTAATTAACTACAACATTCAGTTAGCGGCAATAATGGTGAGCACTGTATTTGGAGAAGTGCTCGTCGGTTCTGTCTACCTCCCACCTTCCCTCCCCTGGAGCGCTGCTGAATTTGAAGTGCTACTTGGACAACTGGGCCAAAAATTTATAGTCGGCGGCGATTTCAATGTCAAACACCGGCTCTGGGGAAACTTTAGAGCCAATCCCAGGGGTACGGCCTTAACTTCAGACGCCACTCAGGTCTTGCCCACAGGGAGACCAACCTACTACCCCTACAACGGAAACATCACACCCTTGCCTGGACTTTTACATATATAAGGGAGTGCCAGGTCACCTCCTCTCAGTTCGTGAAGAACATGATCTGTCCTCGGATCACCTGCCAATCCTTGCCAAATTGGAGCTGAGACCCCAGGTGACTTCTGCCAAAAAGAGAATCCTTCTCCCAGGGTCAGTCATAAAAATGTTCCAGGAAGAGTTGAATAGCACCCTGCACCTCAACACGGAGATTCACACTGTACAGGATGTCGATGACTCTATAGCCTCATTCATGAGAAAAATTCAAGCTGCTGCCTCAACCGCTGCCCCTGCTAATGCAGTTTATGCAAGACCTGTTCGTGGCAACTTAACATTGACGACGGTAGCGGAAGGTTTACTTGAGCTAAAAAAAAGGTTAAGAAGGGAATACATCCGCACAAGAGACCCAGCGATCGACAGGATATACCGCAGGATATCTAATAGGGTCAGAAAAGTCCTTGCTGAAATTAAGAAGACAGCCACCGACAAACTGCTGGAGGAAGCTACACCTCATGATGACACTAAATTCGCCCTTTGGAAGCTCACCAAGCGATACAAACGTCAGGCTTCACCCAGGTTTCCGATCAAGAACCCTGACGCTAAAACTTTTCCACTATTAGAACCACTTTGAGGAGTCGATAAAAAGAGCCAGGTCCCCTACGGGCAAGTTTGCCAGACAACCCAGATCTTCGTAGAATGGTTTACCCAGGTACTGGGTGCAAGGCAGTCGCATAGAAGGTGTTGGATGCTTTCTATCTCTTCCTCATTCCTGCAGATGCGACAGAAGTCGTTGTGGGGTACGTGCATCCTGGCGGCCATATGGCCTATGGGGCAGTGTCCCGTAATGACTCCTATCACTATCCTAATCCTGTTCTTGCTAAAGTGTAGGAGTTGGGAGGTTCGTTTTGGGGCGTATCTTGATCGTTCGGTTACATTCTTCAAGTGTGTCAGGGGGGCGGGGCGGGGGGTGTTTGGCTGACTGTTCTTGAGAACTTTTCCCACTTTGTTCGTTTAGGGTTTCTCTAGGGAGTCGGTTTCTCTCTGCTCCAATTGACATTGAACAGTATCCTGTAGTGGTCCGAAAAGGAGCACTCTGTGGATACATGCCAATTATCAACGGTCAGCGAGCCTCTGCTTAGCGCCACGGCTATGTCAATAACCTGTGCACGGTCCTTATTTCTGAAGGTAGGGTGGTCGCCCTTGTTACACAAAATAAGGTTTGTGCTCAATATGTAGTCCAGCAGAGCCTCTCCCCTCTCGTTTATGTCCGTGCTCCCCCATATGGAGTGGTGGGCATTCGCATCGCACCCCAAGATAACGTCAGTGCTCTCTTTCTGCGCGTGCCGAATTAGAGCTCTGACGCTTTCCGATGGGGGTTCCTTCTCCTTATATGGAAGATAGGCCGAGGCAAGGTATAGATTTCTCCCGTTCTTTCCCTCGATCGTCACCACAGTGAGGTCCCTGTCGCTGTAACGAGAAGAGAAAAGTACATTAAGCCCAGCTCTTACTACGATACATGTTCTTGGCTTACCCACGTTTCTGGGGAAGAGGAGATGGTATCCGCGAGCACTCAGTCCACGAACCCTTTCACCTTGGATCCAGGGTTCCTGAACGAGAGCCACATCCACCCTCTCCTCCTCCATGAATCGTAGTAGGTCAACAGAGGGTACCATGGAGTGATGCAGATTAATCTGCACCACTCTAAGATTATTCTGTTGACCTAGGATCCTAACTTAGAAGGTACGCCCGAAGGCAGCCCATTCCAAGCTTCAGCTGGCCTTGCTTCGTCCGGATGAGGCTTTTGGATTCTCGACCAATGCTGATCCAGAGATCCTTGCCGTTTCCTTTGTCGCGTGCCAGCCCTCTCACGATTGTCCAGTCGTCCGTACCGTACTCCTTCTTCTGCCCCTTGATCATGTTGAGTATGGTTCGATCCTCCAAGATTGGCGGTGGGATCCATACCTTCATGATCGTTCGTGCAGGAATCTGGTCCGGTGGTACGACCTCTATCTTCGCACCAGGCCATGGGTCACCAATGCCGTGAATTGTGTCGGTGAGAAATCTCATGGATTCCTCGTTGGCACAGGCCACGACTTTGGCTCCCTTGTACCACCTAATACCATCAAACACAGCTAGGAACGGGTCCTCGCTGCGAGTCATGGCATCGTGGATGGCCTGCATTATGACCCCCTCCAGAATAAGCCATTTTTCGGGTGAAATTTTCCCTTCCGAGTCATTTCGGTCGATGATGGCTACCTGGAGTTCCGGCTTCGAGCTTAAGCTAGCCAGAAGATCTTCTAGTTTTGGTCGCTTGTTCTCTGGAGCCTTTGAGGAGTCGTCTGAGCGTTGTCGTTTGGGATTACCACCCTTCCCGCCATCCGGTCCCTTCTTTTGGGAGGGTGTGGTCGACGGTGGGGGTGGTCTCCTACGATACTGTTTTTGTTTATCCACTGCGGCTGCTTTGACGACCTTCGAGGGTGTCGGTGCTTCCGTCTGGGCCGTTGTACTCGTTGCGGTCGCCTGGTCCTTTCCATCCGTGGATAGCCGGTTGTAGCGCCGCACGTTGTACTCGTGCTTCTTCTTCAGCGCCCTCTCCCTCGCGTTCAGCGACTCCGGAGTGCGGCCTTCAAGTGTCCTAAGATACTTGAGAGAGGCCTTGTATCCCGAGCGCTGTTTGCGCTGAAGAGAGTTGTCCTTTGGTGAAGCGAGGGCCGATGTAGGCTCCTTCACGTTCGGTGGCCCGCCTCCGACAGGCATGCGAGCAAGCGCGAGCTCTTCGTCTGTCATTGACGCGCCGGTGAACCTGAATTCGCCATCCTCGACCTCTGGCTCCAAGTCCATTCCATCCTGTCGGTGAAATGAACCTTCACTTGCTGTGTTACGCACTATAGGGGCCAAGTGGTCCACCCCCACACTGGAGCTGCAGTTGCTGGATATCGACGCCGTGGGGCCTGCTTTCTCACCCCGATCCGCCGCCGGTACTGGGTATCCGACTCCCTGCACTGTAATTTTTTCACTAGAAGAAGACATTCTAAATGAAGTTTTTGCGTTTTTCCCCTATTTCTATTATTATGATGTTCTGCTATTATGTTCCTGCTGCTCATATTCAACGCAGCACTGAGGCTGAGCTATTTCCCTGCTGCATGGAAGAATGCTAACATTGTGATGTTGCACAAACCTGGCAAGCCTCCAGAACAACTGGAATCTTATAGGCCAATCAGCCTCCTTCCAGCATTTGGCAAACTGCTGGAAAGATGCCTACTACGTAGGATCCGTGCAACTCCAGCTGCAAGAAGGAGCATACCCAAGTTTCAGTTAGGGTTTCGACTCAGACATGGCACTCCTGAACAACTCCACAGAGCGGTCAACTTCGAGGTGGAAGGTTTCCACGCCAAGGAGTACATTGTTGCAGCGTACTTGGATATTCAACAGGCTTTTGACCGTGTCTGGCACGCTGGCCTGCTATCGAAATTCAAGGGAACGCTCAATCCTCAACTCTTTCTGATCATCAAATCATTCCTTGATGATAGATCCTTAAGGGTGATCCAGGATGGCCTTGCATCCCGAAAGAAGATAATTCGAGCAGGAGTACCTCAGGGCAGCGTGCTAGGCCCAACTCTGTATAGCCTGTTTACAAGTGACATGCCAACCGCTCGGTCAGTGCCAATCGTCGACCCGCAGGACCTATTAGTAGCCACGTTTGCAGTTGACACTGCGATTATGGTCAGAAATCGGTGTGTCTATACAGCCACCGATACGCTCCAGGAATACCTGAAAATGTTCGGGAACTGGGCGTGCAGATGGAACATCGCAGTGAACCCGGAGAAGTGTGCAAATGTAACATATGCGCTAAGGAGAGACATCTGCCCTGGAGTCTTCTTACATGGAGAGGTGCTACCTCACAAAACCAGCCATAAATACCTCGGGGTTACACTTGACAAAAGGCTCAACATGTCAAGGAGGTGGTAGGCAGCATGAAAGCCAAGGAGCGAAGGATGATATGGCTCCTAAACGCCAATAACAAGCTCTCGCTTAAAAATAAGGTTCTAATATACAAAGTAATCTTTGCACCAATCTGGCGGTACGGTGTGCAGGTGTACGGAATCGCTGCAAAGTCTCATCTAAACCGAATACGCACATTCCAGGCCAAGATGCTGAGGAGTATTTCAGGAGCCAAGTGGTACATCCGCACACGTGACCTTAAGCGGGATTTCAAAGTCTCCATGGTAGGGGATATTATAAACACACAAGCAGCTCGGTACTTGGATAAGGTCGCGTGTCACCCAAACAATCTGGCAAGGGCGTTGCTAAGAAGGAGGAGGATCAAAGGGATTCGAGCCAGGAGAAGACTGCTTCGCTTACACCCCACTGACTTAGCCAGTCGCAGGATTTGATCACCACCCACATAGTAAACAACAACAAAATAACATAAAACACACTTAAACTTAGTTAAATAAGCTATTTGTTAAAAAACCTACAAGTAGCAAAACAAATTATTTTCTTACCATAACCATAACACTAAATTAATTCAATTTTACACTTCACTACATTATAAGTTACTTAAAAGTAACAGTAAAATGTAAAAATTTTGTATTAGGGTTACACTATTTAAAAATCAAACTAATAAAAAAGACAAGTCCACAAAAAAAAAAATTATAATAATTATATCGTTTTTGGACCGGCCGTTTATATGGCAGCTATATGCTAGAGTTATCCGATTTTGATAAATTATTCCAGAATTGTGTGGAAGCATTTAAAACTAATATATACCACGGTTGGTGACGCTACGATGGAAAACAAAAAAGTTTTTCTCACTAGAACTAGTTTTTAGACTGATCGTTCCTATGGCAGCTATATGATATATTCATCCGATCCGGCCGATTCCGACAAATGAGCAGCGTATTTGTATTTAAAGTTTTTTTGCAAAGTTTGGTCAAGATAGCTTTAAAACTGAGGGAGGCGATAGCATAGAAACAGACGGACAGACGGAAATGAAATCAGCTCGTCATGCTGATCAAGAATATATATACTTTATGTGGTCGAAAATGCTTCCTTCTATGCGTTACAAACATCGTGACAATTTTAAGATACCCTCTGCAAGGGTATAAAAAGACTCAATGATATCTACTGATGCAAGAAACAGCTTTACCAGGACAATTAACACCACCTGTGACACCATTTAGTTGATACTAAAAACTCTAGCAGATGTCTTCTGGCTCGAAGGCAATCAAAAATCATCAAACAATTGCAATCTAATGAAGTTGGAAACTATAACCCATATCATTGGGAAATGTCTTATACACAAAGAGTTCAGAGTACCTAACGAAGAGGTTATAGACGTATTGAATGGCAAAAAAGGTTGGGACCTAGCAATAGATAGGATATCGCTAAGTAGGTTTGGTGTGGCTGTCCAGTGTAGTAGTTCTGCATGAAATCCGGGAAAGAGTATCTTATTAATATGTTTAATTATTGTCTAGAGTCTTAATTTTACTGCACGTTGCAAATATGACACTTTTGTTGTTCCCTTATGAGTTTCATAGAATTTTAAGATGCTTTAGACCAAAGTTTTGAATAATTATAATTGTCTTTTGTTTTGCAGCATTGGTGGCGTTTCAGCTGCAATTTATGCGTATTTGAGCGAGTTTAATATACCACGGCACCGAGCAGTTTCGATTAATTATTCGACAATGTTTGTCAGTGTGACTGCTATATATGTGCCAGGTAAGTACACTCCAAAAAAAACTAAAAATTTATTATTTGAATCAAGTACAAACGATGTAACAGTAGGGAAATTAAAAAAATACTAAACTAAAGAATAATATATATATATTAGATACATACTGATTAACTCTTAAAAGTCTGCCTTCCAGAACGCACATAAATATATTTTTAGGCCAAGAAAAACTGTGGATAAAAATTTTTCGAGCTGCATTTATTTTCTAGATTTCCACAAGCGACTCAAAATAAACGTAGCGATAATTGTGTGGATTGTAAGCTAACTGGTTGGCTGAAACTAAATGGAAAATAAATAGCTTGCTGCACATTTTTTCGGACATCATCGGAAAAAATGTAAGCAAAACCGAAGAGGAAAAATAAAGGGCTAACATCGGCTACGCCGATGTTTTGAATACCCTTGCAGTTTTTGAAAGACGCTACCATTGATAACAAAAAAGTTTTTCTCACTAGAACTAGTTTTTAGACTGATCGTTCCTATGGCAGCTATATGATATATTCATCCGATCCGGCCGATTCCGACAAATGTGCAGCCTATGTGTATTTAAAGACTTTTTGCAAACTTTAGTCAAGATAGCTTTAAAACTGAGGGAGGAGATAGCATAGAAACAGACGGACGGACAGACGGACCGACGGACATGGCTATATAGACTCAGCTCACCATGCTGATCAAGAATATATATAGTTTATGGGGTCGGAGATGCTTCCTTCTATGCGTTACAAACATCGTGACAATTTTAATATACCCTCTGCAAGGGTATAAAAATATGTGCAAAATACAATAAATTAACAAGTAAGAAAGTCGGTCAAGCCCGACTGTAATATACTCTGTACCTGTATGGGGGCTTGATAAGAAATGATGAGTAGAATTTATGTCTAGAAGGTTCGAACAACCTAACTCCAAAATTGTGGAAGATATTAAGTACCGAAGGTACACAGAGTATATTGGGCAATAGTGGCGCTATATGTAAAAGAAAATTTAATTCAACGACAACAACAACACCACAGCCAATGGTAGAACTTACGAGAAAGAAAAAGCGAGAGGGCAATAGCTTACTGGTAATTTCCCAATTGATATTGGCTTGACGGCATTAGTTAACTGGACTGCGCAGCTTTTTGTTTCCCTCCTCCCCTCTTTACAATATATATTTGTGTAAGGAGGGAAAGACCAAGTATGAGAGGAGCGATGCAATTGACATGGCCTGCGGTCAGAAATCACGCGTGATTCCCGCGTGACTAAAATAGATACGTTTATGTTAATAGGAAATTATATACAAATTTTATAATTTTACGAGTTATGTACTAGGGAAATTCTACTCATCATTACTTATCGAACCCCCATACATCGGTTTTTAACCAGATGAACGATAGTCGAAAGAGTTGCCACCCCCAGATTTTGAAAAACCCTCACACTTTAAAGTTATTAGTTACATACAAACAGGTACAGAGTATATTACAGTCGGGCTTGACCGACTTTCTTACTTGTTTTTAGTTAATTATGTTGGTTTCAACAAAACAGCTGACGAAGCAGTGTGACCCAAACATTATTTTTGCCTTTTCAGAGATTTTTATAGCGTTTTAATGCTTTTTCATGAACTTAAAGGGCTTTGTGGTCACACTAGAATTTACAATAGATCTGACACTAAATATCTTACATTTCGTGTCATAAATTTGTATTTGTTCTGGTTGGAAGTCTTAAACAGGCATTTGCTTAAGCAAGGAACTCAGTCACCGAAAACATTTTCGCAGCTTGTCTAATTTCAAGGCTCTAAATTTATTCGCAGGGGCCCTACTTAGATGCCGAAAATACGAAAATATTTGTATAATTAAAACCAGAGGGTATATTAAAATTCTCCAGATGTTTGTAACGCATAGAAGGAAGCATCTCCGACCCCATAAAGTATATATATTTTTAATCATGACCCTGTCGTTTTTGTCTGGGCTAGGTGCAGCCGTACGTAAGCCATCAGGTGACCCGATCCGAACAGTACTACCTTTCGTTCCTACATATATAGTTAATCATTCGGCATTCAGCTTAGGGTAACCATCGGCCTACCTGATAGGCACATCAACACCAGACGTTCGCACATAATTTGTCAGCCATCCGCCAGGCGGTTTGGAGACAGCCATCGGCCAGGACTTTTCCGTCAACCATCCGGTTGTCCGATAATGGTCGCCATCGGCCTGGCTGATCGGCACAGCAATACCAGAATTTGTAAGCGAAATGCTAGCCATCCGCCAGGCAGTTTGGAGACAGCCATCGGCCTGGACTTATTCGCCAACCATCCGGCGGTCAGCTTATGGTAACCATCGGCCTAGCCGATCGGCACAACAATAGCAGAATTTGTACAAGAAATGCCAGCCATCCGCCAGGTGGTTTGAAGACAGCCATCGGCCTGGATGTATCCGACAATCATCCGGTTGTCCGATAATGGTAGCCATCGGCCTTGCTGATCGGCACTGTAATACCATAACTTGTACAAAAAATGTCAGCCATTTGACAGGCAGTTTCTAGATAGCCTTTAGCTTGCGTATTTGTGTTAACCATCCGGCAGTCTGTTAAGGATAACCCTAAGCCTGTCTGATCCGCATAACAATATCAAAAGTTTGCATATGAAATGGCCTATCTTTTTACCACAGAAGCTTGAATTATTTGTGCAAGAAAGAGAAAAACCGAAATTTCTGCGAATTTTTCAAAAGTCAACTCTTGTGAAGAAACATTGGTAAATGGTTATGACGTCAAGACCAACGCTCAATCATTACAAAAAGCCGACGATGAAAAAAACATGTCTCACTGTTTTCTTCGATTACAATAGTGAGATGCATTGTGTGTTCCTTCCAAAAGGAATTTTACCTTATAGTTATGCGCCATTTGCGTAAAGCACGACGAAGAAAAAGTCTGCTTTTGTGGCATCACAATGTTTTTTGAATCACAAAAATTAACTTGCTCATACATCGTTGGTTGTTAGTAATTTTTGGTCAAAAACAACAGAGTTATCATGCCTCAGCTACCGTATTCCCTTTGATTCTGATTGCAAAGAGCCGACTGGTGTAGCATATAACGTGCAACATTTTAAGGAGCAGATGTTTTCTAATTTTATTGGCGGGGTACGCGCTTGCTGTTCCGGCTTCACTCTGGTCGTTGGGATGGGTCTAGATAAGGCCCGCCTCATTAGGGTGCTCACGTACAAACATAATTATACTAAAGAAATCGCGTACGTATGGAGAGGATAGGGACATAGGAATAGGAAATAGGTACAGCTAACAAATAGATTAGACGGGATAAAAACAAATAGTGTCACCAAAGTCTTTCTTTCTTGTGTTTACAGCATAACGCTGCATAAACGCCCACCCTACCATGATCCTTGTAGGCCTAGAAATGTTATTAATCATCAAGGATCCCTAAAAGAAAGACAACGGCTACTCTACCTCAATCCAGTTTGACATGGCTCCCAATAAAGATAACTCTAGCAATTCATTTTAACAAACATCATTTTATTTATAACTACGTAGGACTTCATAAGAAAAGGCATATCAAAAATTAATAAGAAATATTGTATATAGAAATTAACCTAGGTCATTAAAAATATTTTATTTATTTTACTGCATTAATCTTCATAGCATTTAATAGAGAAAAACAAAAATTTTATTTTAAATTAACCTAAGCAATAATTTGGAATTTTATCGAGTTACTTAGCAAACTTCATTTTTAATGATTCATTTCAAAAACAAGTAAGAAAGTCGGTCAAGCCCGACTGTAATATACTCTGTACCTGTTTGTATGTAACTGATAACTTTAAAGTGTGAGGTTTTTTCAAAATCTGGGGGTGGCAACTCATTCGACTATCGTTCATCTGGTTGAAAAACAATGTACGGGCTCGATAAGTAATGTTGGGTAGAATTACCCTCCCTACTTAACTCGTAAAATTATAAAATTTGTATATAATTTCCTATTAACATAAACATATCTATATTAGTCACGCGGGAATCTCGCGTGATTTCTGACCGCAGGCCATCTCAATTGCATCGCTCCTCCCATACTCGGTCTTTGCCTACCTACACAAATATCTATTGGAAAGAAGGGAGGGGGCAACTGAAAGCGGCGCAGTCCAGTAAGCTATTGCCCTCTCGCTCTCTCTTTCTCGTAAGTGGCTGCGGGTGTTGTTGTTGTCGTTGCATTAAATTTTCTTTTACACATAGCGCCACTATTGTTCATCTGATCGGAAAACGATGTATGGGGGCTTGATAAGAAATGATGAGTAGAATATATGTCTAAAAGGTTCGAACAACCTAACTCCAAAATTGTGGAAGATATTCAGTTTTTTTAATTTGCGGGGAGGCAGGGGGCGTGGCAAAAATCAAAACTAAACTTGATCTGCCTGCAAGTAGAAGAAATATATGTTCCATACACTTCAAACCTCTATCTCTTACCATCTCTGAGATCTCTTCGTTCATACGGACAGACGGACAGACGGACAGACGGACATGGCTATATCGACTCGGCTGTTGATGCTGATCAAGAATATATATACTTTATGGGGTCGGAGATGCTTCCTTCTGGCTGTTACATACATTTGCACAAACCCAATATACTCTGTGTACCTTCGGTACAGAGTATAACAACAATAATTATACTCTGTACCGAAGGTACACAGAGTATATTGGGTTTGTGCAAATGTATGTAACAGCCAGAAGGAAGCATCTCCGACCCCATAAAGTATATATATTCTTGATCAGCATCAACAGCCGAGTCGATATAGCCATGTCCGTCTGTCCGTCTGTCTGTCCGTCTGTCCGTATGAACGAAGAGATCTCAGAGATGGTAAGAGATAGAGGTTTGAAATGTATGGAACATATATTTCTTATACTTGCAGGCAGATCAAGTTTAGTTTTGATTTTTGCCACGCCCCCTGCCTCCCCCGCAAATTTAAAAAAACAAAATAACTCCCACAATTTTCAAGACAGATAGTTCGATGGTTGAAAGAGTTGCCACCCTCAGATTTTGAAAAAACCTCACACTTTAAAGTTATTAGTTTCGTACAAACAGGTACAGAGTATATTACAGTCGGGCTTGACCGACTTTCTTACTTGTTTATATTCAAAAATAAACCCTAAGCAAGTGTGAGTATATGTAGCTGAAAATCGCAAAAAATATTATATATGTACATGCATGATAAATATAAAATGAAATATGAATAGGATGTAGAATATAAGTATATAAGTTCAGATTAGGTATTTAGTAATTATTTTGAGTTAAGAAAAAAAATAACTCTTTTGTTTGACTTTATCAAATAAAAGCAAAATTCATTTTCTTTTGTTGGGTAGTGTATTATGTAAGAGGTCAATGAACTTCAAGCGTTAAGCCTAAGCTTTGAATAGCCAGAAACTATTACAACGCTCAGTTAAGCTTTGGCTAAGACTAATTGGCTTTGAAGTGCCACCATCAAGCTTGTGTTTATGAAATTATCAATAGCTTTAATACAGAAGGTAAAAAAGCTTCATTTGTTTTTCACTTACCGCACAATTCCCACGACGAAAGATCTTTCGGTTGGTGTGTTTATGCTGAGCTTAGAAGTTTGGGTGAAAGCTTTTAAGATTAGCCGAAAACAACAGCGCTTGAAGAACTTTAATTAAGCACATGTTCGTCTGCACAACAACAATGAAAAATGAGCTTTATATAGAAGAAAAAAAACTGTAATTCTTTTTAAATACCATTGCTGATCTCAAATATAATTTTTATGTTTTATGTTTGTTTTTGGTAGGAAGATCTCAAGTGTTTTGGCCCAAATATATTATTTATTTGGCTCACTTAGAGAGTCGATTTGGGTGCAACATAACCCCACACTTGCCGGTTAAACACTTTAAACTCAAATAAATCATAAAAATATCATATCAGCTGGGACAGAATTTTTCTCTAATTTGATTAACTTGTTTCGTTTGTTGTTGTGGTTAATAAAAAACTAGCACTTTGACACGATCACTTGTTTCTGGGCGGGCTGACTTGGCCGTGATAAAGACGGCTAAGATGAGGACGGCACTATCCGTCGTGTTTTCAGCTCCTATTTTTGCGCACAATATACAAAGGCTGGCCGTATGATTGGTAGAGAGCAACGCCGACTGGTCACTACCAACTCTCAATCTGCACTGCAGCTGCACAAGAGCTTTGGAGCTTTGGTACTTGGTGCCAATTCCTAAAGAGAATCGATGGTCAGATATAACTAACACTGAGGAGCATATAATAAAACTTATTTACCATGCGGGACTGGCACCTTGAGTAGAGAAGAAATTTTCCAAGTCTTTGCAGTTGACTGTTGAAGGTTAAATTGGGCTTCGATTTGGATTTGCAAATTTATAGTTGTTTCGACTAAAAGAAATTTAACAATCACTTGATTTACTTCTAGCTGCTATTAGTAGAACTCACTTGCAACGAAAACGACACCAAATAGTTGTATTTTATTGACTTTTTCCACTTTGGCAAACAAATTTTTTGTGAGATTCGGGCTTAGCGCGCACAACTGAACTCTGCTGCAACTTGGTTGGAAAAGAATGACTCACGCCTAGCGGAAATGTAGAGAATATATTCTGACAGCTCTACTACTTCTTCTTTTTCCAACGAGGCCCAAAAGTGTCAACTTGACAACTACTATAGGGTTTCCACAGAACCAGTTTGCAACTGTCTTCCGTAGCATACTTTTAGGCAGATGCGAAAATCTTTTATTCTGACTAAGCCACGACAAGCGACCCATTACACACCCCCCTGCCAAAATCACACTTGGGGGTTGAAAAGACTCAAGGGTGATCCTCGCTTGGAGGCCTTTTTATGCTGATACTAGGCTTCATTGCTTCAGGTCCTTTGCATGAAATTTTCCCACAAGACGACCCTGTAGATCCTCAATTTCGTAATAACAGTTGCCTATTATGTTTCGAATGCGACACTTAACAAAAGTTGGAGCTAGTTTTGCATTAAAACCTTTCGCAAAATTGCTCTGCTGAAAGTTTCGCCTGAACACCTCTTGTCCTATTTTAAAGGAAACCTCTCGGCTGCGCAAATTATAAATATTTTCGTTTCGTTGTTTAAGAATCCCTTTTTGTGCCGAATTTCGAATTAAATCAAACGAATCATCGCGATCAAAGCGTACAGTACGATCCTCCAACATATTAAGATTTCGTAGCAACGAATACGTGGCTCCACTAGTGATCATTTGTTGACCAAAAGCAACCCTATATGGACTGCTATTGATAGCGGAATGCTGACTTGATCGAAGTGCACAAGAAATAAAACTAAGCTGCTCGTCCCAATTAGTTTGATCGGGCTGAACATATGTCTTGATCGCTGCGAGTATAGATCGATTTACTCTTTCTGAGGCGTTTGCTTGGGGAGAGTATGCCGCTGTGTATGAATGCTGAATTTGGTACTTCTGCAAAAGTTCGTTAAATTTGTGAGCCTTAAATTGAACGCCATTATCCGAGACTACTACTTCTGGTATCCCAAAACAATGAAACAGGTCCTCTTCTAGGTATCGCATCACTGCCTCAGCTGTAAACTTCTTTACGGCTTTCAAAAACGGAAAGGGCGTAGCCGGATTCCCATGGGCAGCGGCCCTTGACCGAAATTAAATTTTTGGTATGCAGATTCAAAGTTGGGTATCTAACAAAAATTCCCCCATCTTTGGTTTTGTCCTAGCGCTCATGGTGTATTTTTAATGAAGAGTTAAACTTTTTTTGATCGTAAGCTTTTTTTAAGACAATGGGCCATGCTAAAATTCTGAAAAATTCAAAATAAATACTTTGAACCGTCGAATTCGATACAATAATACCCCCTGATTTTAACGAGGCAAACCGCGACTTGTATAAATCCGCGAAATTTTTAACCTTATTTATTTTCAACTTGCAATTGGGGTTCCACTTTGCTTTTTTTGGGTATATTCGCCATGGTTTGTTAAAGCTCTTATAATTTTTCCACATTTTTAAAAAATGTGAAAGGTGGTTAAAACGCTAAAAGCAGTACATTGCTATATTATTATGCAGGCCAATCATGTTGAAAAAATACTAAATATACTTATGGAAAATCTATAGACCGATCTTATAATTTTTCAGATTTTTAAAATGCAGTCCGCGACTTTTAAAAATCCGCGAAATTTTTAATCATTTTTTTGCTTTGTTGTGGATAAGGTACCACTGTAATTCCTTGTGTGATTACTTGTCCCAATATGATAAAACAAGCACATTTTTTTCAGATTTTTAAAAAATGTGGAAGGCGGTTAAAACGCTAAAAGCAGTACATTGCAATATTATTATCAGGGCTGCAAACCGGTCCGGAACCGAACCCTTCAGAACCGGTTCGGTTCAGGTTCTGGTGATGCCTGAACCGAACCGGGAACCGAACCCCATTGAAAATAATCACGTGAACCCGAACCCGAACCTAACCCAGATTTCTAATTGATGGGGTTCGGTTCTAAAAAAAATTCCAAGCACAGAATTTATTTTTGCACTTTGATGATAAAAAATATTTCATAATGATGAACAAAAATGTATCCATTCTTATGCCCATGCATGGACGGCGACACTCTTCCCGTCCGCAACAAAAGACTGGACAAAATAACACAACCTCAAGCAATTTGCATCCGAAACCGTATTTCTGGGTATTATTTTGTTCGTACGGAGATGCAACGGCACGGAATGGTGGTCCCATTCCTGGAAAAAATAGCTCTGACTGGAATTCGCGGAAATGTATAAACGTGTTCGGTCACACGATAAGTTAGGGATGAGACATTCCGGCGTAGCAGTGATTAAGTCACTGTCACTGGCAATCATCAAATCACAGTGACTGCATATAAAAAGCAACAGTGTGATTTGGTGACTACAAGTCACTGTGACTTAATCACAGTTACGCCGATATTTTCAATCACAGTTACTAAATCACGAATACGCCGATAAATGTCATCTCTTATTTATAAGCCAAAAGTGGCCGTGTTTTTTGCAGGTTTCATGGCCACAAAAAGCACATCAGTTTCAGGAATCCCACTACTGTGAAAGAGAAACGACTTTCGCTGAGAGTGCAAGTTGGCAGTATCGCTGAACTCTTCTAAACATACATACAATGTCTGATTGTCTAGTCAATTTAGGCAGATCATTTATGTGATTGACTGCCAAAAACTGCAGCAGTTTATAAGGCATCTCTTCTTCAAACTCTATTTAATTATTTATTATGTACATAAATATATAAAATGCAATCCGGAACCCAAACCCGAACCGGAACCTCGGTTCTCAATTTAAAGGGAACCGGTTGTGGAACCGAACCCCTAGCGTAGGGTAAGGGTTCGAACCCCGAACCGAACCCCAGTCGAAATTGGAGGGGTTTGCAGCCCTGATTATTATGCAGGTCAATCATGTTGAAAAAATACTAAATATACTTATGGAAAATCTATAAACCGATCTTATAATTTTTCAGATTTTTAAAATTATAAAAGCCTCTTATATAATATATCATCTCTATTTTCAAAAGTTACTGTTTTTACTTTGTGTGTATCAGTTGATTGGAGCTCTCCTCTCTAGAATCCTTCACCAACAAATGGACAACAAAATGTTACCGAAGTTATCATCTTTGTGCAGGATAGCAAGCTATTTGAACAATAAGTTTGGCAAACGTTTAGACGGCGACAAGGAATTAAGCGAGGCTATTCTCAGCCAAATAAAAAACGAGAAGGCAAAGCTAACTTCGACTGTGCCGAAGTTCTAATACACTTGAAAAAGATTACTCCAACTGATTTAACCGGTAAAATATATATAGGATATAGATATCAAATATTTACAATTTTTAAATCATTGATAATAAAAATTTGATACCATAAAAAAAACTTTCTTAGTAAAACACATTTTCCGTCCGATCGGTCCAATGGCAGCTATATGCTATAGTCCTCCGATTTTGATAAATTTTTTCGAAATTATGTGAAAGTATATAAAACTAATATATACCAAGATTGGAGACGCTACGATAGAAAAAAAAAAGTTTTTCTCACTAGAATTATTTTTTTGACCGACCGTTTATATGGCAGCTATATGCTATAGTCATCCGATTTTGATAAATTTTTTCCGAATTGTGTCAAAGCATATTAAACTAATATATATTAAGATTGGAGACGCTTCGATGGAAAACAAAAAAGTTTTTCTCACTAGAAGTAGTTTTTGACCGTCCGTTTCTATGGCAGCTATATGCTATAGTCATCCGATTTTGATCAATTTTTTCCGAATTGTGGGGAAACATATAAAACTAATATATACTACGATTGGTGACGCTACGATGGAAATCAAAAAAGTTTTTCTCACAAAGACTTATTTTTCGACCGATCGTTCCTATGACAGCTATATGATATAGTCATCCGATGCGGCCGGTTCCGACATATTAGTTGCGTGCAGTAAAAAGAAGATTCTGTGCAAAATTTCAGCTCGATAGCTTTAAAACTGAGGGACTAGTTTGCGTAGAAACAGACAGACAGACAGACGGACAGACAGACAGACGGACAGACGGACAGACGGACGGACGGACAAGCGGAAATGAACTCAGCTCGTCGTCCTGATCAAGAATATATATAGTTTATGTGGTCGGAAATGAATATTTCTATGCGTTACAAACTTCTGGGCAAAATTAATATACACTTTTCAAGTGTATAAAAACAAGTGCTCTGAGAACTTTCTTGCCAAAGAAGTTGAAGAAAAAGGCTGGGGAAGACGTAAAGTCCCTTTTCAGGAAATATGCTCCACCGACCTCATGGATTTTCCAAAAAAAAACCGAAAATGACTTACAAATATTTTTTACGGGCTCATACCAATTAAGTCAAGCCGTTTCTTACTTAGCGGAAATACAAGATGAAAACGGGAAGATGAAAATGAGTTGGGTTAAAGCAAATAAAAATATACTAAAAATCAAAGTAAGATCCCGGCATATTAGGAGTAAAAAGAATAAATGCTTTATTGAGTATACTTCTGAGGCCATCGGTTACTCAAGTATTCGGCGGCATTACTGCGAATGTGCGGTTGCTGCTCTCACGTTGCCGCTGTTGTATATTTTTTAGCTCACGGTCGATATTTGTCGAAAATTATTAGACCTGCCGAAATTTTGAGCAAATTATTTACTACGGTTTCTGAAAATCCAGTAATAAATGAAGACAGCGAGGATGATTAAAAAGTCTTAAGAAATGAATACAAACTGTCTTTTTACTTTAACAAAATATGGGGTATTTTAATCATATTAGGACAGTAACACCTAATCCACAACAAAAAAAAAAATTGATTAAAAATTCCGCGGATTTTTAAAAGTCGCGGACTGCATTTTAAAAATCTGAAAAATTATAAGATCGGTCTATAGATTTTCCATAAGTATATTTAGTATTTTTCAACATGATTGGCCTGCATAATAATATTGCAATGTACTGCTTTTAGCGTTTTAACCGCCTTCCACATTTTTTAAAAATCTGAAAAAAATGTGCTTGTTTTATCATATTGGGACAAGTAATCACACAAGGAATTACAGTGGTACCTTATCCACAACAAAGCAAAAAAATGATTAAAAATTTCGCGGATTTTTAAAAGTCGCGGACTGCATTTTAAAAATCTGAAAAATTATAAGATCGGTCTATAGATTTTCCATAAGTATATTTAGTATTTTTTCAACATGATTGGCCTGCATAATAATATTGCAATGTACTGCTTTTAGCGTTTTAACCACCTTTCACATTTTTTAAAAATGTGGAAAAATTATAAGAGCTTTAACAAACCATGGCGAATATACCCAAAAAAAAGCAAAGTGGAACCCCAATTGCAAGTTGAAAATAAATAAGGTTAAAAATTTCGCGGATTTATACAAGTCGCGGTTTGCCTCGTTAAAATCAGGGGTATTATTGATCGAATTCCGACGGTTCAAAGTATTTATTTTGAATTTTTTCAGAATTTTAGCATGGCCCATTGTCTTAAAAAAGCTTACGATCAAAAAAGTTTAACTCTTCATTAAAATACACCATGAGCGCTAGGACAAAACCAAAGATGGGGGAATTTTTTGTTAGATACCCAACTTTGAATCTGCATACCAAAAATTTAATTTCGGTCAAGGGCCGCTGCTCATGGGAATCCGGCTACGCCCTTTAGAGAAATGGTCCAGAACTACAAAAATGCCTATGTTTCCAGAACGACTACGGGGATAAGGTCCTAAAAAATCGATGTATATCTTTTGGAAAAAAGCGCTGAGTCGATCTTGTTTTCCCCATTAGGTGGACGCAGTGTTCGATTTGGGTGTTTGCAGCGTTTG